>JASFXZ010000008.1:18855526-19455526 GCA_032209605.1 Mactromeris polynyma
CTACTTGTTAAAAAAACTTCAAGTTTGTTAAATTAAATAACAAACTTCTTTTTTTACACATACAAAGGAATACATTTGTGGTGTATTCTTTGATAATGCATATTCATTGATGTTGTAACTTTTCATGTTTGTTTAGGTAAATAAAATGAACGAAAATGAGCATATTATAACTTTAATACATATATAATAAATGGTCGTGACTATGTAGTTTATTTTATATCATTTCAAATCAATAAATACAAATTGTATTTCATTGTTGAATCATTTTCTCACAGACACTATATGGTAAGATTGAGTTTACACTTCATGAATTTATATCAGACATCAAACGTATATTTGCTAGGAATGTTATTTTTCAATGAATTCATTAAAAAAAGGGAAAATTATTATTCTGAAATCTTCAGAGATTTGCCACATATTGGATATACATATTTACATATATAACTGTCATGTTGTGTAGATATATAGATATAAGATCGTGTGATGCACACAGAAATGTGTAGCAGTCATTCTAAACCTCTTTTCAGTAAAAAAAACATTTTAAATTATACAGAATGTCATTTAAGCGTGACATATTAGTTTCTCATCAATGGCCTTCTTTGATGCGAATTGAAATAAAGTGATTCATATTTTGGAAGACGCATTCGTTCATGAAATATTAAATTACAGTACATAGATAAAGTACAATTATCGACCGATGACAAACTACGCTTGACTTAACTAGAGAATGTCCATTATAGAGTAGATACTATAATATTATTGCCTTCCATTCCCTTTCAATGATTTATTGTAAAATCTGAATGATAATGCTGAACCTATTAGAATACTACTTCGTCAAAATAATTATATTTTCATTTGACAGGAACCGTGTAAGCCATATTTTGTCAATGTGTACTTCTGTCAATACACTACCGAAAACATGTATGTCTAAAACAAATATTTAATAATGTGAACAAACGTACTATGTCTACATTTGGATGGATCTAACCATATTCGTAGTTATGTAAAATATGACATTAGGTTACATTTATGTCTAATCGCTCTCCATCCAGACGACACCAGTGTTCTCTCGCGTGTTGGAACCATAGCGAACTCCGTATCACAAACTAGCAAACTAAAAGATGATTGTGCTCGAATGGAAACAGTGATATCTACCATGAATAAACGCTTCCTCGACGAGCGTCCATCTCTTAACAAACATAAACCACCTGTACCTAGCACATCTTCTACTACACCAACTAACGAGCGTGCAAGCTACAGTGCTGTTTTACATACCGTAAACCAGCTAAAACCGAATGACATACCATCTCCAACAGCCATAGATATCGGCATTAACAAGGACGAAAGTATTCCCGCCATCAACGTTAATGTGACCGATATACCTAGCGGACATCTGAAAACAAAACACGATCAAAAGCCTGATACAGCAAGTGATGACAATTTCACTACAGGTTTTAAGGCGGTGAGACGTAAGAAAACACGGTCTTATTTTCTCAGTAACATCGACAGAGAGGTAACCAAACAGGATATTTACGATTTTATGACATATAAAAACGTGACACCAACCTTCATTACTATATACCAAGGGAAAAACGGCTCGGCAGCGAAAGTGAACATATTCTATGATGATGAACACATTATCAATAGAAGCGGCTTCTGGCCATCCGATATTACCTGTCGCAAATGGATCAACAAACCCGACTGGGAGAGAGAGAAATCCCAGCAGCGCAACAAAGATAGACCTCCTCGATTCCAACAGCGCTCAAATGACAACGTAGATTATGATCGCGATAATGACCGTGATCATCATTACAACGAGAGCACGGCTTCGCACCCAGCTTATACAAACTATGACAATCGTTATCATAACAACAACTACCGCAGAAACTACAACGATCATCATAGCTACCGATACCGTGACAACAGTGATATTCATAGAGACGCTGACGGTCGTGACGACCGTGACTCGGATCGTGACTCGATCGACAATTAACTTGTTAGTACCCGCATTATTAGATTATTTGTGCAATGCCTAATATTATTTACTTATCATTTCAATTGGTTTTATCAGTTATGCTGTTAAACCTACTGTGTTGGAACGTTAGAGGCATAATGTCCTCAGCATATAGCCTCTCCGAACAATTAGACAAAAATAACATTGATTTAGCTTTGTTAACAGAACACAAACTTTTATATAGATCTCAAGATTTTCTGCAATCTATTCACAGTGACTATTATCATGTAAATACTTATGACAATAATACTGATAACTATGGTCATCTGAAATGTGGTAAAGCAGGAACTGCTATACTTATACGTAAAACACTTAGAAAATATGTATCTGTATTGCCCAATATTAACAATGATAGAATATTAGGGTTAGAGTTCAAGCTTAGTTGCGATGTACCAATCTATGTATTTTGTGTATACCTTCCTTCTGACAATGATGTTAATTCGTATAAGGAATCTTTATGTGATGTTCAATCACTTATGTCACACTACTGTAAAATTGGATCTGTTATATTTGCAGGAGATTTTAACGCCCAGCTTGTCACAGATACCAAACGTTTCCCGAATCATAAATCCAAAATTCTTTCCGATTTCGCCCGTAACAACAACTTAGTTTCCCTCCATAACTTGTTTAATAGCAACAAGTACACCTTTGTTCCCACCAGAACTAACATCGACCACGTACTCATTGAGAATACCTCCAGCCACTTGTGTTTGAGTTATAGTGTAGTAGAACCCCACGAAATTCTTACATCAGACCATTTACCAATATTATTCCAGGTAAACATAAAAGGTGAGAGAATTCGCCGAAAATCGACCCTCACCCCCAACATAAACTGGTCCAAATGTACCCCCGAACACATCTCGAACTTCACAAAAGAAATTGATAATCAAGTCAAACGAATGTTAAATACGCACAATATCGACAGTCTCGGGCCTGATATTCTCAATTCTGCAATCTCTAACTTTATTCGTGAAGCTGAAAAGCATCTTCCGAAAGCCCAGCTAAACAAAGCTGCCAAACCTTACTGGTGTCCGGAACTAAAACACGCGCATGCGCAAGCAAGGCATTCCCGCTCGATTTGGTTACAACAAGGACGTCCAAGGTCCCGTACGCACGACTCCTTTACACATTACAAAGCAGCGAAAAGAGCATTCAGGCGCCTACAAAAACGTCGTATAAATGAACACGAGAATGCAATATTTGATCGGTTAAACAAAGCAGCGGATTCCGACTACAACTTGTTTTGGAAATTACTGAAACGTAAGAGTGGATCAAATTTCGAAGTTTGCAATTCCCTCAACGTTAACGGTCGAAGCTATCATGATTCCGACGTTATACGAGGATTTTTCCAGCACTATAACAGTGTTTTCGGTACCCACAATAATGGCGATGACTTGCCTTTCGATTACCAAACGGAACTAAACGACTATATCACAAGACCCCCTAGCTCTCACGCTCAATTACTACTCCGACCCATCGAAGAGCAAGAACTTGATAAAATAGTTACTAATCTATCGCGCAATAAAGCCCCAGGGCACGACCAAATTCTTAATGAGCATGTGATCAACGGCGGAAATCCAGTAAAATTCATGCTGACCTCACTATTCAATGCAATATTACTCGAGCTTAATGTCCCTTATGACTGGCAAACAAGCATTATCATACCGATCTACAAAGGCAAAGGCAAGGTTAAAACCGAACCCACAAGTTATCGCCCTATATCACTGATTCCAGCATTCTGCAAAATATTCGAGAAAATCATCTTGAACAGGGTTAATGGCCACCTAAAAGAGAATGCTATCACATTTCCAAACGCACAGCAACAAGGTTTTCAATCCAACCTAAGTTGTCTATCAACCGCTTTTGCAGTCCAAGAAACAATATTGTACAATATCGAGCGTCACTCAGACGTCTACGTAGCTTGTCTCGACCAAAAAGCAGCATTTGACACGGTCAGATTCAACGCTCTCTTTCTTAAACTGGGTAGACTTGGGTTCACGGGAAAAATCCTACGTCTGCTTATGTCCACACATAACAACCTTACCTCCGTCGTACGACTCTCTGGCTATACGTCAGACGTGATTAGCGTAAACAGGGGAGTGCGACAAGGCGGTGTTTTGTCCACATTCCTTTATCTCGTCTATGTCAATGACTTACTAAACGAACTAGAAAGTAGTCGTCTAGGGTTAAAGGTCATGTCGGTAAACTCCGGAAACCCTGCATTCGCCGACGATATATCGCTATTGACCCTCACACCATACCGATTACAGAAAATGGTCGACATCGTATACCATTATTGTAACCATTGGCACGTCTCTATTAACGTCCAAAAGTGCAATGTAACCGTTTTCACAAGAAAACGAACACAACCTAAAGTAGGTATATTATTCGGGGATCAGTTTATCGACCAAACTGACACCTTTGTCCACCTGGGCATTCTGTACTCTTACAACTTAAAAGACACAATTAGGATTGACCAACGCTTACAAAAAGCCAATAACGCTTTATTTGCCATGTCTGCTCAAGGCATCCATATCCAGGGCGTTAATCCATTAGTATCTGCCGACTTATATTCTAAAATAATTAAGCCTATTGCAACGTACGGCTCTGAACTGTGGAACAACACCACTCGTTCAAATATCGTATCTGTCTCCCGATTCCAACACTCTGCTCTTAAACGCATTCAAGGGTTCCCAATTCAAACCCGCTCCGACATGGCAGAATCCATGCTTGGTCTTAATCGACTCCCTTCCCACATCGAGTACCGCAAATTAATGTTCCTCCACAAACTAATGACTCTACCAATGAGCTCTGTGACAAGTAACATATTTTTTAGAAAACTCATTTTATTCATTACAGATAATGCACTTGTAACGCTTGGCTTCATACCAGATATTTGTAATCTTTTGCTAAAATATAACTTACAGGGTATAGTAAATATGTTTACATCTTCCAGAGAATGTATACCATCTAAACGAGAATGGAAACATACTGTTAAAAATGCTATTACTCATAATGAAACAATATTATGGGATAATAGAATGTCACAAGACTCAGATTTTACTTTCTTCAGAATTTTACAACCTCATATCATGCCATCTATTGTGTATAAAGTTTGCCAACGCAGTCAATTCAGATATACCATGAGCGTCATCTCTCGACTCTGGACACGACCTGTTGAACTTGATAACATTACTTGCGATATATGTGACAACATTTTCCAGGAGGAGCTAGTTCATATTATGTGTGAATGTTCTATTACGCAAACACTCAAAACTCAAATGCTTACCTCATTATCACAGATTCTGGACTTGAATGATTTACAATTGATTTATCAACTAGATAGTTTCTCCCTTACTTTAAAACTTTTAGGCGCTCCCCTGGAACCTATATTCGACATCGAAACAGAGAGACAATTTTTGAAACATTCATATTCATACATTGTTCAATGTGTGAATACCTTTACTGGCTAATGACTACATAAAGACATGACGTATATCCTATACTGATTGTGACATATTATATGCATTTTGTACTGTACAAACGTATACTGTTATAACCATGTTCATTTGTATTGTTTGATTGTTTAAAATAATTGTATATATATTATGTTCAATATCCTCTTCTACAGAGGGAAATAAAGCATTGAATTGAATTGAATTGAATTGTATCAGTAAGCTGTTTAGTACATATATTATTGGTATACATGTTGTATAAATATTTAGATGACAACAAACATACATATCGGTTATGACCCTTTGTAGTTTAGCTTAGACAATCATTTACGCATTATGTACATCATTGTTTTCCTAACGTGGGGATAGTCGTATGTTTTCCCGGTCATCGGTTTTAAGAAATGTGAAGCACTAGGTGTGATCGGAGGACGATTTTGTTTGCGAAGGAGAATGTAGAAAATGTCTGTCATCTTCGGAAATAAGTCAGTGTTAACCTACAGTGCTCCAACAATTATATGTGTGATACCTGCACCAATAGTACGACGCACCCAATGAATGTAAACTGTCGAAACATCACCAAACTCTTGCTTCATTTCACCAGTACACATTGTAAAATAGGAAACGTTCTAAAACAATATTGCTTAGCATTCAATTATACCTGTCGTATATAAAGATATTGTTGTATAATGACCCATAACATACGATTTTACACATATTGAATTTCTTTCTATTTTTTGTCTATAAATGTACGTATGGTTGCACCATTTTTATTCTTTATTTACATTAATATGGCACAATTATCAAGTTCTCGTAATATTCATGTAAGAAGCGTAAGTTTCAACACAGAGTCATTCTGTCCTTCTGTAAAGCAACACTGAGGTATCAGCGTATTTAAATGACAAGAGTTCGGTGAAAAACCTCGTCATAAAGTCATCATTGAACCAGTTACACAGTGATGATATCATTTGAAAGCTTTATTAATGAATAAACAAGCGACATTTTACAACAATACCAACAGTCTATACATTGAACACCGACGGTCATCAACCTTTTCAACATCCATGATTTATTACTAAATGCTCGTAATGACATTTTTTATATTAAAGTCAGTGAAGAGGAAGGATTTACTTCATTTTTCATGATATAATTATTTGTCATCATTATTGTCGCACGAGTCATTAAACGGGATGATGATGGATGTATTCAATCTTATATTCACGATCAAATGTTCATGCTGGTTCACGATCAAATGTTCACGCAGGTTCGCTATCAAATGTTCACGCAGGTTCACGATCAAATGTTCACGCAGGTTCACGATCAAATGTTCACGCAGGTTCACGATCAAATGATCACACTGGTTTACGATCACGTAGGCTCACACCGGATCACGCAGGATCACAATCTGATGTTCATGCTGGTTCATGCAGGTTCACGCATGATCTCGCGGGTTCACATATGATCACACAGTATCACGCCGGTTCATGCATATCAATGCTGGTTCACGGTGGTCGTACTTTATGGTGGAGAAAGACCCCATAGGAGACAGTCACACCCCGGGCACACCTTCCGTTAGACACCAGCATGGGTAACTTTCTCACTAACAATTTGTGCATTCATGGTGGTATTGAAACCCACGGCATGATTTGAAGTCAGCGACCATAACTACTTGACCACAGAGGTCATCGGTTTCTGTAACAATTTTACTAAAGATTTTACATCAAAGTATTTTGCCCTCCACCTCGGATTCATGTATGGAATTTGTTTGTAACGTACGGAAATGACAGGTTAGTACTGGTTGGTATCTCAGGAACTATTGACTGGTTAGGCCTCCCATAACGAAAACAGTTTTGAATAAAGTTATCGAACTTCAACACAAATCAATCACACGGCGTCCTGTGAGGAGATTGACAGTTGAATGACTGTTAGTTGTACTAACTAATGCTTACATTATAGTCACACATGTTTCATCATCGATGTTTCTAGTTAGCGCTGAAATAAGAACCTGATGTTTTCGAAATTTAAGTCATCGTTTAGCACATACTAATTTGATTGTTCAAACCTTTTTTCAAAATACATTTCCCATGCAATGTTATTTAATTATCACTCAACGTCAGTGGATCAGGCTATTTGTTCACAGCCCACACTTAAATCTTGTCAAAGCAGAGCAAATATTAGCTTTCTTTCAAATTATGTAAGATTCTCCTACAACCCTCCATGTGTTGAATACTACCAGGATTCAGTTGTTTGGATTAGAAAACTGACATTTAAAGTACATTTATATTCTTTTCACGTATTTATAAAGTACATGCCATTTGTATGCGATAAGTAAAAGGATTATATGATACACACGCTTCAATTAACAACCATATATTCTATAATGTGATGTGCGTGATGTTATTGAATGAAGTCGTGATTCAAGCTAAGTGAGTATATATCTCTTACTTTTTGTAAAATGCTTGTTTATACCGAGTCGTTTTCAATTATCTCTTCCAAAACGATACTCTGTTCATACAAATGATGTTCCGAAAAGCATATTTAACTCACATAATTTACTATGTTCAATGTCATTCCATCGGTAAGACATAATCAATATTAACTGTTTAAGAATTTTCAAATCACGGGAGACAACTGTGATTGAGATTCTCAAACATGTTCATATTTAAGTTATTTCCCTTCCAAGCATAAACGTTACGTTAGTTCTGAGAATTGTGCAGCAAATCTGGTCTGTGTATTTTTATTTACTGTCATGCAACGCAATGGGATCTCACTTTGAAAACACAACAGTCGTACGTTAGTGGGAGAAACTTATCGAACGGGAAATAAGGGGCTTCCCTTTTAATAAAATGAAAATTATACAACGTTAAAAAACCCGAAAGGACAAAATTTAAATATGCCTTTCCAATGTAGATAATCAATGTAAATATTATTTTTGCTTGACAAGAAGGTTTTCCTCCAGACAATTTTCTAAAACCATCAACAAGTAATGTTTTGCTTCCCGAACATGACTTAAAAATCTAGTAACATACTTCATGGTCGGGAAGCAGGGAATGGTAATCCCCTGATATCCCGATCGGGAAGTTTCTTCCACTGTACATTGTGAATAAACTACACAGCAAAACCTCTCTTAAATGCCACCTCAATAATAAGACCACCTCAAAATTAAGAACTCAATTTTCAAGTCCATTTTCGCTGTTATGCTCTTAAGTCAACCTCAATATTAAGACCAGTTTTCAAGATTCCCAAGGGTGGTCGCATTATTGAGGTTTTATTGTATTATCAAATATTAAATTGACAATGTATAATTACTTATGGAGATTATACACGGATATATTGACCATTGCTCGTATTTATGGGTATATCACAAGCAACTATCATATTTTACCAGTCTGCTAATCTGATTATCTCATGATCAAATAATAAACCAACATAATAATCATTCGTGTTTTTCCTGAACCACTCAAAGACCACCTCAATAATGAGACCAACTCGAAATTAAGAACACAATTTTCAAGTCCATATTCACAGGTGTGTTCTTAATTCAACCTTGGTATTGAGACCACCTCTATAAGAAACACAGTTTTCAACGTCCCAAGGGTGGTCTTATTATCGAGTTTTACTGTAAGTATATAAGGCGGAGACTGCTCCCTTCAATGTTCCTAGAACATAAATCACTTACATCTATGTATGTATACTATTATATGTAACTATTAAATAAACATCAACACATTCATTTTTCATTTTACAATGTACTGTAATACTGATGTCTCCATATCTCTAATAATGTATGATGTGAACATTAAACATGGGCATATAGATTACTATATGTAAATGTAATCTTTCAATTATAACTTTTCTCGACTTTAATAGCAAATATATATCAAATATCAAAAGTATATCATCAAATAAAACTATATTTAAATAAGTAACTGATGATGATACTTTAAGAATACAGTGATAGTTATTATCTTCTATAAAATCGTATTCAATATTAAACAATGAGACCAAAACAGGTTTGGTAAATGATCAGATTGCTGAGAGGGGTAATTGGCATCGTTGACACAATATTGTTGTCATATACTTATATGATATAAGGATTGCTTTATTGTCTTCAACGTTGTGTAGATAATATTTTGTTGCAATTTTCTACCTTAAAATGAGAGTGTTTATAAATATAATTATTATGTATTATGTGAGTTCGTGTGAGAGTTAGGTTAGGATATATTCAACTATATGAGTGTATTAGGTTAGGATATATGTAACTATATGTCAGTGTTAGGTAATAATTTATCTAACTATATGTGTGTGTTAGGTTAGCATATATGTAACTATATGTCAGTGTTATGTTAGGATATATGTACCTATATGTGTATGTTATGTTAGGATATATGTACCTATATGTGTATGTTTTGTTAGGATATATGTACCTATATGTGTATGTTATGTTAGGATATATGTACCTATATGTGTATGTTATGTTAGGATATATGCAACTAAATGTTAGTGCTATCACCTCCACTGTCATGTTAATTTGTATATATATATGTATGTTTTCATGTAATTTGTGTATGGGCTAGAGGCCTTTTGTAAAATAAATACAAAAACAAATATTATGATAGGATATATGTAACTATATGTCAGTGTTAGATTAAGATATATGTAGCTATATGACAGCGTTAGGTTGGTATACATGTAACGGTATACGAGTCTTAGGTTAGGTTTCACTATCCACTTTATGTAAGCGTTAGGTTAGTGAAGGACATAATTATGTTATCCTGTATGTGAGTGTTAGCGTTAGGTTAGTTAAGGGCATATGTATTTATGTATGTAAGTGTTAGGTTAGTTAAGGACATATGTTATTATGTATGTGAGTGTCAGCGTTAGGTTAGTTAAGATAATATGTATTTATGTATGTTAGTGTTAGCGTTAGGTTAGTTAATGACATATATATTATATATGTGAGCGTTAGGTAAGTAAAGGACATATATATCATGTATGTGAGTGTTAGCGTTAGGTTAGTTAAGGATATATATATCATGTATGTGAGTGTTAGCGTAAGGTTAGTAAAGAACATATGTAATTAGGTATGTAAGTGTTATATAAACAAACGTTAGGTTAGTAAAGGTCATATGTTATTCTGTATGTAAGTGTTAGCGTTAGGTTAGTAAAGGTCATATGTTATTATGTATGTTAGTGTTAGCGTTAGGTTAGTAAAGGTCATATGTTATTCTGTATGTGAGTGTTAGCGTTAGGTTAGTAAAGGTCATATGTTATTCAGTATGTGAGTGTTAGCGTTAGGTTAGTAAAGGTCATATGTTATTCTGTATGTGAGTGTTAGCGTTAGGTTAGTAAAGGTCATACGTTACTCTGTATGTGAGTGATATCGTTAGGTTAGTAAAGGTCATAGGTTACTCTGTATGTGAGTGTTAGCAATAGATTAGTAAAGGTCATAGGTTACTCTGTATGTAAGTGTTATATAAACAAGCGTTAGGTTAGTAAAGGACATATGTTACTATGTATGTGAGTGCTAGCGTTAGGTTAGTGAAGGTCATATGTTACTCTGTATGTGAGTGTTAGCGTTAGGTTAGTGAAGGTCATATGTTATGCTGTATGTGAGTGTTAGCGTTAGGTTAGTGAAGGTCATATGTTATGCTGTATGTAAGTGTTAGCGTTAGGTTAGTGAAGGTCATATGTTATGCTGTATGTGAGTGTTAGCGTTAGGTTAGTGAAGGTCATATGTTATGCTGTATGTGAGTGTTAGCGTTAGGTTAGTGAAGGTCATATGTTATGCTGTATGTAAGTGTTAGCGTTAGGTTAGTGAAGGTCATATGTTATGCTGTATGTGTGTGTTAGCGTTAGGTTAGTGAAGCACATATGTAATTATATATGTAAGTGTTTTATAAACTTGCGTTAGGTTAGTGAAGGACGTATGTTATTATGTATGTAAGTGTTAGCGCTATGTTAATGATGGACACATGTAATTATGTATGTAAATGTAGGATAAATACGCACTTCTATACTTTCATTGTATTTCAATATTTTATATTCTCTATAACACATAGTGTGTATATTTACAGAATGTCAAAGTTGAATGTTTGTACCTGATTTTGGTACCAGTAGAATGATACCAGACACGGAAGTTTATACCAGAGAACCAGATATAGAATATATTCTCAAAGACGGTAAATAATTCAACATTATTATGCGCGTTCTTGTATTTATATATTTTAATGTCATTAGTTGTATTCACAAACTTACGTGGATTTTAATCAAACTTTATGAAATTCAACAATTCTTTTAAAGAAAGAATATTATAGCAAACACATGTTTACGTATATGACTTGACAACATTTTTTAGAACATGATTCTGAGAACCCTTAATACGAGATGTACAGTATGTATCGTACAATTATCAAAATTATCAAAACTAATAATGGCCAGATTTATTCCTGTATCATTGTGAGTCTGTTTCTGTGCTGTATATTTTAGATGTGTCATTCACATTTGCATTATCGCATATTGCACCGGTCAGATATGTGTTTATATAGTAGTGTATCAATGTGCGGGCAGGGTTACTATCAATTATATCAGACCTCGAACTATGTGAACAAATCCACTTTACAAGGTTGAAATGATGAACATATTTTTATTATAAATGCCGATATCAAACTCATGTCAAACGTCCGATCTTATCGCGATAGCATGCATGCAGTTTATAATGCATGTATAAAGGTAAAGTAAATCGTATGTACAGAAATGTATACTGGACCCCTTATATAGAATTTAAAAAATAATTTACATGATTTTGATGAATTTTACTGTATTAAAATCAAAAATTGGTACATGAGAATTTACATGATATTCATGAATTTAATGTATTAATATTACAAATTGATGCATGAGAATTAACATGATAATTAACAGTCTACATTAAATTATTTGTAAAATCTTCCTTTGATTAATACCTATTGTCACGTTTATCACAAAGTTGTTGAATATTCAAAGAAGAACTAGAAATTTTCAAAATGGCCAATTATTTAGAGATATAACTGTTTTAGAGAAATTTATTTTTATGTTCATAAAACTACATTTTATAAATATAATAAACTACAGATTTCTAGATTTGTAATACTCTTACGAAATGGTTACTATGGCAACTTCTTTCTTCTGGTATCTGAAAAATACATATCAAGATAATAATAAGTCAATTAATGTGATATGTGTTTCCATAAACATTACTACTGTATACGCACGATATTCATTGTTATTGTATTGATGAATGCAAATATTGAAATGAAATAAATCATGACATTCATAAAAAATGCCTTTTCATAAATATTTTTTTAATTGGCCAATAAAACAACTTTCCGACGTCAGATTTTGAAATGAAAGTTATTTCTGTGATCAACGGATATGTGTCTTTAAAATGCAAGCAAAACGTAAATTGTGATAAATTTTGCCATAAGCGCCAAAATCACAGACATTGGCTCATATTATATAATATATACTCGTAGGCCTATTCTAGGCCTGAATAAAAAAATGTTTGCCTTCATACATAAATGAATAATTATAGCAAAATAAACAACAACAAAAACCGGTATATCTAATTATAACATCAAGATTTCTAAATGAACAAAACTGTATCACATAAATATTTTTCAAACAATATTACAGAAGCAATCTAAAAAAAGATCTGAAATTTGTTTGTAAACGATCGTGAAAGATAACTGTTGATTTCTTAAAAAAGGTTCAATTTCAACAAATAAATGCATGTTTGTGTATTTTAAAGTTCACTCTATTTAAATGAAAGCCACACATGAACAAATTATAATGACTGACTATTTTTGTGGCATCAGATTAGTACGAATTGTTTGACTAAAAGTCGTATATAAAAAAGTAAACTTGTATACATAATTATTTGCTGGTTTTGTTCGTATGCTGAATGTGAATACTTGTGAAGCTGTGATTATATGGAGAGAATGTTAGGTGCACGTTCTACGTGTGTTATCAATTCCTCATGCCAATATTTTTCTTCCATACCACACCGGGATTTCCCGCGTTTCCATCGGTGCTGGAGAACCCTATCTTACATTCCGCCGTGTAGGGTGAGTCTCGTGCTGATGACGTCACTCACTGACGGCACATAAATCGGGAATAATAACTGGAATGTCAAATAATACGTCAATAAAAGTAAACAGTCCTAAAACGTTAGTCCTTTAGTCCCGCCTTTACTTCTTAAACAAGGTAAGCAAGAATAATAATATATCTAAAGCTTCGTGTGCGGATGGAAATGACAGAGCCTCGTTTCCGCCTAAACAGTAACCCTCGTGCCGGATATTTCTCTCCGTACCGGAAGTCAGTGTAAAAGATTCTTATAATCTGCGTGTGCCCTCTCAAACAATACTCTTCAAATACAATTTGTTTAAAATTTCATCAAGTTTTCGGAATTAACGTAAACTGTTTTATATTCTTAGTTACATAGTATCACAGACATGTTTCTACATAAATAGGTTATAATTAACATGTCACCGTTGTCACCCTCTTCATTTTTTCGATTCCATCTTTCTTCATGTTTCGGTACACAGAGGCTTGTAAGATAAAACGATATGCACAAAATGTTGAGAGAATTATTAAAGTCAGTCATTTATTTTGTAATGTAAATTAAGTTTGCAATCTTACTAAATAAAACTTAAAAATGCACAATACCGGTAATTTTGGCATTCATGTTTTAAGCGTTTCATTTTCAAAGGCGACACATTTCTCATATTTTTATCTGCGTTTACGAGAGTTGTCATTCAAATATTGTATACATTAAAAGAGTTACAATATTTCAATCTACTCTTGTTAGAATGAATGAAGTCCTATAAAACACAAGTGTTGAAGTAATGTTCCTTTTTATCAAGATTAACATTCGTGATACGAACGAGGCTGTTTTACAAATATTCACTAAATACCCAAATAAATAATCATAAAACTAAACTGTATAAAGAACTTTAAATATTTAAATGCAATTTTTATCTCGTCCTGACAGTGATGATCCTATCAGACCATTTATCGTCAGGGACAAACTATGTCCAGTCTTAACAACCACGTGTCAAAATATGATAACATTTTTAGGTTCATATAAATATCGTTAGTTGATCAGATAATTAACATTACACTTTGGTATCGTAAAAATATAAAATATTCATAAAATAAACCATGCTAATATAATAGTTTCACCAGCATAAAGTGCTAGATCGCTATCAGTGTTTAAACAAGGTAAGAGATTGTCTGCTTATAGATACTAGTAATGCTGATGATTATTTAAAGCATCTTAGTCCCATCAATGTTAACATTTTATGTCGGGTATCTCATTAAATTGACATTTTAGTAGGACAAACACTCAGCCCACAAACTGACCGTCTTATTTTGAGAAGAAAAATGCTGGTCAAGATTATAAGAGCTATAGGATTTACAACCTCTTCTGTAAGTGACGTCATTTCAAGAAAACGCAACATGTGATGTCACTATTTGCAAGCAGGAGACAATATGTTCTCCATTTGGTCACTTGGTTACATGGTGACGTCACATGTGACGTTTTCTGGAAATGACGTCACTTAAAAAAGGCATAAGAAATACCCTTAACATATAAATAATTTATTTCCATTTATTTACATGCAATTATGAAATCCTCATAATAAATATGAATGAAATATGCATACACTACAAACAAATCTTGTTCAGCTAAGTCAAAATCATGATAAAAACTAAAAGTATAATATTTGCTAGCTGCCAACAAATAAATATTGCATTATTTTACTGTATTCGAGTATACTCATATTTAACTTATATTTGATTTAATATCTTCCTTCCAATCTGGTTAAATACATTGTATTTACATTTTGATATTGCGTATAACGGCTACCCCTACCAGCTACTCAAACAATAAGACATAGTACATGTACATGATAACAGTTAACATTTCTTAGATACTGACATCTATACAGAACGGAAACGTATACTGATCCCCTTTTATGTGAAATATTTTTTTTTTCATGACTTTTATGTTACAACTTTATAAATATGTACCTGCGTAATTAAAACTTACAGGATATGAAATATACATCGATTTTCATATGCCTGTACACAATTATAAGATCTTTCTGGCTTCATACATGAACCACAGTGGAATTTACCAACAATATGAACACTAGACCTATATTGAACTGCCATTAAAAAGGGAAGTTCCAAAAATGCATTATATAAAAGAGAACATTTCCGTAATCGGTGCTTTAAAATTAAACATAAGTTACTGATGTAAAGCATGATCTATAATATATTATTTAGATAGGAAAATGCATATGATTTCTATATAATTGTTATTATTTAGTAAGAAGAAACAAAATATATTTATAACATAAATATTTATAAATTTAAAAACATGTTATTCAAACAATATAAATGTAGCATTACATAGAAAATAAACAACTTAATAAATATAAGTATCATACTTCAGTTTAAACATGCTAAAAGACATAATGTGTAACATATAAAATGTATTTTGTTATATGTTGTACGTAGGAGTGGTCATTATATACGTTCCAAGTGTACATTGACCGAAAGTAGTATGTATAATTATGTTAGTTATATATATATAATGCACGCTGTTTATTCATGGGCAGTACTGCCTTTTGCTGACAATGAAATAAGTGATCTGTATTCAAATACTAGACATTAATATATTATTTTGTACTATATTACAGTCCAATAGATATTTTGTTTGTGGATAAGTAACATGTGCAATTCATTTTCTGCTGAAGATAACTTATAATCAAGTTATAACATATTATATAAATGTGTATGCTTGTTTTCAGTCACCAAGGATGGAATGCAGGAATGGCTTGATGGAAACATTGATGTTTGTTTTTTGCTCGACGCCAATGAGTAAGTGGACAATTGTATAGATATGTTAAACGTACTGATCTCGAAATGAATGTTACATACTGTTTGTTCCATTGACGTTAAATTATGTTACATGTCGGTTATTGTACCACACATATACCATTGTTTGTATACGTTACTCTACATGTTATAGGTAACTAACATATTACAAACTTAGTAAATGCTTAAACAATGCTACATATTAATGATAATTAATGATATTATTAAATAATTTGTTACACTAATTAATATTATGGAAATTACAAGAACAGCAAATATTTTCAAGAGTGTTATTTATATGCTCTTATGTTGAACTTTCACATCATTATACTAGAATTCAGACATATTGTGCCATTGGTGAACATTTTTCATATATGTTTAACAGTGACCAACTACCGAAAGGTTAATATTTGGTAATTGGTAGATTTGAAAAATAAAATGACCATATGATTCAAAATTCCATGGTATCAACATTAAAGCAATTTTGTACAAAACAACATAGTGTAACTTATTGTAATCATTGTCTACAGAATATTGATAAGTTTGACATTGTAAAAGGTCACGTGATACATGACACTGCATGCTACATGTAGAGCAAGGTCGGTGATTGACTGTCTTCAACAAACATGGACAAGCAAGGTCATAAATGTGATATTGTTGTCCAACTGGATTCCTTAAAGTACTTTATATTATCAGCAGAAATGATATGATCTATTACTATATACTTTTAGTAGATATCAAGTCTTGTATAAGATACAAAACATTATCAAGGTTCGTTGCTTTCACTTTGAACCCAAACCTCTGCTCTGTATAACTCACGCGAAATACTTTTAAATAAACCCCTACTTTCACTCGTGTATAATGTTGCCGGACTTATCCTTATTTGCGGTGTTGGAAGGTGTCCGTCTCGCGAGAAGAGACAATTAGTTCTGTCACATGGATGTTACGTTGTTTGCTCTCATGGAGACAATTGTTGACATGGAAGATGAAAGGTTTGCTCTCTTGGAGACAATTTTTGACATGGAAGATGAAAGGTTTGTTCACGTGCATTGTTTTTGAATAATTTGCATGTATGCATTCTGTGCAGAAATTACGTAGATGACGTTATGTAGATGAGTTACGTTTGTGTTTCATTGTATAGTATAAAACGTACATATTTCGCATACTTATAGCAAACAATTAACAGGAAAACTGGAGTACAACGCTCTATTACTGGTGTTATGTCGAGATGTGGCCTCCATTCATTGGTAAAGTGTATATTCTGAATATTTCATCTTTCATCTTCTGATCATGAAAATGTTCCACTACTTATACCAGATATCACTGATCGAACTGATATATAACTACCCGTTTGTTTTGTTCTAACATGTGTAAATACGTATATGGGTGTACACTGCGTAACACAGATGATATTGTGTCAATGAACAAACTAACGGAACTTATGTAGACCTGCTTTGGATTGTAATGTGTTCATAAGGCATACTCAAAAGGTCTTCTAAGTAGTAAAAATTGCACAAACTCATTTTGTGATTTATTTAGAATTAATTTACTGAATCGTTTAACAATGAAATAGCACAATGTGTTAAGTCAGATTGTATTTGTAACTATTTTCTTACAATTTTCACAAATAACATCGTCGATACATTTCGTTTCTGTACATTTCTAGTCTGTGAGGGATTTAGTCCGAATTATGTCGTTTACCGTTTTCGCCATCATAATGCTTGTTCTGAAAGTATTTCGGCATAATCTGTCGCATGAAAATTATCTGTATTGCTCGATGATTGGTTTATAGTTTATATGGCTAGTTCTTCTTCTACATTTCTTCAAGCTTAAGAATATCAGTTTGATCGGCATATTTTGGTACAAAACTGTAAAACGTGAGAAACTTTGGCAATTACCCAACAATTAACGAATGCAGTGAAAGAAAATGGACAATTATGGGTACCCAACGATGGATATATTGTCATAGTATATTAACATCGGCCTCTCACTGATCTTATAGGTCCACTTATATATGCTGTTAAAGTTATGTTGATTTCAGGAGGTAGTTCGTAGTATCAACTTTACAAATTGCATTATGTACCATGACATGTTTGTATGTTTTTTATTACATACTTTTTTATCAATTCAAAATATGAAATCATTTATAAGACAATGACGTGTAACATTTGAAAGATTTTATCAGTGTCGTAAAGGCGTTCCCGTAGTGGTGTAATGTGCCGTAAGTTGTTAATATATCTGACGTAGTCATGGTCAAAGGCCTGCATGTACGCTATTATAGAGACGTTCAATGTATTATAGACACGTACAATGTATTATAGACACGTACAATGTATTATAGACACGTACAATGTATTATCGACACGTACAATGTATTATCGACACGTACAATGTATTATAGACACGTTCAATGTATATTATTGACACGTTCAATGTATTATAGACACGTTCAATGTATAATAGACACGTACAATGTATTATAGACACGTACAATGTGTTATAGACACGTTCAATGTATTATAGACACGTACAATGTATTATATACACGTTCAATGTATTATAGACACGTACAATGTATTATAGACACGTACATTGTATAATAGACACGTTCAATGTATTATAGACACGTTCAATGTATAATAAACACGTACATGTATTATAGACACGTACAATGTGTTATAGACACGTTCAATGTATTATAGACACGTACAATGTATTATATACACGTTCAACGTATTATAGACACGTACAATGTATTATAGACACGTACAATGTATTATAGACACGTACAATGTATCATAGACACGTTCAATGTTTATTATAGGCACGTTCAATGTATATTATAGACACGTTCAATGTATTATACACATTCAATGTATATTATTGACACGTTCAATGTATTATAGACACGTACAATGTATATTGTAGACACGTTCATATAGTCATGGACAGTGGCTGGTGTGTACTCGTTGTAGTCCAGTATGTTAAAGGCATGCTACGATGGTAATCGTCGTTACTGGTCGGCATGTTACCAGGGGTGTGATATTTTGGATTGAATATTACAGTTATAACTGTATTCTTCGTGTTTAAGTTGTGATATATGATGGTGAACGGCGTATTATTGTATTAATCATGGTCAGTGGACAGTCTGTTTTTTCTGTATTTCTCCCAATAGTTTGAGGTGATGTCCATTGGTCACACACAATATCTAAATATATTTAAATGCCTCAGGTTATCCCTACTGTTCTCACAGTACTGTTATGACAATTGGTCAGATTATCTCTTTATAATCTGAAACCTGAATATTTGTTTATACTGATGTCCGTTTGTAAAATTGAAAAATGAATCAAATGAAACATTCGCTACCGATGTTTATCTTGTAAAGCTATATTACAGCTAAATGTGTATATCCAGGACTGGTGATTTCTAAATGATTATGTAACACACTTTGTCCAAATTGTTTCAAGATGGAAATCATACAAAGTGTGCATATGGTGTCTAATCAATTAATTTGTATTTAAGACAAAAATGGTATAATTAATTTATTAATGTTTAAATGCAAATGAAATTACAATGTAGTGTATTTTTTCTTGTTTAAATCGATTGGTGCTGGCATCACTTTGTGACTTTGTATGCTTGACTTGTTAGTACAGAAAGTTTAGCTACCTATCAGTCAGTTCACGTTGTCATGGTCATTATTATGTGTGCTTAATATGAACTTTTTCTGCGTACTTTTTTCTATCGACAAGTTATGGAATCCGAGGTGAAATCATTTACGTCACAAATATCTTCAATGGATTAATGTGTGAATATTTTAACATATTCATTGCTATTTTACTAGTTACTGAGAGTTCAAAGGATCACATGATGTTTATATCTTGAAAAGAAAGAAGTATCTGAATAGCTAATGTCAGGTCAAATGTCTCTCAATGTGCGTTCTCTAAAGTTTTGTGGGCGGCGCCAAAAAAGGTAAAGCAAAGCGCAAAATTGCTCGCTGGGTAACAAGTTAAATATTGTCTGGGATTCTGTACAATACGATGTAAGATGTGTTAACCTACCTTAATTCACTTAAAATGACGTACAATCAGTGTTGTTTTGGGGAACAGAGTTGTGAAATAAAAATTAACAGTATGTTTGAAATGAGAGACATCAGTGATTGGTAGGATTCGATTCCATCATGGACCAATATCTGATGAAAGTGTTACAGAGTATTGTTGGTTTTGACGATTTCAGGTAAAATAATATTCATATACATTGTAATTATAAAATACCAATCAGTTGTAATATAACATGTTTATAAATTAGTGTTTAAATGACTTGTGGTGCATAAGTGTTGATTTATGAAAACATTGATATGTATAATTATTTATATATCAACCGCGCTGTAATAGTCAAGCGTATTACACATTAAAATTCACTTTTTTTAATTTTCTAATTCCCATTTACAGAAAAGAAATAAATGAAATGTTTTCTTCTGGTATTTTAATTAAACAATATAAAAAGTGCGAAGACGTATCTTGATGGCAAAATTGTGTAACTAACGGGACGCTTGACTTCTAGTCACTCTGTAACACATAATCAATTATGATTGAAATTTCTACGACTTTTTATATATACATGGACAGCTGGTAAAACAATTTTATTTTTTTGCCGACAAATTTAAACGTAAATATTTTCCCGGCCAAATTTTTTTATTATTGTTGTCCATAATTAGATAAAATCGCGACACGGAATCTCCGGCAGTAGTGTTTATCTTACAATGTTTAAATGTATCGGCATATCAACATCGTATATTGCCTTTGGCAAATTACATTCACAAAACTATATTGCACCAAAATACTATTATACATGTACATACGTAATTACAAAACTACAGGAAATGAAACGTTACCTTTGTATTTGTTTGATCCGTAAGATATCAGTTATATATTTTTTATATTTAATCTTGCGTTTACCGTTTATCTAGAAATCAAAATATATACAATAAATAAATGTAACCCAAAAATCCTCACGATTGTTACCGCCAAGTAAAAAAGTGTTGAATTTCATTTAAATGCCCTTGGCAGGGCGATTGTTTCTTAACACTTATGGCAAAGTATCAATGACGTGGAAAGGTCCTGGCTTTTTTCGGCATCAAACCCACAAAATACATAGTAGCATTGATCCGATGTATGATAAGAATTTTTCCAAAACGAAATAACTTCACATGAAAATAAAGTATTCAAATACGAAATGACGTATAAATCGATATTGGACTGAAAAAGGGGGGGGGGGTTTAAAACAAATCAATTGTTAAAATAATTAGTTAAATCTATATTGGCCTTTTTAGTTGGCTGAGGCCTGAAATTATGTTATTTGATTACTACAACCGGTTTGATTGGCGAAGGGTCAATAGAACAGATCTTGGACAAATAATAAGGCCAATATGAATTACGTAATACTTAACATTATATACATTCAATTTAGTTTTAAGCGGAATTTATGCATTCTTAGTTCAATTTAAATAATAAATACCAAACTATTGTACAATGTGGTCTGCAAACAACAACAATGTAAGAAATCAACATTAAATATGACAGCACATTTACACATGTTCATACATACAACATCATTATAATGATAAATGAGACTAGTTTCGATGATCTGAAAATAAAATAAAACAACCACATACACCTCACATAAGACACATGTATGCAAGAATGAAATATTATTGATTCAGCATTAAATATTTTCTATAATTATGTTTTTCATGTATCTGTATTAGATATACAACGTATATTTACAGGAATAGAGTTCCATACCTCACGAGCATAAACTGAGCATCTTCGTTAACTATCTATAAGGCCCGATTTAATTATGTATTTATGCTTTTTTTAAATCGTTCAAATTTGTTCTGTATTAACTTTACTTGAGAAGAGACTTTAACTCTAATAGAAGAATCATAATGAGATGAATATCAGTATTCAAATTTCAGTATTCACAGATACCAATCATGTATGCATGTTTAATGTAGATTAGATGAGCCTTTCACATCAAAAGGTTCAGTTCAAGATCATGTTATAGATATAACATTTAAATTCCATATAAATGTATCGTTTAAATCTGAGTTCATACCAGATAATCGGTGGAAGTGAATTGTTCACGATGTGACAGACTCGTACATGTACATTAGATAATTTTTATCCTCCTACTAGTTAAATCAGGACAATTTGTCCGCTCGTCCAGAAATGTACCAATATATTTGTATAACTTCAATATTCATAATATTATATCTCATGTTTTAAAAAAAAACCAATACTATCGGTCTTATCAATACCTTGTCTCGAAATTCGGGAAATGTTTATGTCTGTGAAATGTTCATGTTGAATGTGGCCAAAGATCGATATATTGCCAACTACCAAAACAACTTTGGATGCTCCATGAAGGCTTACAGCTTTGTACTTAAAAGACAAAAACTATTATTACGTGTATTTACGAAAAACAAATAAGGACGGACTTTTGGTCAAATCTCCAGCGAAATCTAAAATAATTTGCTCATTTAAGAAAGGTCAAGATCAGGTTAATTTGTTCGACTGACTTGTGTGATCACCATCCCCACCTCCAAATCCTTGTGTTTATGCCCGTCATTGTATATACATTTATAATTATCATTTCTTCACATTTTATTGCAAAACATATTGTTTGTTTTGCATTATTTGTTCTGTTCTGTTCCAAGTTGCTTTTTACTCTGCTGTTAGGCATAATGTTAATTCAATATAGAATAAGGAAAGGTTATCTGATTGTTCGTTTCGTTACACAGACTGTCTGACTATTTCTTTCCTGTTTAATGTGTTAATATATTGATGAAAGTTGTCAGAAGACGTAGTCGACTACATCAAGCTACACTAGTGATTCCTTCCACAAGCATTATACTTGTTCGCAGACATAATATAGATATATTAGTTTATTTCAAAATATGCATGCAAACGGCTCGTAAGATAGGTACATATCAAAACACAACATAGTTGCAAAATGTGACAACAGCAACATAATTATAGCAATACGATGTCATGCATAATTACATCATTAAGAGGACAATACGTAGATCTCAAATTAAAGTAATAGAATATGAGCGAATGCTTATTTTTGTATATCTAGTTTATTATAAGTCGGTATGATCCCCTGACGCACTAAGACAAGCTGCATTTAAACTATTTCGTTTTTTCCAGCAGATTGTATGATCAAAAGAAGGCTGATTTTTTTAAATACAAATGCATCATTACCAGTCAGACACAAAAACTTTGGATTTGGCTGAGATAATGTTGACGTCTGGTGAAAGTTTCAAGTGTGTCCGACCAGATATGCTTCAAATAATTGAATGTTACATTTATAATTGTTTTACTTTTTATCGTTATGACACCAACAACGTTATAGATGGAAACATTTTACATGACCTTTTTTTACATTCATGTTCACCTCCTGCTACCCAGCTTTATCTTTTTCAAGCCCGAATCACAAAATATTTTTTTTTAAACTCTGACCGTCGTAAAAAATATTTCTTCTATATTTAAGTAAATCAAGTTGTATCACTTATTATTATTATAATGATTATTATTATGCTGATGATGATTATTATTATTAGTATTATTGTTATAATTGTCATTATTATTATTTTTATTTTATTATTATTATTGCATTGTAAAAAATATAAAGATACATTTTAGTTATAATTTTTAATGCATCAATTTAATAAATACCTACACGTTAAAGTAGAACATACATGACAACATACGTATATTGATAATTTTTGCCTATATAAAAAGATAACTCATTTTTCTTGCATCATATTACATATATGAATTGTTGTAGTTAAAATAGGTAGCATGAAATAAATATTTATAAATCAACAAGAAAGTATCACATACATTATTCCAGCAATACAACTATAGCATTGGGTAGAAGATAAACAAGAAAAATAAAAATAAATACGTGCATTTCAAATTGCTAAAATACATTATGTGTTAAATATAAAATATGTTAATTTTAGCTTTATGTAACATGTAGTGCTGGTCGCTATATATTCCCATATTAAATATAGTACGATAATCCGGAATTTGTATTAAAACATAGATATATTGATACATTTATTTAGAAAAAGGCAATAAGCTCATCATTCTACATAATTATATACAATTTAATAAAAACAACATGTCAATGATGATAAACAATACATATTGTTCTAAGTTCTAAGATAATATATCATGTATTGTATTGTATATTAAAGTTTACCAACATAATTACTTGATTATAATATATACGTATATTTACTTCCCAAGAAATAGTTACTAAGTAAATTGATAAATAAATATATAATAGACAATAGTTGATAGTTGGCGATGGGGTGAATTGTAATTTTATGGAAATATAGTTGCGATCTCAATTCAAAACAGTACCGTTACAGTAAGAGTTCTGCCAATTCTAAAGCCTGTTTAATTATATTGTGTATACACAAAAGCAATAACATACATACATGTATATATATCTTTATTTCAATCTCATCAGTGTACATATCACATACATTTACAATAAAATCGAATGAGTACCTAATAAAAGTACACTGCCACTCATAAATTGAGTTATAAGAGATTACGTATACACATAAAACAACTACATACATTTATATACACTAAACATTAATATCACATAGTACACTGTACACGTACTTATATCACATATAGCAACATGAACTAAACATAAATATAAATGTATCATTGGATATATCTTGTCCTGTTGTCGGACATTGTCATACTATGTTGTCTGCTGAAAAATGATAAGGAGATACACATTGTCTTAAGAAAATATTGATATTGATAGGACGGATAAACATATTCTGTTGTATGTTAAGAATTTCCCATTGGCTATAAAAATTATCTTCTCAATGTGTACGGTAAACTTACCTTCAGATTCTAGCACAAGTAGCGAACTGAACGAACCCGTCAAACCGCAAGATTCTAGTACTGTCATAGTAACGTATTAGACGTATACCACTAACGTTTGTAGAATTGGTTTTAGTTCCCTACAATTGTTCACCGTATGTATAAGCATGTACAGAGCAGAGCAGAACATATCTTTTATTTTTCAATCACAGATTCCAAAACATTATATTTTGTAACAACATGTGAACAGATAATATTGATAAATGTAAGTACAATGGAGGACATTGGTAAAGACAAGGGTTCGGAGGTAGGGATGGTGATCACACTTTATTATAGTCAGTCGAACAAATAAACCGAATCTTTACCTTTTTTAAATGAACATATAATTTAAAGATTTCTCCGACTATGTCAGTTTCTGTAAGCGAGGCGGACATTTCCAGCCCCTTCTTCTTTTAACCCGTCAAAGCCGAATCTATATACACGTAAACATGTGCATCTTTACTTTCTTCGCATGTTATTTTAATTAGAATTCTGTAAGATCAAATTGCTGCCAATGCGGTTGTTTTGTAAAAACATATTTATATGTCTGTCATATCTTTATAATTTTAAAGTGCTGTTTCCAACCGTAATAAAATTTGATACGATAAAATAAATATTGCATATACGGGGGATAATACGTCTTAGATACCACGTAAACACGAATATATTTCTCAGTTCGTACAGTGTAATCGTCTTATTGAAAGAAAACACCAACTTTGCAATCACAAAATATCGTAGTTTATACATTGCTATATTTGTACTACAAACAGTTTGAAATAAAACATACCATATGTCTGTGGTATGATAGTTAAATAAACACTCCGGGTAACAACATCTGTATGTGTTGTCACAATGTGTGTGTGGTATTGCCTGTCGGACTTCTTGATCCGTTTTAGGTCAAAAGTTTAGTTAAGAACTGAAACCTCAAGATTATGGGCACGTATATCGACCATGTATGTATGTAACATACACATGTACCTAGAAATAAGACATTTTATAGACAAATATAGTTTATTATCTCAATACATTAGACTGTACAGTCTATGAGTATTCAATATTTACAAATATGTACAATAATTGAACATTTACTATGTATGGTCAATGGCAACATTAATTCATACGTAAATAGGATTAGAATATATTTATATATTAGTAACAGTTCTAGTAAATGTAAATACATAATGTTGATACACATCTATATATTTTACTGGTTAAAAAGAACACCAACCTATATATGATGTATAATACACCAACCTATATATGATGTATAATACACCAACCTTTATATGATGTATAATACACCAACCTATATATGATGTATAATACACCAACCTATATATGATGTATAATACACCAACCTTTATATGATGTATAATACACCAACCTATATATGATGTATAATACACCAACCTATATATGATGTATAATACACCAACCTATATATGATGTATAATACACCAACCTATATATGATGTATAATACACCAACCTATATATGATGTATAATACACCAACCTTTATATGATGTATAATACACCAACCTATATATGATGTATAATACACCAACCTATATATGATGTATAATACACCAACCTTTATATGATGTATAATACACCAACCTATATATGATGTATAATACACCAACCTATATATGATGTATAATACACCAACCTATATATGATGTATAATACACCAACCTATATATGATGTATAATACATATTGCCTGTGTATGAATACTTACATTTATTTCTCTTATTCTATGAAATGTCACAGTAATATGGTTATTGGAATGACATTTCTATTTGATACATTTATGCTCATTTATAGATCTCTATGTCTAATTACTGCTTGTTTTTGATATACTGAGAATTTATTTATGTATGATGCAAGAAAAAGCATGGCCATCGTTTTATACAGGAATAAAATCAGTATATCAGGGGCTGCTCGCGAAATGTGCTTAAAATGAAGACGATAATGGGACAGTTTCGCGTTCAGTCGGATATAATATATTTTAGTAATTTATCATGTAAGTTCTCCTTTAACAGGATTCAATTGATGCTATCAATAAACGACCGTAACAACAGTAGCAATAGTAACACTGCTAACAGTACTAGAATACGACTGTAACAACAGTAGCAACAGTAACACTGCTAACAGTACTAGAATACGACTGTAACAACAGTAGCAACAGTAACACTGCTAACAGTACTAGAATACGACTGTAACTACAGCTCACATTCTGTCGATATTGTAGGACTACTATGTAGCAATTGACATTTTTTTCATAGTGATAATAATTGAAGGGGATTTTTCTAATATTTCATAATGATTATTAAAAACGAAACAGAATGTATCACATTTTCCACACTGTCTGTTATCTTGCTGTTACTTCTACTTTATATTTTAGAAAGTAATAACATTAATCATGTGATTACCGTTAACACAAGAAGCAGTATGGTTGCTGTTAGTGCTGTTAGTGCTGTTAGTGATGTTAGTGCTGTTAATGCTGTTAGTGCTGTTAGTGCTGTTAGTGTTGTTAGTGATGTTAGTGCTGTTAGTGCTGTTAGTGGTGTTAGTGCTGTTAGTGCTGTTAGTGCTGTTAGAGTTATTAGTGATGTTAGTGCTGTTAGTGCTGTTAGTGCTGTTAGTGTTGTTAGTGCTGTTATACTGGTCCAGTACTACTAATGATTTCACACATATTTCTTAACACTCTATATTACTGTTTCAGTGATTATATTAACAGTCTGTTCAGGGGAGATAAGTGTTACAATCAGTATTTTAATTATATATGTATTAACTCCCTTCAAATTTAAATTTCATTCTTACAATCTATATTATTTGAC
This sequence comes from Mactromeris polynyma, assembly GCA_032209605.1. Lineage (NCBI taxonomy): Eukaryota > Metazoa > Mollusca > Bivalvia > Venerida > Mactridae > Mactromeris > Mactromeris polynyma. Next base: position 18,883,713 of record JASFXZ010000008.1, read on the forward strand.
CAAACTTCTGAAACTCGTCACATCATTACATAACAGTGACCAGGAACTCACACCCCGTACTTCTAGTGTGTCTGTATAAGGTAAATGTATGAGATTATTTGACAGGATTTCAGACAATCCAAGCACTGAGTGGATATCTCCACGTAGAACGGTCAGTGTCAGTTTGTGTGTAACAATATGACATACAGTCCGGTACATACAGACATAGGAAAGCAAAAAGTAAACCAAATGAAACAAGAAATTTAACCACAGATGTGTACTTTGTATCAAAGATAATGAAATAACCACGTCATCAATCTAAAATCATGTTTTGGTAATTAATCGGTGTACATTATGACCAAATGTTATATTTCACTGATGATGTAATACTGACAACAGTTACAATGGTATAGATAAGTACACATAATGTCACATCACAAACATGGCCAACCTAATTGTAGATACAGTAAAACCTCACATAAAGACTAATCAATAATAAGACCACCGCGAAATTACGAATACAGTTTTCAAGTATTTTTTCACTGTTTATCTCTTTATTCAACCTAGGTATTAAAACCACCTTAATAAGAAGACCAGTTTTCAAGGGTCCCAATGGTGGTCTTATTATTGAGATTTTACTGTACTCACAATACGAAATAAAGGGGAAAAGTGACGGAAGGAGAAACAAAGCTTTCGGGGGGGGGGGGGGAAATATGAATGATACTAAACCACAAAACTTAAATGATGGCAAAACCGTATACTTAAGGCGAAGTTATATCGATAAGTCATATACTCATATTCAAAATATTAATCGAACACATTCTGGTAGTTACACTAACCATAACTCCTACCTCTTTAGTTCAGTTGGTAGAGCATTTTGCTGGCAGTCTGTATAAAGGTCGTATGTTCAATCCCTGAGCAGGGCGTGAGTTCTGTCTGATAATTGGTCTTAAGATAATACTTCCAAAGACATTTGTCCTCCACCTATGATTCATGTGGACAAGTTTTCAGTTATTTGTTGAAGATCATGTTAGTATTGTCGGGTACCACCGGGCCACTGGTTCAGTCAACTGACCTCTCTAATTATGTTGACTATTGTTGAAAAATACGTCAACGCAACTAGCCAAGTAATTAATTACAGTCCAGAGTAATTCTATATACTGAAACTATTTACTAACATATTTTAGTTATGGTCATTTTTCTGACCGTAACTAATGACATTTTGCCATGAATATTTGCACTGATTTCAACACGTTTTACAGAAATTATGAAATAAAACTAACAATAAAGCAACAAATAAATTGCAACAAATGACTTGTATAATATGTATACATTGGTGACAGGAACCATTGATATGAGGGTTATAGTAGAACCATGTCATCACATAATCTCTTCATGTTGGTCACTCAGTGAAAACTTTCAAACAACGACGCCTAGCTACTGTATTACCACTTTATATACTTTCTATATTTAAACTTTCAATTATAGTGTTCACTCTGAAATAAACATCGATGATTGTATAAATCTCTACAATATACGAGAACACCACCAAACAGTAGCTAGCTGACACATCAATAACACGACACAAACTACATGGATCATTTAATACTATTTTGAAATTTGTGATGACTCAAAGTACATAAAATTTACATTAACACAAACATTATGTTAAAGCTTAACACATTTATTTCCTCTCCCTTTACCGTATTTTAATAATAAAGCTACCTGCCAAGTTTTTGAAACGCTTTACTGCGTCCATTTCAAATCTCCTTCGATCAAAGCCATTCAATTTACATTTTCCAATATCCACAGAACCGTGACATGCGAACATTTCCGAATGTACTACATGCGCACGTTTAGACATGGCGTTAGGAATATTTATTAATGCTGAGATCGGTGCTAACAATAGGGACTTGGAAAGTTGAATAACTTGTTTTCCTGGTTTTCTTGATTTAAGAATAGAATGCCTTCAAACTTGGATAACAACACGAGAACTACGCCATTAAGGTACGAGTCGTGATTTTAGGAAATTAGAAATGTTTATTCATGTTTTCTTAAGTTATATTATGATTGAGTGATATTCGTGTTTGGATTTATGTACTTTGATATTGGGTACATGACGTTTAGTGATTTGTATTTTGATAAATAATATTTTGTCTCATACAAGTATTATATAGAGGTAAGAAACATGTAATATATATTAATTATACATAATATAATTCTAATAGGTCATTTAACGCTGTCCATATCTGTACATAGGAGTGCACAACGCATAATAGTTTATATAAGCATTACATACTATAAGTAAAGTATTACTATTTAATTTTGTCACAAAACTCAATCCTATGTTAAAGATTGGGACGTTTCAAATAATCGTAACAGGAATTGATATAGAAATGATATATTTAAACTAGCATGCATTATTCTTGTTTTGTATCAAGTGTTGGATTTTAAGTAGTACATTACATGAGACAGTTTACACTTCATACATTAATATATATATGTTAAGTTACGGCAGTAGATTATATGTCTACTATGGTCGGTTGATTTTACTATAGTATAGTCATTTATCCGATACTTATTGTCTCACGTATTAGAATGTATTCATAATACAAAACTTAATCCAATGTAGAAGATATAGGCCGGCCTGGGTTACATACATACAACCTGCTCACAGACGGACGCATCCAATACACCGTATTGCTCAGTAATGATTACTGTTCTGCTTGAAATGTTAGAACCAAATTCAAAATGACTTTAATATAATTGCATATTTGGTGTAAAAGCTCAATCTTGACTGAAATATTGAGCTTGACAAATATATATATAGTGAATATATAAACATCTTTGATCCTCCTTTTTTGGGATATTTCAAGAACAACAATTGAATGTTTTGATTATCTTGTTGGCATGGAAGGTGCAATAATTCGAAACTGTTGCTATGGATTCGCCATCGATCACGACAATGAACCACTTTATGGCTTGTGTACACTTGTGCATCTACCGGAAGTTAAAAGAGCGTTCCTAGATATAGACAAATTATTTCATCAACATGATGAACAAAATAATAAACCGTGCTTTTCACGCAGATGAGAATGTCCTTTAATTCTTGACGAGGGCTTTATAGTTTTAATTCTCTCCAAGTTATTCAAATGGGTAAATATAGATATTAACTGCAATCTTGCAACTGAATTCCACATAATGTTTAATATGCGCCCCCTTATCTCTATCCCTTATGTTTGAAGCATTATACTCATGTTGAATAGAGCATTTTGTACATATTTAGTTCCCTAAGCCATATGCGCCCTGATGTGCCATTCATACTATAGAGTAGAGTGACAATCACATCAATGTTTCGAATGGTAAGACTGTGCAGTATGTGGCTACCTTCATATATGTACATACATACATCACTGCACATACAGCAATATGTCTGATGCATACTAATATATTATCAGATTTTTTCTGATAGAGTCCCGTAGATTACACTGGTTTGATTGTTTAGCCCAGGGTAAGATGGCATTATAGATTACACTGAACAACAGTAAAAGGTCAAACAGTTTATGGGGCGACTATTCTCGTACAGAAGTTATCAATACACGAAGTTTTAAAGAAAATCACATACCGTGTGAATACATTATGTTTAAAGGTATTTGTATACAATGTTCGTTCTTTACGACATAATGAATTATACTATTCGTTAAGTTGCATGCATCATTCATCAACAAACTACTCTGTTATTTGACAGTAATGATTAAACTCAAATACACTCGTACGCTTCACTGCGAGTTTGCATAATTAAATAGAACATCCATTTATACAATGTATAATGTCAAATATGTGTGACTGTAAAATGGAATATTGTACTATAATACTGATTTATCTGCTACAGTCGACAGCATGAACACAACATAGATCCTTGCTGAGTAATCAGCACAGTTTGATATATGCTTATACTTTTTATTATGTAACATGACATTAATTTATGCATCTGATGTATGCAGTTATATTTCCGCTTTTAAAGAACATGAATTAGCAACAGTTGCATATTTACCGTCATATTTACAGTAACCAAGATAATTATGCATGTATAGCATCATTGTCCAACATGGATAGCAAACTGTCTCCCTCCCTCAACAACAAGCCTCCTGGTTTCACGTATATATATGCAGTTCATTCTGTCTCTAACGATACTCAGGGGACCGTTAGATTTTAATCGTTCAACGCCTTATTTCCAGAACCCCGTAACTCAATTTTTGGCTGTTTTGAGTATTTGGTATCGTTGAAACCGTCTTTCCAACCTCTTTCTATCTGTACTTCCTATATTGTTCTGGAATGTACATAACTTAAATAAAATGCAAGTCCATAAGCCCGTATGTAACAATTATCTCAAGAGGGTAAAACTTAAAGTTGTCTCAAAAAGACGAAAACAATTGCAAGTTATGGGGTTCTGGAAATAATGCGACACGTTGTATCCGAATATCGCAGTAAGGGATATCGGTATACGTGCTGTTTACTGTATGTTTATATCGTCAGCAGGTAGGAGACGCCTTTGGCCGAAGCCCCAGACGAGTGTTAGTCAATTTAGATTTTCGGGGGATAATGTAAGATTTGGATAAAGTTCTAATTCCAGAAAGATCAATGATTCTTTAACACGCCGGGTGTACAGGTCACGTGACCCATGAATCCTTTTAGGTATCATTTATAGTAAGCTTACGTCGTACCATAATGAACTAATTGTTCAGTGAGGAAGTATTACAGACGATTCACTCAAGTATATACCAGTCTTTGTTTATAGGTCGGGATAAGCTTTCACACAATTAAACAATAAAACCAAAGTGTTTAAAGTGAAACCCAGTATGATATCCCACGTGACTTTATTGTTGCATGATGAAAGTCCATGGTATTACTTTGTTGTCAGATGATATACGTATTTCTACTGACGATACTATATACCCTCTACCAACTGTCAATACAGAGACCATGTTCCGTAGAACAATAGGGATGACTTAGTCAATGGTGTATGTCACGAATAGACGTAGGTTGCAAGATGTACTCGGGTGACGGTGTGCCCTTAACTGCACGGTATTCCTCTGAACGAATCTGCCACCTGTCATACTAGCCTGCATATAGTATCGCAGAACAGTTAAACAGGATTTTTACTTGTGTCCAAAGTTATCAAACATTTGGAGACCTGTCTCAGAATGCATCCTTGTCATTGGTCAATTTTAAGTAAGTGCTAAGAGCCAACCAATGAGAGCCTTGAGTGCTGTAATACCGGTCACAAAACTCAGATGTATCGCATTAGAATTGTGTCTCTCCATCATTGTCTTGTTATGTTCAATCAAACCCACATCTTCCCATTGTATTCTGTCTGCACGCTTAGCTCAGTTGGTTGAGTGCTGGTCGGTCATCCAGGAGGTCCAGGTTCGAGGTCCAGGCTCGATTTCCAGGCGATGCATGTCATGTCCTTTTTGGACAGTTGGTTATGGTTATTTGTCCTCCATCAATGATTGATGTGGGTAGTGGTCAACTTCTTAAAGGTAGTGAGTATTTGATAGTCATTACTGGAAAATGTGTTATGTCAACTGACCGTCGTGTATAATTGAAATTTGGAAACACGACGTTAAAACCCAATTGAAACAGAACACATCCTACTATATCCTATCATGTCATTGATTCATTAAGACCAACATCAATAGTTCGATGTACATCATGCCTAGGTGCCATCAATGTTTGATGGAAGTGAAGAATAATCGTCATTTAAAGCCAGGGTTACTGGAGTAAAAACGTTCAATCATTTACTTAAGGTCAAAACCTTAAACTGTACCTTGGTTTTTCATCGAGTACTACAAAGCGTTGTGTTAACATAATTCGCAGGTACGTTTTACCCGACTCCACAGATTTGCCTCAGTAACCACCCTAATATTGCATTTTTTATTTTTGTCATGCACCAATACATGTATTCATTACCATTTTAAAGGCGTCATCACATCTAAATGTTTATGGCGAAATGTGTGCGTTTTCATTCCTAAAATAAAACTCAACTTGAACAAAGTTGTCAAGAGTTGAGGAACTAATTGTGCAAAACATAAGATATAAAATTGTGTGGAGACAAAACATGGCCATATAACTCTAAAACCTTGACATAACGTGCGTTCTAACAGTCGTCTGTCTGAGTGTCGTATGCTGAACAATGTGACGTCACATGTAGTTTTTGTGTGCACAGACTGTCATTATTTCATAATGTATTAGGCTTGCAGTTTAAATTTGAAAATGTGCCTTAAAAAGTTTGTAAGTAACCTCACACAATCTGGCAGGAAATTTTCATCTTTATAGTGAAACCTCCAACGATCAGCGTAGCAGGTAATATTAACACGGTTGAATGTTGTTTTGTTGCGACACTTTATGTTAACATACTAGTAATTCCCTTAAACAAAATTGTCGGAGACATAAGATATATTCCTATATCACACTGTCTTATATTTAAAATTTATAAAACAGGCCATACTGAATGTTCTTTTGAAAACAAGGAAGAATAGTAACCAACCATATAAAGATTGACCAGGGAAACAAACATCTGATACGTTTTTACCTGGGATCATGTAATTAAAATGTTCATTTGGTAAATTAACATACAATTGTCTAATTAAATGTTCATATTTGCACAACAAATTCATAATGCCCACGTATTGCTGGCATGATAAATATCAATCTTGATGTGTAAGTTAAAACATGATTTTAATTACTTTTGTTTAATCTAAAATTTACGATTAGTGAAAATGACGTACAATAATTGTTAACTAAGATATTTTTACCAGTCAAAGGTCATTGCTTTTACAAATACAATTCAGTGAAGCAAGACGTTCGACACCTATGCACGATTTTCTCGAGCTAGCTGCACGAGATATGTCAACATTGTGTATACATATTTCTGGGTATGTAGTTATTCATAGTGTAGTTAGACATCCAGGAATGGAATTGTATCCGCAGTATTACTACTCCTCGAGATTGTCAGGCAAATTACTGTAAGTTCCAGCATTTGTATTTCATTTTGAATTTATAGATACTACATATCAGTGTCACGTGATGGCATCAACTTTTGTAAGATAAAATTTAAGCTTTATGGATGAGTTGCGTTGGCTGTTTTAAACAGTGAATAATAATAATTGAGTATTGATACTTATCTACAATGCTGATAGATTTATCAGAGTTTGTGTGTTGATTGTAAACCGTTTACCTGTTAGAAACACTCCCAAGCAAAGTCTTATTATTTCTTCTGTGAAGTATTTTTATTACCAACTTAGAATTTTAAATAATTTCTATTCCATATATTGCCAGGCCATACCTTGTCCTTACATATACATATAATTTATTAAATAATGAGAAGTCGGGACGTTTGTCGCAATATTTAACGAAAATGCGACGAATTTTACAAAAAATAAAAACGCATCAGAATGTGTGAAATGTTTTGCACATTAATATCTAACAAGAGTTTGCTGTCAGATCTGAGCGTCGTTTTACTTCAATCATTTCACAAAAAGTCAACACAAAAATGGAGATTCTTTCTGGAATCACATTTATCATCAACGATATGATAACTTACATTAAAACAAGTGTGAACTTCATCCATCAAAAGTTAATGTATGTGCCGACAACTTTAATAAAAAAGGCGTATAGGGATCAACAGTATATACAGTAATAAACATGTTTTGAGCCCTTTTTATTGCCACTAAAAAGTTTTCAATGTATTTTATGGCAAAACATTACACCCGCAATATATTTTGACTGTCCTTGAATATACGTGAAGGAGACAAGATACGAGTATTTGAACACCATGGCAGTAAATATTGCATCATTTAGAGTTGCACAGTCCAATTACAATAAAACCTCACTAAAAGACCACCTCAATAATAAGACCACCTCAAAAATTACGAACACAATTTTAAAAGTCCATTTCGCTATTTTGCTCTATATTCAACCTCAATATTAAGACCACCTCGATATAAAGACCAGTTTTAGAGTCCAAATGGTTGAGATTTTACTGTACCTTTATATACAATAAAACAACCTTCAAAATGCATCTTTATAATGTGCAGAGTGTATGATACGATCTGTACATGCGATAACCGTCAGCATGTTTTTTCATACATTGGTTTTATTGTATGAGATGTAAGCGGATATCATGTACCATTCACATCAGTACGTGTCTCTGTTTAACTGTGGCATTTAAACACGAATTAATGATTGATTGAAGATTGAACAATCTTGTATTATGTTTGTATAACCATACTGTCAATGCACACACAGGGGCAGTTATTATGTTGAACTGATTCGAGGTCGTGTATTCAAATCGTTGTACAAAATGAATGCCTGTAATACTATATCATGTGTTATAGTCGTGAAACGTATATTCGTTGTTAGAAAAAAATTGCAGGAAATAACTTATTAACAAAGAGGGTCCTTAGGTTGCAAGGATAAAGTAATTGAGAAGAATGGGAGCAAATCGAAACTGTAGAACAACTAAACCAGGAGAGACACATAACAGCACATAGGACTGTCAGTATAAGCCTAATGAAGGCTTGAACAAGGTTGAAATGAAAGCCAACCTCGCACTTAACCGCGTCGGGCCAACCTCGCAACTAACCGCGGCAATGCAAAATCCCACCTGACCACGGCGAGCCACAATCGTACTTAACCACGACAGACAGACGTCTTACCTAACCACGTCGAGTCACAATCGCACCTTACAGTGACGGGCCGACCACGCACCTATCCGCGGCAGGACGACCACGCACCTGTAGTTAGACATATGTAGATGACTCTGTCATTTTAGTTCTAGGTAAACATAAAATGATATAGAGTCTGCTCTAAGTGCTAAGTGAGTGGCTCATCCGCAACAAGCTGTCCTTACATCTAGGACACATTGAATCTATATTGTTCGGGTCCAAACACAAGGTTAAATCTCATTCTAATCTTGCAATGGTCATGCCATTGAGTCTAAAGACTCTATTAAATACCTTTGCGTGAACCTCGGTCAGTGTTTATCGTTTGAATCTATGGTAAGATCTGGTATAAAGAAAGCCAGTTCTAGATTAAAGTCACTTTAAAAACGCGAATTTCTCTCTTGTCATACTACGAGATTGTTGGTTATGTCCCTCATTCAGTGCCATTTTGATTATGCGTCAACAGTCTGGTTTAATTCTACAACTCAACATCTTAGCCAATAGTGCACATTATGCAAGTCACCCAGATGATTACAATGCTCATGTTCGTAAAGTGCATCTCTATAGTCTTAACTGGTTACATGTGGCAAGTAGAGTTGACTTTATAACTCTATGTCATGTTTTAAGGTATCTTCAAACACTGCCCCACGTATAGGACGGATCATTTCATTCCTGCTAGTTCTGTTCACAAGTACGGTACTAGGTTCAGAGTCGTCACCATCCCTTCTAATGATACAGAAATCTCTGATTGTGCTCGTTTCTCTGTCTGTAAGGACAGAAGTTTTGGCAAACTCGTAGTTTTATTCTTGTAGTATACATTACTACAGCGTATAACGGACGCTAAGCCTTTACATAGTTTTCAGTCTAGTGTTAAAGAGTACATGTTGGACTAAGTTATTTTTAGTTTACTTTTTAAAATCTGTTTTGTCACGCTCGCTTAGTCATAATTATATAGATTTAATATAAAACCATAAATGTCTTATAATTCAATGTTGAGATAATGTACGCTAAGCATTTATATCTGCGATACAGTAAACTTAATTTAGTTATATTATAACGATGATGCTTTGTTCAATTTTGCGATATTTCAGTAATGCGCTGCATTCTCATTTTTTTACTCAGGGAACAATTTGTCAATTCTCTGTGATACGTTATTCATATATTATATAATGTGTCTTTCTATGTCAACATTTTTTTGTACATCGCCCACAATGGATACAGGAGATTTTCAAATAGTTTCGTGTTACCCGTTGTATAATTTAGTTGACATGGAATAGCATATCATGTTGGTGTATTTTTTATAATGTTAATCACTAGTAACTGCCATGATTTTATTCATTTTATGCAGAAATAAATTTATCTATCCATCTATATAATACAATACACGGATAACCTGATATGTATTGCGTATTAGAGCGCATGAGAGATTTTCTAGATGATTTCAAGTCTATAAAGTTGTTTCAAGATTCTGCTTATACAGTGACTGTTTCTTTTACGCAAACTTGTCATATATGCCTTGGTCTTATGTTGTAATTGTAATAACATAATACTGTCAAAACTGAAACAATTCACTTTACAGTACGTTTATTATATTTATTCAAGAATAAATATTTCAAGGTTAAGAATTGTGACATCTGGGGTAGCATCAGGTGATTGTCTTATACTGTACAGGGGAATGATTCAATCGTCGGTTATCAATTAACGTAGTTCTAACTCTATATTCATATCCGGTTTTGTTGTGTCTTCGATTTTCTGTCATTGTTTTGGAATCGATTTACACTATAAAATGTCTGCACTTACTTGAAATCAATCAATAAAACGATTATAGTTTAACACTGTTAGTTCTACGTGAAGTACATCTTGATGTGAGACCAGACCGGTGTATGTTAGGTCTATACTGGACAATCGGTTCATGTGTACAGAACATTCCTGTATGTGTAGTTGAGCACTGACAACGACAGGTGGTACATGAAGACAGGTCTGTCTGATGTCTCTTCATGGCAGATAGGTGTACATGTTGAACAGTGTTTGTTTTTATACGTTGTAGTCCCGAGGATATCGGTGCAGACTAGAAACCTTGTCGATTTATGTTATTTAAATGGATTTTCAATTGGTACCAGTACATGATGCTTTTTAAGTTCACCAGCCCATTAATACGTCATTTAGTCTGTGATGCCTGATATCATTATGTTTTTTATTGTATATGGTCGATAGCTTCAGATTGTTATCAAACCTAAACAAATGATAATTAACTTTCAATAAAGACACAATAGAAACAAGGTCACTGGAAGTAAATGAGAATTACAATGCAGTGGATTGACCTTCACTGTGGTAACTGCATGGTATAACTCTCACATCCAAATGTATAAGTCCAACAGTAGGTGAAGTGAACATTGTCTATAATGTGATACTTTGTCTGCCTGGTTGTGAGGTTTAAGACTTAAACATAGGTTGTCTGTCCGTCTGTTTGACTTGAATTTATGTTTTATATTTCTGTGTTATCTTGACCACGAAACTTCTGATAAACATCTAGTCAAGTTTTGCATACAACTCGTTGTTTTCTCCATATTTATCTCTAATTTGAATTTAGCAAATCTATAGGCAATGCTTTTGTTTTCAGAAAAAAGTCAATGACTTCATGTAAATCCCAGCGACTATTCAACGTATAGCGAGGACAATAGCAGTACATGTACAACTTCTTTGTTTAATAAGGTTTACAACAATAGATAATTATTCTGTATTCATAACTTAGTCATTCGTACACAATCCTGTCACTCTGTACTGTAGGTTTTGTATTGTTTGAACTTCAACAAAGGACTTCAGTTTTGATGTTTTACTGCGTACAGTTTTCTGAACAGAAAACATTTCATTTGAAAGTGAAAGTGGGAATATTTCTGTCAATTTCTGTCAAATACCAGTCGTTATTATTTGCTCTAATCGTGTTTTATGTAACAAGTTATGATACAATAAAAAGAACTAAGATATACAATGAACATATTTATGATCAATTTGTAGCAAACTATGATCTCTATCAAACTGTATATTTTACAGTTGGATAGGTTTTGCTATTTAAACGTCGTAGTGTTTTCAATCAGACGACTTTATCTGATGGTCAAACGAGTGAAAAATTAAGACAAATGTACCTATTCATCCATCAGCCAGACTTGCCCTCGGGATACCACGGTGTAATATTACTGTGTATTTCTATACACTTAAATTGTCATCGTTCAGATGTTGAATGTCGCTAAATACCAAAATTATTCAATTGAACTCGACAATTGACAAGATTCTAATGTTTGCGGTCACCGAAATATCAATATAAAGAAATAATTGGTCCAAAAACTGAAGTGAACGTTTATAGGGCACGATATATAACACAGTAGCGTAGTTATTCAAATAAGTGGTCTATGACTTAATATAAGATTGTAGTGTTACGCATATCTGATATAATAACTTCATGTGATTTGTTTGTCCTCTAAAACTTGTTGTAATCCCCCTGTTGTTTTTTTTCTCTTCCGTTCGTATCATGTTCTCATATGATGAATTGTATATTTGTATTTTGCATGTGAGTGTATGATAATATACCATGTACAAGTCAAAACAATTAAAATGTTCTGTTCTGTTCATAAAAAATATGTTTAAAACATTATAAAGATTGTGTAAACCCACAATGGAAATAGCCAGCACAAAGTTACACCAAACATACGTTGCTTACTAGCTGGCGCGTGTCGTTCTGTATGTACATGTATATAGGTGTGGTTCTGGTAAACCACATACATGTATACATGGGGTCATGGTTGAAGGTTCGAGCAGTGTCTGTGGTGAAGTATTCAAGTCACGTGGCTTCCGCTCTCTTGTTTGATCACTATAAGATAACAGTGATGAACGCTGTATGACATCATGTTACATTATAATCGGTTATCAAATTTCTACTTTCAAATTAGATAAAAATTGAATGGAATTGTGTTCTGTTTACGCGAATGACTTCAGTATTTCTTTGTCAACAATTTGTAAATTTTACCATACACGACTGCATCAGTAAGATACATCATGTAATGGAGATTTCATATATATTAATTCACTGGTTTAAAACACAGAATATGCTTTCAGTAAGTTCTAAATTTATGACAGTAAATTATTCACGTCAAGACATGCATATTTAATTAATGTTTAAAACAAACTACATTGTTTATTATGCAAATCACTTTACGTAAAACTAGCGGTCTGTTAACCATGTGTCCATTTGTTATGGTGTTATGATCAAATAGATTGTCCAGATGTAAGTGCGAGGTTATTGCACCCGCTGGTCGCTGATCACATTGTTCATATATAGTGTATATACTTAACGCCATTAAAAACGCAACTATTTCACTTAGCCTTCATTTTGTTCTAAGTGTTAAAAACACGTTTTATTGATACTAATGAGTAAATAATTCTTCAAAAAGAAATTAAACTATGACCCTATTATTTATATAAAATAATCAAGTAAGTTTAGGAAATAATAACTGAGAAAAAAAATACATTTATTTCTTTATAATGTCACCTTGTTGATCCCGACAATTTGAGTTGCGTTTTTAATGGCGTGGAGTATATATAAACGTATATTATTGAATGGCTCATTTACTTCTCAGTTAACATAAACTATTCGACATGCTGTATGATTCTGTGATAAATATAATATTGGTACCTTGGGACCTATCATAGATATGTCGAGTTAATGGTGGGTACCGGATGCATGACAAACACTGTCCCTGTAGGGACCGCAATCACAGTGTTCTGCTTCTCTGAATATATTGACAGTAAATCACGTAAACTCTCGTCATTTCACGTTACTTATTGTTTTCTGTTATATTGAAGAGGTGCCCGACCCCTCAAAATGAATGATTGTGTGGATTGTTTGATTTTCAAAGTAACATAAAGTGGATTTTTTGTTAACATAATTATGTAAGACTTATTTTGACCTCAAAAACACAAAGTTCTCTTATTTATGCCAGTTTAAATATTGCGTCTAGATTTGTTATAACATTAACGCCATGTTTTATTGAGTTATTTCATAATATTATGTCAGTATTCATGTATCACGTATGTTGTTATTAACATTATAGCGTGCATCTAACGGTATAAACAGTTCTTTTCCTTTAATAGGAATTTAATCAATCAATCAATCGATAGTGTCCCGTCTAACAAATCATTTATCCGACACGTGACAAATCCGATTTAACGAGCCACAGAAGTCTGGTATCACGTGACACATTATTGTCGTTGTGTTTGGGTATCCTTGGAAACCATCGATCCGTACAAGCAATGCTGTTTGTGAAATGCTTACAATGTTGAAAGCGATAATCTAGCAGCCGTCCCACATCAGAATGTAACAATAGTGTTGTTTATGTTGCTTCTTATGAAACTGTTGTTAATGATATAACACCTTATATTGATAATGAATATACAATATATAATCTACATAGAGGGGGGTTACATATTACACCAGTAGATGTACACACCCACTATACACGTACTCAGTTCAGTGTTACTGACTATGATGCAGACACATTGATAACTCGGCATTTATGTTGCTTTTTTAACCACTAATGTCTATAGGATAATAAATAGGTATTCTTATAGGAGGCGTTTAGGTCGCTCAACCCGGATGTCTTTAGTTTGAGCGTCTCAAAGGTCACAAACTCACTTCCTAACATGACACCTGTTGTGTTTTTCCATGCAGTCGAATCTTGAGTACTACATTTGTAATTATAACATTTGTTTTGTTGAACCTATTTCCTACTTTCGTCTGTTAAACGGTAACCAGGTTTTTGCACATAAAGTTTGTTATGAATGTTTTATCACGACGCAATGTTGACTGCTTGTGTATGCATCACTGTTTGCTTTAAAATATAGAATTTCACCAATCTAGACACTATTTAATTTCACACATGGCTTATATGACATATGTACCCGGGTAGAGCAACTCGTGTAATGTCACCATTGTTTTCTATCTAAAGAACTGAACATTTCATACACCGTCCATAGATTGATCGATGTTTCAGACATACCCTTGACAATAGAATTACTGACAACTAATGCAAACAGTCTGTGTGGAAACCTCGGCTAATTTATTGAAATAATAAAATGTAAATAAACTTTAGAAATTTGAACTCAAGAATACAAATATTTAATTGTTTGTTGTAAGTCTTCAGTGGTACATTTTTCCGTAATTCATTTATGGAACGGTTCGCGGTCAACACTGGAAACATAACTTTGTGACAATGGTCTGCTGATGTCAAACCAAACACGAATGTCAGAGTTCGTCTCGTGCATGTTTATTATATGCGGTTTGATCAGAAATTTAGCCAGCGTTATCAATAGTGCAGAATGTCAGAACAAATACAAAGTTACTATTTCGTTACGTTATGGTGTCGTCTGTTCTTTTACAATACACATTTTTAACTTTTATGGGCATCATATATTTATATAATATATATATCATTATGTATTTACGTATATATAGTTAATATCTCGCTTACATTAGAGTGTATGGTTGTTTATAATGTTTGATACAATTTGAATTATGAGATATGCTCAAGTCTGAATAAAGTACATGTTCCGTTCTGTTCTGTTCTGTTCTATTCTGTGTTGTGCTGTTCTGTTCTGTTCGGTTCTGTTTCGTCTCATGCTTGAATGTTTTATAATGAGATATACATGTGACATTCAGTTAAACGTATCAGGACAATACATACGTCTGAAAGGTCCTGACTGGATGAAATAATGGATCGTTGTTGCGGATTTCTGTGTTTTATTGATATGACATTATCTAACACAATATTGACATATCATTTATTGAATAACATTGATCATTTAGAGCAAACATTAAAATGTATTTTGTCATAAAACGACAAGACTAATATACGATATTATATGGTGTACGGTGAATCGTATGTTCCGCTGCGTTGTGTTTTCAAGTTGCATGAAGGCCCATTTCACTATTTTAGAGGCTCATAACATATTGCTGACATAATGTTCTGTATTAATCATCCTAAAGTAACATTTTAAGACACAGATAATTGTGTATTGGTTAGCTTTTCTTGTCTAGCTTTGTTACGCCCAAATAAACGACAGACTGCAGCTCCCTGTGGTTTTATCTTTGCAGACCTGAAACATTCAATTACCTTAATCATAGTTTATCAAATAACAGATTTGGAAATGAAATATAATTATAAAAATAGAGTTTACTTTGAATTTTTAACTTATTTGCTTTTATACATTTTGTTACGTGGCTAATCCTTAAATCAAACATAAACAGTTGGAACATCTTTGGTACTAACGTTCAGTCAGCTGACTGTGGGAAGTGAATCTTGTTGTTATTAAAAAAGACCGAAGCGGTGAAGAATTTTAATTGCCGTTCTCTTATTTCTGATTTATAGATACAGTGATTTCTGATGGGTGGGGGTTAGAGGAGAAATATAATACGTCTGACTACTTGTTAAAACGTTGATGTGTGTTGTCCTCTATGTGTGCTGGAGAATGTGTGTTAAGTTTGTAGTCAGGTTTAGATTAGACAAACACGCTGGAAGGTTCATTGTCCTCAACAATACAAGCATACATTTGATTCTCTCACATATTCAGAAGATAAAAGATGTAAGATTCAAATGACTGATGTTACCTTTTTTACTTCCAACTTTATGACGTTTTGAAATCTAGATGGTGACTTATGATTTGGGCGATACAAACAAAATGAGAAATCAACCAAATGAGATCATATCATCTCAATAATGACTTGTACTAGATACTCAAGAAAGTGAAATCATGTTATCATTCATCCGAGTAACCATAATTAAATATTCACCAGGGTGTGTCGCTGATGAGTACAATAACAATGTTAAACTGTACATTATCACATGTTGTAGAAACAATGCAGACGGTGACAAATATACTGTCAATACGAGTACAATGGTATTCTATACAGTGGGCTGCACCAGCTATACAAAGACTGTATTGAACTGTTTGAGTGTCATGTTAAATTGTAACCGTTTTGTATTTTCAGAGAAGATTTAAAACTTGATACAAACGTAGACAATGTATTTGACACCAACAACAATGCTAACAATGAAGAGGAGACAGAAGTCCAAATTCCAAAATCAGAAAACAATGTTCCCGCCGCTGACAAACAGCCGACGACTACAGATGGACCTCCCGACGACATACGTGCGTTCTATGGGCACCCGCTCACGGCGGCGACGGCGTCAGTTAATACGGAAGACACACATGCATCCGCCGTGGCCTTACTTCACGAGTATATAAACCTACCCGCCTTAGATAGAAGTGGAATGAAAATAGGCGATAAAATCAATTCTATCTATGATATTATGAGGTATGTTACAATACGTTTTATATTAAATGTTTCATTTTCTATAAAATCGTCCATGTATACACAGTTTGTTATCAAATAGTTTACTGCATGGATTGACGAAAAAAGCCTGGTTGATTGAAATTACTAAAACCTGTTCTGTTAATGTTTGCGTCTTCGAGAACTCCGAATGTATACTATTATCAACAATGGTATTTATGCAGCAATATAGAAACTACAATACACTATAATGATGTTTATTATTTTAGTGCACAATTAAAGAAAGATAACTGATATTAGGCATATGTTTGGTAATGTAGAGTTGTCTCTCTTGTATTAGAGTCTCGTATTTACTACTGATTGTCTACAATATTCACGTAGTTCACGACAAACATGGACTTCGAAAAGTTTAGATGATACTATATTTTGTTTGAATGGCATTCGTGACAATGATACTTTGCGTCTGACAATCTTAGTATGCAATAAAATTCGTATAATTATTAAACGGTTATTTAGTATGTGAAATAGGTTCATTTCTGTTAAGCGTTGCCAGTGGGTTTTTTTGCCTGAGAGAAACAGAAAATTGTCTTCATAAAACTATTTAATTGTGTTGCAATGGAAACAGTTAGATCGCATTGACATAACTGTGTTTAATATTCAGTTCCTGTAAGTGTTCATAAAATTCATCTTTGCAACTGTTCAGGCTTAATTGTGAATACATTTTGTATTATTGAATTTCTTGAGTCGTTGGACGCCAATTATGTACATTAGAAAATTAATTCTATCCAATCGGTAAACAAATGATCACTTCCGGTTATATTGACTCGCAAACAAATTCCTAGTTTATTCAAGTTTCAAGTTTATTTACAGATTCTGCATAAGGCCCGAATAGGGCAGCATTAGCAACAATACATTTTACATCCACTGAATACAGGGTGTCACATGACAAAAAACCGTGAGATTTCAAGGACATTTTGTGTTGAATGTTTTATTCATTTACAATGGAAATCGTCCGAGTTATACTTTGTATGGCGTTTGTTTGCTGTTCTAGAAAAGTCAAACAACTTATAATGAAGATCACATTGAGTTGCGGTCTTGTGATATATTGACCAAATAGTAACAGGGTAGGAAAATACACGCCAAGTGTACTGTAATATGAGACACAATGTTCTTCATATAAAGAAATATTAATTTCTGTTGATTATTCACTCGCTATGCAAAGAACGTAAATGACTTGCCCCGGATCAATTAACGTCCTATCAACTTGAAGTGTGTAGTCGTCTTGTTTGGTTGTTCGCTTAACTGACCATGATTTTTCAGGGACGATGGATCATCGGTGAAATTTGAAACAGGCAATGACGTGGACGGAGATTACATGCAATTGTTGCAGACGACACTAGCATCGGAAGTTGATAAATTCTTCAATCGTGATTGCGGTGAAGACAGCACGACTATTATAGAAGTAAATCATTGTCCTGTTGGTATTACAGAAGAAGTTGTACATGAGGTGAGTACAGAATCATTATTCCATCATCTGTTCAATTTCTGTTTTCTAAAAGTTGAAATTGTTGAAGAAACATGAAGTTCGGATGTTATTTGCGAATTTCATACCCAGATTGGGGACATGTAGTAACCGCATTGTCCGTCTGTACGTTCGTCAGTTTCAGAAACATTTCATGTATGGTTTTAACTTTTATAAAGGTTTTAACGATTCGAGGGTCTCTTATAAAAAATTACGCACATGTTAAGAACTTTGACCTTGGGATGTGTGTCGCGCACATCGAAGGTCAAGGCCATTGGAGAATGCAGCTCACTACTGTCGTATCTTATTGTAGCGTCTTTCACGTTGTTGTAAACGGTTCGGCTGTTGCTCAGTAACTGTTACGTTAACTTTCCCTAACTTCGAATTGACATGGATATATTGAAATCCCATCATTGACTATTATTAACTTAAGTTAGACATGCGATGTCGGACATACATATAGTTGTCAAGAAGTCATCTACGTACACGTGACATCTGACAGAGACAAAGTTTAACAAATGTTTCCTTTATGTAAAATGTGAAGTTTTATTATCAGTAACTAGTAGAATAGTCACTCGACACGTTTAAACGTTTCTCCTCGAAATTAGGAATAAAATATTTAATAGATCTGATTTTTTGTACAAAAAACCTTCATACCTCGACGGTCCTCATTTAATATTGGTCAATTGTAATGATTCAATTTTCTCAAGATTTAACCAAATACATTTATTTTATGAAATATTCATGAACCGATTTTTATACTACACAAGATATTGTTTGCATTCAAATTCCACTTAAAGTAGAAAAATATTTAATATCCAGCTTTATTGGATACCAGGGTAAGCTCAACATTCATTGTCACAATTGGTATTCATATATACACAGAAAATAAAGGAAATACTACACGATTTAATTAATCCAACTATACAACTTGTCGGAATTTCAAGTTAAGTTACTTTTCACGCTGTCTTCAAAAGGCTTATGTTACGTTAAATATTATATTCATTTCAACGTTTGGTGTTTCAAGGTTATTTGCATGAAATCTTGCGAGTTGTTCTGTGGTATAGTTTTTATAAGTTAGATGTCAAATCTGCGTATGGATTGTGAAATACCCGGTGTGTTTTTACCTCAACTACGAAGAGTACTAATTTTGTGGTTTCGGCTACCTGTGATAATAGGCCTGTTTGAATATAAAATGGCAGTTTTATTTCACTAATATCAGTGTTGTATCGTCTGTGTACATTGTTACATTGTACGCATGGATACCCCGTTACTTCTGTGTCCTACCTTCATCACCTGGAGGAGAAACATTTGCAAAGGCTTTTAACAGATAGGATCTTATAATGCATTAATGACACGTACACTTATATAGATGTATTGTTTTATCGGAGTGTCGGAATGGATACATGCTGAGTAGGTGATTATAGTTTTTGTGGTCAGGATATTCTGTGATATAGGATAAAGTGGTAATTCTGATTTTATTGTTGATATGCATTTGTCATGGTCTAAAATAGCAAAATCTTTATAGTGCATACATTTTCATTTTATTTAGACCAAATGTAACGTCTACGCGTTGTTTCCTTGGGCTGATCAATACACCTAGTTTGATCCTTACTATTGCTGTGTATTCTATTCAACAGATATAATATTTGTTTACAATCAAATTCAGCTATTAATTCGCTGTTTATTGTTTTCCTTTTTTGAATCTCTGCACAAGAATTAAATAAACAAACAACAGCTTACCTATAACAGACACACTGTTAGTACAGGTCGTGTTTGAGGTCTGGACGATTGTTGACATAAGTCTATATTTTATATGAAAATACAATTTGGTAAAGGAACATCAAAGTTAAACAATTGTTTGATTAATGCAAAAGAATACAGTCACCCATAGAAGATAACAATTTGGGTTGCTCTAAAAACAAACAAACAAAACCAATCGTGAGAATTCTTCTACTGTTTCATGTATTATTGCCATCTTGTCATTATTAAATTGTAAATGGCGATAAACGTGTAAACGTTTATGCTAACAAATAAATGTATGTATGCATGTGTGTATAATACAACATTTATATGTTTCAGGAATCCGTGGAAACTTCCTGTTTAGATAATGGAACTATAGACTCAGACCTGTACGCTACAGCTTCAGGTTCCTCTAGTCTTGTAGATTCAGAGAATAAAGTGATGCACATAACCATGCCTAGCCTTGAAGATGTACGTAACATACCAGCACAGGCTTGTAGTGCCTCACGTGTCGTGGCTGCCGTGCCACCCATCACAGGCAAGGTTCCACACACTGGTAGACGATCACGTGAACAAAAAGAACAAGTTAACGCAAAGACTCAAGAACTCTCAAAGAAACTAGTGAAAGCTTTGACTGAAAAGATTATGAAACGTATGAATAATAAAGAACAAATTCCAGTGAACAGTAATTCTGAGATGGAAGCTGCTGTGTCTAGTTTATCGGATGTTACAAACACTTCTATGGATAGTTTAGACAAATATGCGCAAGTTTCGGATGAGTCTGTTATGAAATCACTAACGGTACAACAAAATCACGAATCCATATTGGATAATCTACCGGAAAATCTTCCCATTATTGAAGCTGGTAATTTAGACACTTCCCCTTTACCACTGACAACATTCTCTGAGACAAGTCAGTCACATTCAGTGTTCAATATAAGTTCAGCTTCCCAATCTACACAGTCATCTGATGTTTTGTCTTCTAGTGTTAATGTGTCAGCTTCAATACAATCTATGACAAAATCCAACGGTTCAGATAATGCTGTGTGTTCCGCAAGACCGCTACCACCTCGGGTACAGCAAATGGGTATACTCAATGCGCATGCGCCGTCACCAGTTACGAAACAGAGTCAATGTTTGAGACAAAATTCTGTACCGTCAGGAAATCAGAATATATATCAACCAAACAATAATGTTGAAGCTACCAATACATATTCTGGAACACAAGTGCCACAGGCGGTGTATTACTATCCCGAAAACTCACAAACAATATTTAACTTGTTCCCAAGCCCAGTACTGCCCCCTGGTGGTTCAGGTGCTGACAACGATATCATGCTTCAACGGTATATACAACAACAAAATAGTTTTGTGCAAGATATTCCGAATTATAAACAGCCCGGGGTTGTAAAAGACACTTATAGATTAAAGTCCCCGGATAGTGGATATGGTGAATCGTGCGAGACATCAAAAGACCAGAGTCACGTGGTACGTATTCCTACATTCCTCACGTCTGTTCGAAATATACAATAAACTATAACCTAGCTTCTATTACATTGTAAAATAACATTTAGATCACTTTCACGAAATTTCGAGTCTTTTCCCCATTCGAACATTGTAACACTGGAAGTACAGAGAACGATTTGTGTCATACATCAAATGGCGTTTATTTTTAAAAGTGTTTGTTTATTTTACAAGCTTCCGGTTTGTATATTGGTTCCAAATATTGTTTACTTGATCGACAAACTTCATCATACAAATGCTAATTCTACCTTTCCAAGCATGTTATAGTTGTTGGTTTATATTTTGTGTTTATTTCAGCAATACTCTGACGGAACTGACAACGAAGCTGAAAAACAAAATGGCGGAAAGGTTGCTAAGCGACGGAAATCAGCTCCGCCCATGTATGTGAGACAATACTGGCATCCATTGGATAAACTAGGCAAACCCCTTGTTCCGAAACTGTACGTTATTATTTCTTTTACTTTGATTAACAAAATTAAAATCTATTTTTATTGTTACTACTGCAAGTTTTTTTGGGTGAAAGAGTTATACAGTCACTAAACATCATCCGTATATAAAATCCAAATTAAAATTGAATTTGCACGATAGTTTTTTATCTAAACTACCAAAATTGTATTGTATAAGTATACTTCAGCATTAAGTGAAGACATGTCCGGGTTCTTGTCTGTCGTTTGCTTATCTTTCATATAACACAACGTCATCTCAGATTTTACTGTAGTTTTAAAGTCTTATAACAGTTATCTGTAGTGAAGGTTTATAACATATCCTGTATGAATATAATGACTTATTACAGTGAGAAGGACCCTGCTGGTTACAAATATCACCTGGAGTGTCCAATATCAACCACACAACGTATAGAGGAAGACAGAATCACGTATCTAAATAAAGGTATACACATTCTGTGTGTTGTATTTAGGAACTTTGAACACGTTCCATGAAATATTTTTTCTATCTGTGCAAAATGTATTATTTGGATTATATTCCTATATAAGTGATGTGTCAACTAAAATACATACATGTACGACACGTATTTTACGGACCACTCGTCATTGATGTCAATATGCCGTATGTAGTAGATGCAATGTAATACTCAGTTAAAATGTATAAAGTTTCATTGTGCATACGCTTGATTTTATGTTGACGGAAACAGATGCATCGTAGGAATCCAATGTACGTATTCATTCATATTCGTTAACAGTAATGACTAAATGGGAAACAGCATGCCATCTGACAATGTATAGATGTATAATTGTGTCAATGTTTTGTTTACAGGACAGTATTATGGTCTGACGTTAGAACATGATGGTTTAAGAAATGTGAAAAGTCAGTCAGTCAAAGTAAGTATTCCAGTTATACTTTCCTACACAGTATAATCACATATAGCACCCAGACATTTAGAGGGAATCTTTTTTTAGTCTAGATTAATATATTTTTATGGTTTCAGCTGATGTTGGTAATATCAGGGTGTGAGGTTTTAATAATGAGATGGGAGATCGGTCGCAAAACTCAAGTCTGATTTGTAGTCTTAATATCGATCAGTGTTTGGACGTTAGTCTGAAACTTGTCTGCAAGGTCTAAACCTTTCGGCTCATTGCATACAATGTTTGTTATTATTTCAGAGTTTGAACGTCGTCTTTCAAGAGTAGGACCGTATTTGTTATTTTTGGATAATGTTTGTTATTTTTTATTTTGTTTGAACGTCGACCGTATTTGGGTGTGGTGCATTGTTCCTTGTATACCTGGTATGATTGTTTGTTGCTCACTTGTATAACTGACAAACACTTTCTGTTACAGTCTATCATCATGGTTGTGTTCAGAGAAGACAAACATCTAGAAGATGAAGGGAAAGCTTGGGAGTTTTGGCACAGTCGACAACATAGTTATAAACAGCGCGTTATTGACATTGGTAAGTTCTTTCCTTGTTTTCTGATTTGGTAATGTTCCTACTTGTGATTTTTATATGAATCAAAAGCGATGTATGGGATATACTGTTTAAACGTTTAAGTGTAAAAATGTCTCAACATTATAACAATGATTGTTGACACTCGATTTCACTTAGTTTTGCGTCACTTGTTCATATTTAGGACACGATTTAATGTTAAATCCCAGTGTATACATCTAATTTATAATGACTGTGTTTTATTCTAGATACAAAGAATAGTGTGAACATAAATCCTAACTGTACAGAAGAGATCTCATACAGTGCTGTCTCAGTAAAATGGAACCCACGTGACTCTCCGGTCAAGGTCAGTGAAGATTGAGTACATGCATAATTATGTTGATTAGATAAGCTATATGATTAGTTGCCACCGGGGCTTGTTATCGTGTCTAAAAAGAACTAAAGTAACAAAATATGTATGTGTACTGTAAAAGTTATATAGGACACTCGAATGATCAAAGAAGAATGTTAGATATATCAGGATACCTTGTTTTATCACTTCATATCGAGGGTTCTGTGCAATAAATAAATACATAGGAGTTACGTTAGTCTTGTGTTGAACCCTCGATATATAGTTACAACATACCACAGTATTTCGAAAGACTTGATGCGGTCGAATGACGCTGATAAAATCTGGATATCATATTCACATTCATATCAATGAAGCATTGTTATTTAACTTGCTTTATATGCGCACTCCTGTTTTCATATGTAATGCATCAATTATAACTGTTCAGTGTGTAATAAACAACTTCTGTACTTTAATGTTACCATACAAATATCAGTGAGCCGACTTTATTAAACGATAAAAAATATAAATATTTGGCGAGATTTTATCTTTTATGGTGAACGAGTTTAATAGATTGAGAATCTGATGAAGACGTGTATAATATATTATAATAATGTTAAAGTCATGTAATGACGCTGTATCGGTAAAAAGATCATCATTTGTTATACATGATTGAACGAGACTTGCGACACCGCGTCATCTGTTATAAACTCTGTTTATGAAGTTTATGTTACCATAAATATAGTCAGTATATTATAAATCTTCTGTTCGGGAACAGAATCTTTTTTAGGTTATAGTCATACAATTAATTGGCAAACTAAAACAACAACATGTGTGAAAATACGCGTGAAGTTTACAAATGTAACTCGATTTGTACTGCACAAATACATACAATCGTGTAAATTTGCTGTGTTACCATAACAACATGCATATAATGATTGCAGGTAAACGTGGCCGTTCATTGTCTCAGTACAGACTTCAGTAATCAAAAAGGAGTTAAGGTAAGTTAGTTTGTACATATCCAATAATATCTGAATACATGTATCCTCCTAATGTATAGATAGACCACAGGAGATTGTCAAAAGTTCTCTCCCTTTATCTCTTCTAGAGTTCGCTCCCTTTGTCTCTTCTAGAGTTCGCTCCCTTTATTCCTTCTAGAGTTCGCTCCTTTTATCCCTTCTGTAGTATATGTATATAAATTAGCATAAAGTACTAATACATGTACTATATAAGTGATTAAGGGAGAGAACTCTAGAGGGATTAAGGGTTTAAACTCTTGACAATCTCCTATGACATAGACTTCTAAAGCCTTGAACAACCACGGCGTCATCAACAACTGTATACATGTTTACAGTAATAACATTTTGTTATTAATTTGACCTCTCTATAGCAACAACCTCTAGATATTTGTCAAACTCAAAGAGGGTTGTTGCAGGAATGTCACACTGTATTTTATAAAATGGTGAAGGTTGTATTATAAAAATTAGTTTAATCAGAAAATTAAACAGTGCAGTAATGACTGCATTTTCTAAGGTTGTATTGTGCAAGTGTTAAGAATTCTGCAAACTATAATACTGTGTAATGCTTTACAGGGACTCCCGCTACATATACAGATTGATACATATGAGAATTCCAGCAAAGAAACCGTTCCTATAAGTCGAGGATTTTGTCAGATAAAAGTGTTCTGTGACAAGGTAAGTCATTCTCTTATAAGTCGAATATTTTGTGAGATAAAAGTTTTGTGTGATAGGTAGACCACAGTGCGAATCATTCTGTTATAATGGGAATATTGTGTCATATAAAAGTTGTGTGTGACCAGGTAAATCATTCTCTTATAAGTTGTCGACTGTCAAGGTGGATAAAATATTTTGTTTCAAATTTAAGCAGACTCCTTTAAGTCGAAGTAGTGGTCCGATAAATGTTTATTCGACAAGAAAAATAATGTTGTGTTCAGAACAGTATACGTCACTTTGTGGATAGTTCTGAGTGGACTTAACGTTGACCAATTACAATGCTGCTTTCTGAGCCTGTAATTCTGTACTTCTGGACTATATTTGTTTGTTTATATTTACCTGTGCCATTCTTGTATGGTTACACGGAATATAATTATGAGCTATATCACGTAAATATTTGTGTGTATGATTTCAGGGTGCTGAACGAAAGATTCGTGACGAGGAGAGGAGGAAACAATGTCGAGTCAGCAAGACAGAGTCACAACCTGCAACAAAAGGTGTGTAAAATATTCATTTCAGTACCTCAATCATTTGTCTTAACACATCATGAAATGCTAACTTATTGGTAAAGATTTATAACTAATTTTGATTTTATTGACTTAATGGAACGATCATGTTTTCCATATACACAAAATTAGCACACGAAGGATTTTAGTGACGAGGCAGGATAGTTTGCAAGTTTGGCAGAATGTCTGTAACAGGTTTTAATTAACCTAAAATAGTTCAAACTGTTTGCTTTATACCGGTCAAATACACTGTTTAAAAAGCTTATTATATTATAGTTACACCACAATAGAGTTGTACCATGCACCCTCTCCAGGGTGGACCTCCCTTAAGCAACATTCTCTCTAAATCAAACTAAATCATCAATTTCACCAATTTATCCTCTCTTAAGCATTATCGCCTCGATTACAATGGAATTTGGCATCTCACATATTGTGTTGTTCGAGAGAAGTTTCACACTGTATTCATAAATGTGATTGTACTGATAAATTCCTGATTTTATTTTCAGCAATAAGAAAGCGACACGAGGAAGTTTATCACGAAGCTTTAGACAGATCAGAGTTTTATCCAATGGCAGATCTTAAAACACAACCCATATTATTTACACCAACATTTGAATGTGACGACACAGCGAGGGTAAGTGATGTCCAAATTAATCCTGTCATACACATCTCATTGTAAACATGTCTGATTTAGATTGTGTATTATTTAATTGTATTAATATTGTTCGAAGTAATTCATACAATTCAGAGTGTCTCCTATTTGGGAACACGTCGTTGGTTATTGGATAACTGCTCGTCTAATAAAGAGTGATAATGTATCATTTGTTTGATGAACCAATCGTGTTATGTTGCTTCTATTGTCTGGATGTGTTCTAACATGCTCACTTCATTAGTGTTATAGAATCGTCACATTTAACGTGTGAATTTTCTATATATATGTAACCGTATAACATATTGGATTAAGTGATTGGTTGAGTGTATTGATAGGTGCATTTTTGGTAAAGTACACTCATATAAAATTATATGTACAGTAAAGCCTCAATAATAAGACCACCTTTGAGACCCTTGAAAACTGGTTTTATTATTGAGGTGGTCTTACTTTTGAGGTTGAATAAAGAGCAAAAAAGGAAAAATGGACCTGAAAATTCAAAATTGTGTTCTTAATTTCGAGGTCTAATTATTGATGTGGTCTTTGTGTGAGATTTTACTGTATAAATTATAATATCATTGATGCAGTCTAAGAAAGATGTTGTATTTGTTACATTGCAGCCAAGTCCCGTAGTCCTTCCTGTACAAGACGAGGACGGAAGTGAAAGGTTTGTATAGTACATGTACTTCAATAGTTCAGTAACACGACTTTAGTTCTACAGTGTACATCTGCTGACTGTTAGAACATATTTGTATGTGTGATTAATCATTGACTACATTATAATAACAAATATTTGTTCAAAGAATTACCTTACTCAAGTTAAGACGATATCAATTATGTCAACACATGTTAAGTGATTTGTACCGAGGAAATTGTTCTTGAATGTGTTATTCTTACTGATTTAATCACACGGGGCGTTCACTTGACGTTCTTTACGATAGTCTGTATACTTTAAGCACTAAGACTTTATTACATGAAACACACGCCGTGCAGACTACCGTGCCAAACTACTCCAGTGGAAGTAACAAACAGCCAAATGTTCAAAATCATGAATTTTGTTATATTATATATACTTATATTACCTCCAATAATTGAAGAGCGTGACATATCTACAGCTAATACAAAGAAATAAACATAAACATGTATATGCAAAATGTGACACATTCAATCTATGACAATATCACTCCAAGTATCAAATGAAATTCAGAAAAAGTCAATATCATAATGTTAGAATGAACATCAACGAAGAGCTAAGCATACACAGAGAGATATGACAAAATAGTAAGAAATACATACATGCTAGCAAAAGCTACATAAAAATGGACACACGACAAACATAGGCCTAAACGACGGGTGGAACTAGGAGTTCCACCTTGGCACGGTCAGTGACAACATGTCAGTTGGGATTTAAACCATTTAAGTAATATTGTTAAGCTATATAAACGTATATTGTTGGATGTGTTGCAGTATTACAAGTAGCGGAGATCATTATGACAGCGCTGAGGAGGGAGGTGTATATCCACCAAAGAGAGCTCGTACCGATCCTTATGTACCCTTACATACATACACAAATAGTAAGTCACGTGATAGTACAGTAGAACCTCAACAATAAGACCACCTTTAGGACCGTTGGAATCTGGTCTTCTTATTGAGGTTGTGTTAATATGGAGGTTTAATAAAAAGCAAAACATTGAAAATGGACTTGAAAATTGTGTTCTTGTTTTGAGATGATCTTATTATTAAGGTGGTCTTTGGGTGAGGTTTTACTGTATATTGTTATATCGTTATTTTTACGAGAACACAATGTATCGTGTAACTTATTTGGATATTGTTTAGAAACCCTGCAACATGGTTAGGTCAGCCGACCGTCGTACATGTAGAACTTAAATACTGTTGAAAAACAGCGTATAACACGCGTAACTCACTATGAGCAATACAATATGTATATTCAATGAGGAACATAGACGGTCAGAAGTAGAAATGTTATCTCGGTACAACATGCCAACTTCTCACAGTGGTTATCTCTCCTAACGCTACGTATTTCACTGTTTGTGAAGGGTGTTTGAATAGAATGGCGGTTATATCTGCTTGTACATTATCTTTCTGTTCAATTAAATTATTGATTTTTAATTTAACAACATACACTAGCTTTATTTGATGAAAATACTACCAGAACAATTTCGATATCTTATGTTAAAGATCAAAAATCGATTTAAAGAATACTTTTGGAATGTAAATTTTGTTGTTCCTGCTGTGTCAAGGGAGACCACTGCGTTTGAGATGTATGATTATAAACGAAGTTAACTGTTGACCAGATAGGACAGAATTTAAGATGTTCTTAACACTGCAAGTACCTTAGTATTACCAATATAAATCCCCGGTTAATCGTACTAGAATAATGCTGAACATAAATGTGTGTTATATTTACAGTATTGTTGTATGTACGAGAGCAACATGAAGTTGTGTTCACTGCCGTTATGTTACGGTCCCCTACCCTACATGGTTTATTGCAAGCTGTAAGTATTCTCTTATATCGTTATCTGATTGGTTGATTCTAAGTTACGCCTTAAAATTGACCAAGTATTTTTGTTTTTAAAAATAAAAACACACTTTCATATTGCAAATGACAGAGCATTGTAGAACAAAAAAAACACTGACTTATGTAGATCTTATCTTTGGAATATTCGGAGACAGAAAAAATCTAAAATTGCTTTTTAAATGGCATTATGTATACATATCCTTGAAAGTGTTATGTACGTATGCACTATTGGCCATATCGTACTGATCGAAGTGGATGGTTCCTACGACCTCGAGATCACATTTAGTTGACCCCATATTTAGAACCTTGATTACAAATAATTTATTCATTCGGTATACAATTATATATTCCAACATTTACCTCTGTACGTCTATATATTAAACATGGGTAAAGTTGATATATCGTAGATGTTTACGATTATATATTTTCTAACAGCGTCATGGATTTATATATTCCTTTGAAAAAATAAAATATTCTAATAAATGCTTTGTTAAAATGCCAACATGAGAACATTCACCCATGTATCAGATCACGGGACACCTAATGACTGACTTGATACCCCTTTGTTAAACATGCTGATATTATTTATTGTCGCTTAATAGGTTGAAGAAAAATACAATGTACCCATTTCAAAGATAAAGAACTCGTACAAACGTTCAAAGAAGGGGTAAGTACGTTAATGTTAGTCCAAACTGGTTTGTCAAGTTTTTTATCAGCTGATGATCATGGCCAACTCGAAATTTTCTATTTATAGTAACTTTCTGACATTGAAAACGCATGTTTATGAATAAATTATGCAGCATCTTTTATCTATAAATACTTACCTTTCTAAACTAAGGGGACGTTTCGGTCAAGGTTAGTTTTTTTAAATAAACAAGTTAGTATATCACATCTGTCATATATAAAGTCGTAAGGTCAATACAGAACACTACGTGTCTTTTGTTTAGTTCTAGTTTTGAATTTGTAAGACCTGTTGTTATTCAGATGAAATTATGAGTCGAATTAAAATGCACAGTAAGTTAATGTTATAATGGTAGAACCAGAGTATCTGGATTCTATTTACTGTTTGTATGTCCATAGTGTAATAACTTCTTCCTTTTTTCTATTTCAGAATCCTTGTCAGAATGGATGACAATATTATCCGCCATTATTCACACGAATCCACATTTATCATAGAACTAAATCGTGATGATCAAGATTATGAACTCATACTGACAGAGATAGAACCTTGCTGATACACGGTTACTTCCCTTATACTGACAGAGATAGAATCTTGCTGATACAGTTACTTCCCTTTGTCTTCATTCCGCCATTGACATGACAGACGTCTATAAATAACATGTGCTTTAAGTTTGTGTTCAAAACATTATTATGTATATTGTGCTTAAATCAAAACTTACATAGTTTATGTACGTTGATGTCATTGATGACTCTTCAAAGTAATAAGTGTGTACATACGTGTTAACAATGCTATCTATATAGTAATGATGTATGAATTAAGCGGGTCGTTGTTACGTCATGTTGTGATAATCTCATATTTTGTATACCATTCTTCATACATTATTACACCGTCCAATTCTCAACATTCCAAAACAAATAAATATTTTCTCATCTCACGTTTTAGTAATGATGATAGTTTGTTTATAAAGTAATATCACTGAAGTCTTGTCAAGGTGAATAGATATATAACCATTTCCATGTTTGAATGTATACTTGATCACGCTCAGATATGCACATACTCTTGTGTACGTAAAATTTCTAGTGAACTGATTTTCACATTTGTTTATTTCAAACATGAACATCAACTTGTGTTTATTATTGTTTCCACTTAGTTTGTAAACAAGTAACGTATCGTCATACATTTTTATGTTTTACAAGAATCCGTGCCAACTCTAGGTAGTGTACTGTGAAAAACTAGATGTGGTAAGTTCCACAGTAGTGAGTAGAGTCACTGAATGTAAGGATGTGGTAAGTTCCACAGTAGTGAGTAGAGTCACTGAATGTAAGCAGTCCATGTTTATGTCCCTTATCTAAATGTTTTGTTTATAAGACAAATATAAATTAGTTATGTTTTACTTTAAGAACAAACTAGGTTGTGTAGAGAACCATAGACGTTCTTAATTATTTAAATGTCATTTCCATCCTCCATCATTTACAAAATAGATGTGCGCAACTATCACAAATTGCAATAATGTAGATACGCTTGCTCGGATTGTGATCACCGTACCGGGACTTGGTTAAACTATCGAGAATATTTATTTAATTAAATAGTTAAATTATTCATCATTCTATACGCAATCGTATTATGCTGAAGAGTTACAGAATAAAAAGTAACAACCGGTAAGTGGTAACTTATGATTCGATGGATAGATTTAAAATGACAACCATGTCTATACATAAACAATAATATTGTGTTTGCTTTATTTGTAAACGAAAATATTCATTCAAAGCGTTTGTGTCGTGCATTGTAATTATCATTTTCAACATCTGAGAGACTACTCATACTGGGATACAGAAATCTTACACTATCCTGATAATTGAATTGAATCGACCAATCGGTGACCTGCCTGATGTTGTTGACGGGTCTACAAATTCATATTTATTGCGCCAGACTGGGTGTTTGATCTGATGATACTATGTATTGTCGTTATTTTTGTTTATACATATTTTATCTATATTTTATAATAGAAAATTGAAATTATTTTGTTAAATGATGAATTTATGCATAATGTTCTACAGAAGATTGATACTATTGTTGTGTTGTTTATTTTGATAGATGAACTATGTTTCCTATGATATAGACACAAATAAAAAGAAATGTGCTTTATTAAATTTTGCTTGTATTTGGTTCTAAAGAATAATATCAGCGATTTGCGATTAATAACAGACGGAAATATAAACCGTATTTTTTTATTATAGAATATTATAGTGTCACACATAAAATATTAAATTACAAATCACAAAAAAAACACATAAAAATATTTTATGTCCAGCCACATTTTCTTACGAGACACTTATTAACACAATAGAACAGAATATCTAAACGACAATGTTGTTTGTATTTCAACATTGTTAAAATATTATAAAGTATCATATATGGAGCTAAAACACACGAAATTCCAGATTTATATTAACAAGAAATATCTTTAAAAAAGATGTTCGGCGAAATTTGAAGGTTAAGATGTGTTGTGTAAAATAAAAAAACGTCTGGTTCCCTGCGTACTATAATTCAAATTGTAACAGAGTGGTAGGGGCAGGTAATGCAGAATGCCGAGATGTTACGATTGCTGGTCACTCCAGATCCAAAATGCAATTCGGTAAATTCACCGTAATTCGGTGGATTTCGATGAGTTACTACATATTAGTGCCACGTATAGGCCGTGCCGCATTTAGTCCGCGTACGATCTTCATGCGTGACGCATTTAGGTTGTAACGAGGCGAACTATATGCGGCGAAAAGGCATGATCATGCCGCATATAGATATTTTATGTATTGTCCTATTTAAAGTCATCATCATCATCAACATTATCATTGACCACGTTTGATCATCATCACCGATAATCCATTACACATTATGGATGATTGATCAATATTAATTTATCAACAATAATCGAACACCAGTCATCCAAAAGTGATCACTGATTAGCGATCACCTTACACCGATAATCGATCACCGTCATTGATCACTAATAATCGATTACCGACCACTGATTATCGATCTGCGATTTATAAATCACCTACAGCTTCGAGCAGTAAACAGCGAATAACCATTAACATATTATTTGATCACATCGCCACAACCGCAGAAGGTAGTACCCTTGATCAAACCGCGACCTTCGGATTGGTAATGTAGTGCGATAGACTGCGCTAGACGGGGATTCATGATAAATTGAGTACTTGCTAAGTGTGCTCTGTAGAACGCACTTTGGTTTCAACCCAACTATGGTATTGAACATCACTCATCATTATCAGTATCATTATTATCGTAATAATTATTATAATTATTATTATTATCATCATTTCAACTGATAACACCAATGTGCGTTAGCAATTAATCAAACATATGTGTTTAAAAATGTGTTTAAACCTATTATTTCTGTGAGGTTTCGTCAAATGCCACAAAAAGTGCTATATAAAAGACGAAGCGCTGACAAACATCTATAAGCTTACTATAACGTATTTGTATATAAATGGGGCATAACTCATGGAAACATCATTCGACCGACAGTGGTTAAGGAACATTGGTTATGGTGCATAAGTCAGTTTATGTCCCTTTCTGTTGTTTTTATATTGTTATTTTATTCAAATATTCGTTTCAGTAAAACATTTTAAAGAGAAGTGAACTAAATGCGTCGCCGAGGCACATGTCCGCCGCATTAAACTTACGTGGACTAAATGTGGCGCACTTCGCCGCATTTAGTTCGTGCGTGTACTATATGCGGCGAAGTGCGGACTAAATGCGGCACGGCCTATATGTGGTACTACAGAGGTAACGTACCCTTTATCGAAAGGTTAACCAATCCGTGTCAATGTTACAAACGTTGTTCGATTGAAGAGAAATTGCCTTGGTGGTTAACGTAAGATTTGATTGGTTTACACAACACTGATATGCAAATAGCAAAACCATGATAGTACGGCTGCCCCGAAAAACATGTTTAATATGAACATTGTCAAATAGTTTAAGACGAGGCGACTAAGATACATGCCCCAGCTTATCCACTAGAATGATATAGAAAGGTCAAAAGATCGGTATAATAAGTATGAACACAGACTGATTGAGATGCATGTGTTTGCAGAATGTAAGTTCGTGTTGAACATACATGTATGAATCTGTGTGTACTACGTGTCTAATGTTGATCAAAACTATAGAATTACGTCTCAAAAGGTTACAAAAATAGACAGCGGTCAGACAACACACACACACGCTCATATTGGCAGTTCACGGCAAGATCTTAATATCTGATAGTTCAGTAATATGCGTACCTAATCGGCTTTTGTCTCAGAAGTCAAACAAAAATCCAGAAATAGTAAAAAATCTTGGTAATTTTAAAAATAACGAATTTCAACATTTACATATGATGACGCTTACAAGCGCTGAAGATGACATTATCATATATATAATATCACATGACGGGTATATATTTTTAATTATCAAACATATCCGATATTAAGAGTTCATTACTTTAAGGACATAGTTTATTGAAAAATGTTACACTCAAGTGTAAATAGACTGACAAAATTGCAACTAAACAGGGAAAGTACACTCTGGAGTTTGAAGATTAATTGAGTGACTAAACTTACAATATGTTCAATTCAATTCAATTCAATGCTTTATTTCCCTCTGTAGAAGAGGATATTGAACATAATATATATACAATTATTTTAAACAATCAAACAATACAAATGAACATGGTTATAACAGTATACGTTTGTACAGTACAAAATGCATATAATATGTCACAATCAGTATAGGATATACGTCATGTCTTTATGTAGTCATTAGCCAGTAAAGGTATTCACACATTGAACAATGTATGAATATGAATGTTTCAAAAATTGTCTCTCTGTTTCGATGTCGAATATAGGTTCCAGGGGAGCGCCTAAAAGTTTTAAAGTAAGGGAGAAACTATCTAGTTGATAAATCAATTGTAAATCATTCAAGTCCAGAATCTGTGATAATGAGGTAAGCATTTGAGTTTTGAGTGTTTGCGTAATAGAACATTCACACATAATATGAACTAGCTCCTCCTGGAAAATGTTGTCACATATATCGCAAGTAATGTTATCAAGTTCAACAGGTCGTGCCCAGAGTCGAGAGATGACGCTCATGGTATATCTGAATTGACTGCGTTGGCAAACTTTATACACAATAGATGGCATGATATGAGGTTGTAAAATTCTGAAGAAAGTAAAATCTGAGTCTTGTGACATTCTATTATCCCATAATATTGTTTCATTATGAGTAATAGCATTTTTAACAGTATGTTTCCATTCTCGTTTAGATGGTATACATTCTCTGGAAGATGTAAACATATTTACTATACCCTGTAAGTTATATTTTAGCAAAAGATTACAAATATCTGGTATGAAGCCAAGCGTTACAAGTGCATTATCTGTAATGAATAAAATGAGTTTTCTAAAAAATATGTTACTTGTCACAGAGCCCATTGGTAGAGTCATTAGTTTGTGGAGGAACATTAATTTGCGGTACTCGATGTGGGAAGGGAGTCGATTAAGACCAAGCATGGATTCTGCCATGTCGGAGCGGGTTTGAATTGGGAACCCTTGAATGCGTTTAAGAGCAGAGTGTTGGAATCGGGAGACAGATACGATATTTGAACGAGTGGTGTTGTTCCACAGTTCAGAGCCGTACGTTGCAATAGGCTTAATTATTTTAGAATATAAGTCGGCAGATACTAATGGATTAACGCCCTGGATATGGATGCCTTGAGCAGACATGGCAAATAAAGCGTTATTGGCTTTTTGTAAGCGTTGGTCAATCCTAATTGTGTCTTTTAAGTTGTAAGAGTACAGAATGCCCAGGTGGACAAAGGTGTCAGTTTGGTCGATAAACTGATCCCCGAATAATATACCTACTTTAGGTTGTGTTCGTTTTCTTGTGAAAACGGTTACATTGCACTTTTGGACGTTAATAGAGACGTGCCAATGGTTACAATAATGGTATACGATGTCGACCATTTTCTGTAATCGGTATGGTGTGAGGGTCAATAGCGATATATCGTCGGCGAATGCAGGGTTTCCGGAGTTTACCGACATGACCTTTAACCCTAGACGACTACTTTCTAGTTCGTTTAGTAAGTCATTGACATAGACGAGATAAAGGAATGTGGACAAAACACCGCCTTGTCGCACTCCCCTGTTTACGCTAATCACGTCTGACGTATAGCCAGAGAGTCGTACGACGGAGGTAAGGTTGTTATGTGTGGACATAAGCAGACGTAGGATTTTTCCCGTGAACCCAAGTCTACCCAGTTTAAGAAAGAGAGCGTTGAATCTGACCGTGTCAAATGCTGCTTTTTGGTCGAGACAAGCTACGTAGACGTCTGAGTGACGCTCGATATTGTACAATATTGTTTCTTGGACTGCAAAAGCGGTTGATAGACAACTTAGGTTGGATTGAAAACCTTGTTGCTGTGCGTTTGGGAATGTGATAGCATTCTCTTTTAGGTGGCCATTAACCCTGTTCAAGATGATTTTCTCGAATATTTTGCAGAATGCTGGAATCAGTGATATAGGGCGATAACTTGTGGGTTCGGTTTTAACCTTGCCTTTGCCTTTGTAGATCGGTATGATAATGCTTGTTTGCCAGTCATAAGGGACATTAAGCTCGAGTAATATTGCATTGAATAGTGAGGTCAGCATGAATTTTACTGGATTTCCGCCGTTGATCACATGCTCATTAAGAATTTGGTCGTGCCCTGGGGCTTTATTGCGCGATAGATTAGTAACTATTTTATCAAGTTCTTGCTCTTCGATGGGTCGGAGTAGTAATTGAGCGTGAGAGCTAGGGGGTCTTGTGATATAGTCGTTTAGTTCCGTTTGGTAATCGAAAGGCAAGTCATCGCCATTATTGTGGGTACCGAAAACACTGTTATAGTGCTGGAAAAATCCTCGTATAACGTCGGAATCATGATAGCTTCGACCGTTAACGTTGAGGGAATTGCAAACTTCGAAATTTGATCCACTCTTACGTTTCAGTAATTTCCAAAACAAGTTGTAGTCGGAATCCGCTGCTTTGTTTAACCGATCAAATATTGCATTCTCGTGTTCATTGATACGACGTTTTTGTAGGCGCCTGAATGCTCTTTTCGCTGCTTTGTAATGTGTAAAGGAGTCGTGCGTACGGGACCTTGGACGTCCTTGTTGTAACCAAATCGAGCGGGAATGCCTTGCTTGCGCATGCGCGTGTTTTAGTTCCGGACACCAGTAAGGTTTGGCAGCTTTGTTTAGCTGGGCTTTCGGAAGATGCTTTTCAGCTTCACGAATAAAGTTAGAGATTGCAGAATTGAGAATATCAGGCCCGAGACTGTCGATATTGTGCGTATTTAACATTCGTTTGACTTGATTATCAATTTCTTTTGTGAAGTTCGAGATGTGTTCGGGGGTACATTTGGACCAGTTTATGTTGGGGGTGAGGGTCGATTTTCGGCGAATTCTCTCACCTTTTATGTTTACCTGGAATAATATTGGTAAATGGTCTGATGTAAGAATTTCGTGGGGTTCTACTACACTATAACTCAAACACAAGTGGCTGGAGGTATTCTCAATGAGTACGTGGTCGATGTTAGTTCTGGTGGGAACAAAGGTGTACTTGTTGCTATTAAACAAGTTATGGAGGGAAACTAAGTTGTTGTTACGGGCGAAATCGGAAAGAATTTTGGATTTATGATTCGGGAAACGTTTGGTATCTGTGACAAGCTGGGCGTTAAAATCTCCTGCAAATATAACAGATCCAATTTTACAGTAGTGTGACATAAGTGATTGAACATCACATAAAGATTCCTTATACGAATTAACATCATTGTCAGAAGGAAGGTATACACAAAATACATAGATTGGTACATCGCAACTAAGCTTGAACTCTAACCCTAATATTCTATCATTGTTAATATTGGGCAATACAGATACATATTTTCTAAGTGTTTTACGTATAAGTATAGCAGTTCCTGCTTTACCACATTTCAGATGACCATAGTTATCAGTATTATTGTCATAAGTATTTACATGATAATAGTCACTGTGAATAGATTGCAGAAAATCTTGAGATCTATATAAAAGTTTGTGTTCTGTTAACAAAGCTAAATCAATGTTATTTTTGTCTAATTGTTCGGAGAGGCTATATGCTGAGGACATTATGCCTCTAACGTTCCAACACAGTAGGTTTAACAGCATAACTGATAAAACCAATTGAAATGATAAGTAAATAATATTAGGCATTGCACAAATAATCTAATAATGCGGGTACTAACAAGTTAATTGTCGATCGAGTCACGATCCGAGTCACGGTCGTCACGACCGTCAGCGTCTCTATGAATATCACTGTTGTCACGGTATCGGTAGCTATGATGATCGTTGTAGTTTCTGCGGTAGTTGTTGTTATGATAACGATTGTCATAGTTTGTATAAGCTGGGTGCGAAGCCGTGCTCTCGTTGTAATGATGATCACGGTCATTATCGCGATCATAATCTACGTTGTCATTTGAGCGCTGTTGGAATCGAGGAGGTCTATCTTTGTTGCGCTGCTGGGATTTCTCTCTCTCCCAGTCGGGTTTGTTGATCCATTTGCGACAGGTAATATCGGATGGCCAGAAGCCGCTTCTATTGATAATGTGTTCATCATCATAGAATATGTTCACTTTCGCTGCCGAGCCGTTTTTCCCTTGGTATATAGTAATGAAGGTTGGTGTCACGTTTTTATATGTCA
This sequence comes from Mactromeris polynyma, assembly GCA_032209605.1. Lineage (NCBI taxonomy): Eukaryota > Metazoa > Mollusca > Bivalvia > Venerida > Mactridae > Mactromeris > Mactromeris polynyma. The sequence goes on from JASFXZ010000008.1 coordinate 18,922,645, forward strand.
TAAAATCGTAAATATCCTGTTTGGTTACCTCTCTGTCGATGTTACTGAGAAAATAAGACCGTGTTTTCTTACGTCTCACCGCCTTAAAACCTGTAGTGAAATTGTCATCACTTGCTGTATCAGGCTTTTGATCGTGTTTTGTTTTCAGATGTCCGCTAGGTATATCGGTCACATTAACGTTGATGGCGGGAATACTTTCGTCCTTGTTAATGCCGATATCTATGGCTGTTGGAGATGGTATGTCATTCGGTTTTAGCTGGTTTACGGTATGTAAAACAGCACTGTAGCTTGCACGCTCGTTAGTTGGTGTAGTAGAAGATGTGCTAGGTACAGGTGGTTTATGTTTGTTAAGAGATGGACGCTCGTCGAGGAAGCGTTTATTCATGGTAGATATCACTGTTTCCATTCGAGCACAATCATCTTTTAGTTTGCTAGTTTGTGATACGGAGTTCGCTATGGTTCCAACACGCGAGAGAACACTGTTTATCGATCCGTGCATAGTTCTAAACATTACGGTTACTTGGTTGACATCGTTCCGTATGTTTTCGAGCAGTGTTGAGTCCATTGCTTGTCTCTTTTTGATATCCCCTATGTCACTTTGCATGTTAGACAGCATGCCGTAAATGTCCGGGAATGAAAAAGGGTTTTCATTGACGTCGTCGACGAGTATTGTGGCGTCGGTGTTCGCTGTACAATCACTTGTAAAGACAGTTTGTAAATCACGACTGTTTATCCCTTGCGTGAAAGAGTATAACGTGTAACAATCGACGGCACATTTCTCTTCTTTGGTTCCTGAAGATGAATTACGTCTGTTTACAAGAGTAGTTTGGGGGCAGTTGGGGAATCCCTGGGCCCTTTCTGCTAGTCTTTCTCTATAGTCGCTGATTTTGGAATAATCCGAGTGGCAGAAACTTAGGATTTCGCCTATGTAATCGTCTCTTGTGAGTCCCTCGAGACCGTTGTCTAAATCGGCGTAGAAGCGTTGGGGGCGTATCGGTTGAGAGTACTCAAAGCTGTCATCTGATTCAGGTGTGTCAGATATATTTTCATCAGTGGCTAATTCTTCCTTGATCTTTAAAAGGTTTTCATTAATTCGGTGTCTCGAGTTAAGGGGAGTAGCTCCTCCTTTCATACTGCGTCTAGCAGCCATGGTTACCTCCCTTTGTCGATTGGAGATCAATATTGACTATCAATAATTGTTGTTCAATAGAGCGTGACGATTTTCGTGACGTGACCATTGGGCGGGATAATGACCACTAAGTCTTCCCCCACCCACTAAATCACAATGGTTAGTTAAAATGTCAGCAAATCACAATAAATCGCTCGAATTTCACCTGGACTCGTATCTGTAGCTGTGGCTGCTACTTTATTGTCATCACAATGGATTTTTCATCTTACGAATCGGCGTAAATGTTTTAGGAAAACATTTTGTTTCTATGGTAAACAAAACACGTCTTTACGATAAGGCCGCTCACACACTGTTTGATGACCGTTATAACTCGGGCTGAGTACACACACACTGTTTGAACTTAACAAATATATTTCAAAAGGCTGGTCATCTGTGATTTTATGTGACCATTGATTTATTTATCGCATACTATCAAAAATCATTGCATTTACAGTCATTATACTCCCTACTCAATTTCCAATTGTCGTCTGCAAATTGTCGTGTCACGTGAAGCAATTATCCAATCATAATTCCATCGCATTCTCTGCTGGTAAAAGATTATTATTATTGCTATACGATACGCCGTAGCAGTGTGGTCAATCTCAAAGATGTAATGTGTTTATTGTTTCCTGATTTCATGTCTATGTTGTTTTACAACCAAATAAGAGATATTGTAAATGGACAATGAATTTATCAAATATTTACTCGGGCAGTTTTGCACAGTGGATTGTTGTTTTAATTGTAAGTAAATCATTTTAATAATATTTTAACATAACAAAATGATATAACGCGATTATACGTAGGATACATACTCGGTACATTCAATAATGCATAATGTGGGATTTCTAAATTTTCATTAAATTACTTTTAGGATACAAGAAAAGAACTTAATACGAAATTATTGCCTGTGTATGCAAAAGATATGCTAAATTTCATGACAATCTACAAATATTATAAAAAATGAGTTTCAAATGTGATAAAATGAAAGTATGAAAAAGTATGGTTGGTAACACAATGTTCGTGTTTAAATGTACTGAGTATACATTGTGTATCAAATTATTTCACCAATTACTATGTATTGTATTTAGTCACCATATCCGTTTATTTTTAAGATAATTCTCTTTAATGCACTAAAAACTGTTACCATGGTAACATTACTACTAACATTATTTAACCTATACATTTATATAGTTTAGTTGTAGAATTATTCAAATTGTAACTGTATAAATGAAGATGAGTTTTACACCAAAATTAAGCAATAATTAATCCAATATATACGTGGGTTTAAACAATATGTTTTGATAAGTACAAGTATATTCTCATTTATATACATCACTAATCTATCTGTCTGTCGTTCACTCACCCAGTCGTTGTCTCTCTGTTACTCTACACAGTCTTCTGTGAATCTTGCTCGATGTTTCTGTAGTCTCGATGACTTTTTAAATGCAGTTTACAGGGGCGAAGCTTAGCTGAAATTGATGTGCAGGCCTAGTTCTAGGGGTTCCGGGGGCGTGATTCCCCAGAACATAAATTGTAGCTAGATCGTCAGAGATACGTATTGGTGTATATTTCGTTTCCGGTAAAAATTCTTACAACAACATCTGATACATACATTAAATATCTTATTGCAGTTTTGGCCATTTATTTTTTCGATTTTTCGAAAGAAAAGTGCAGGCCGCAGCCTACACAGCCTATTCGAATCTACGCCCCTGGTTCACATTCTGTTTGTTTGCTATTTTCTTTGTTTATATTAGCAAAATCCATTTTTACATAATTACCACATTTTTATAATTACGGCCACTATAAAGTAACGACACTTATATAATTACCACAATTATATAATTACGGCCACTATAAAGTAACGACACTTATATAATTACCACAATTATATAATTACGGCCACTATAAAGTAACGACACTTATATAATTACCACAATTATATAATTACGGCCACTATAAAGTAACGACACTTATATAATTACCACAATTATATAATTACGGCCACTATAAAGTAACGACACTTATATAATTACCACAACTATATAATTACCTCAACTATATAATTACAACAACTATACAATTACCACAACTATATAATTATGGCCACTATATAATTACTGCCACTATATAATTACTGCCACTATATAATAACGACCACTACATTATATCGGCCACTATATAATAACGGCTGTTATATAGTTATTGCCACTATATAAATACGGCCACTGTATAATTATAGCCATAACAATATTATTATAACACTACATCATTAAAATCACTAAACGACCACTTTATAATTATGGCCACTATGTAATTACGACACTATATTATTATGACCACTATATAATTATGACCACTATATAATTATGGCCACTATATAATTATGACCACTATATAATTATGGCCACTATATAATTATGGCCTCTTTATAATTATGACCACTATATAATTATGGCAACTATATAATTATGGTCAGTATATAATTATGGCCACTATATAATTATGGTCACTTTTTAATTATGGTCACTATATAATTATGGCCACTATATAATTATGACCACTATATAATTATGACCACTATATAATTATGGCAACTATATAATTATGGTCAGTATAAAATTATGGCCACTATGTTATTATGGTCATTATATAATTATGGTCACTATATTATTATGGTCACTATATAATTATGGCCACTATATAATTATGGCCACTATATAGTTATGGTAACTATATTATTATGGTCACTATATAATTATGGTCACTATATAGTTATGGTCACTATATTATTATGGTCACTATATAATTATGGTCACTATATTATTATGGTCACTATATAATTATGGCCACTATATAATTATGGCCACTATATAGTTATGGCCACTATATGATTATGGTCACTAAATAATTATGGCCACTATATAATTATGGTCACTATATAATTACTGCCACTATTTTATAACGGCACTACATTATTACTGCCACTATATAATTTATTACGGTCACCATATAATTACGGTCACTATACTATTATGGTCACTATATACTGACGACAATGCGCAATTACGGCCACTATATAATTACGGTCACTATACTATTATGGTCACTATATACTTACGACAATGCGCAATTACGGCCACTATATAATTACGGCCATTATATAATATATCACGGCCACTACATAATTACGGTCACTATATCATTATGGTCACTATATAATTACGACACTACGCATTTACTGCCACTGTATAATTTTGGCCACTACATAATAACAGCTACTATATAATTATAGCCATTATATTATTCCGACACTACATTATCAATTCCACTAAACAATAACGTCAATAATATAATTATGGCCACTATATATTTACATCACTGTTATAATTACGGTCACTATTCATGTATAATTACGACAATACACTATATAATTCTCACATATATCTTATGTTTTTGCTATTAAACATGTTGATGTGTTTAAATGCACTAAACGTTTTATAATTTGTAATAAAGGCACTACATAATTACGACCACTACATAATTCCGGCACTATATAATGACGACATTATGTAATTATAGCACAATATTATAACGGCCACTACATAATTGCGGCACTATGTAATGGCGGCACAATATAATTATGGCCACTATAATATAACTGACATTATGTAAATACCATCACTACATATAACGACCTTACATACTTACGCCCACTATATAAAAGTAAAGTAAAGTGTTTGTTTGATTATTGTGTCACCCCTATCTAAAGGGCCAGCCATTTCTGACTTATGAGACACCTAATTTCTGAGCACATTTACTTCCCGATTCCGGCTTCTATATATTGACTTTAAATTTCTGAGCGGTGTTATGCAATTGGCTCGATTTCAATGAATTGGCTGTATTATGCGCTGAAATTAAATAGAAACATTTCATAAATAGTGAGCGTTCTGTGTATTAAATATACAATTGCAATATTATAAATATGCCAGCGGAGTACTTAGCACTATTGTTAAGTGTATAGTTTAGGGCCACTATATAATATCGGTCTTTATATATTATATACAGTATAATGACGGCCACTATATAAAAAGACCATTACTTAAGTACGACCACTATATAAGTATGGCCAAAATATAACAGCAACAACTTTAGTATTAATTATATGTAATATTATGTTATCATAGCCACACAATAATTACAACAATAACGATCACTGTACATTGACGGCAACTATATAATTACGGGCACTTTCTAATTATGGTAACTATATATTCCCGTCACTTTATAATGACGGCCACTATAAAGTTACGGCAACTATATATTCACGGCCAGTATAAAGTAACGACAATTATATGATTACGGCAACAATAAAGTAACGAGGATTATATAATTACCACAACTATATAATTACGGCCACTATAAAGTAACGACAATTATAAAATTACCTTAACTATATAATTACGGCCACTATAAAGTAAAGACACTTATATAATTACCACAAATATATAATTACGGCCACTATAAAGTAAAGACACTTATATAATTACCACAACTATATAATTACGGCCACTATAAAGTAAAGACACTTATATAATTATCACAACTATATAATTACGGCCACTATAAAGTAACGACACTTATATAATTACCAAAACTATATAATTACGGCCACTATAAAGTAACGACACTTATATAATTACCACAACTATATAATTACGGCCACTATAAAGTAACGACACTTATATAATTACCACAACTATATAATTACGGCCACTATAAAGTAACGACAATTATATAATTACCACAACTATATAATTACGGTCACTATAAAGTAACGACACTTATATAATTACCACAACTATATAATTACGGTCAATTTAAAGTTACGACAAATTTATAATTGTGGCCTCTATAAAGTTACGATCACTATATAATTACGGCGACAACTATATTATTATGGCCACTACATAATAGTGACAATACGTGATTATGATAAAATCAATGCAAACAATTAAGGAATCAAAGGTTGCCGCTTATAACACGCAATAATGACATTTCAATTTCCCTTGCTACTTAGTCGTCTGTCACTCAGACCCTTCAATTCGACTGGTTATTATTAAATGCATAAATAGTTTACACTAATACATTCTTTGTTTAATCGACAATTGTAATTGTCTCAACATTTTCATACTAAAGTCTATTGAACGTACATATTAAATGCTTAATTTGCTTAAGTGTCATAGAACTCTACTGCAATGGAATACTTTCAATGGAATTATCATCAAGTATAATGTCACTGCTTTCCTTTCTGTAGACAATTTATTGCAAACAAAGCTACTGTATAATATTGAACACATACCGATGTGTTTACCCCCTGGTGTCATTGTCTCTGCAATTAACACATTATCAATCAATTCATTACTACTAGTATTGTACCGGATATAATCAGCTGGGGGTTTCCTTTGTACGGTAAATTCACAAAATAAAACATAATGTTTGTAATTGCTGTCCTGTGTTAACTCCAACAGTTGTCTTGAAAGCTCTTAACATGGTTATGCATTAATTTGATTGTTGTGCTTGTTTTATTGGGTTAACGCCATTTTCAACATTTCTTTCATTCATTTTCAGTTATATATAGTGGTCAGTTGACCTTACCAGTTTTCAGTTATATATAGTGGTCAGTTGACCTTACCAGTTTTCAGTTATATATAGTGGTCAGTTGACCTTACCAGTTTTCAGTTATATATAGTGGTCAGTTGACCTTACCAGTTTTCAGTTATATATAGTGGTCAGTTGACCTTACCAGTTTTCAGTTATATATAGTGGTCAGTTGACCTTACCAGTTTTCAGTTATATATAGTGGTCAGTTGACCTTACCAGTTTTCAGTTATATATAGTGGTCAGTTGACCTTACCAGTTTTCAGTTATATATAGTGGTCAGTTGACCTTACCAGTTTTCAGTTATATATAGTGGTCAGTTGACCTTACCAGTTTTCAGTTATATATAGTGGTCAGTTGACCTTACCAGTTTTCAGTTATATATAGTGGTCAGTTGACCTTACCAGTTTTCTTGGAATTAATTATCAACCAGTACTTGACTTGCCCCTCTGCAATATGCACATGTAATTTGGGATCAATGAAGTTCTGTTCTGTTGTGTTCTCTTGATTGACCACAGACACATGTCACAGAAGGACATGACCTGCCCAGTCTGGTTATCGAACCCGGACTTGCTGTTTGACAGTTCAGTACTATACCGACTATATATGTGAGAATGTGTCCTGTCCTACAATGCGTTCTTTACTTTTGTTATTATTGTGTAGAAACTGTGACCCTTCATTCATTATTGTGTAAAAACTGAGGCCCTTCATTCATTATTGTGTAGAAACTGAGGCCCTTCATTCATTATTGTGTAGTAACTGAGGCCCTTCATTCATTATTGTGTAAAAACTGAAGCCCTTCATTCATTATTGTGTAGAAACTGAGGCCCTTCATTCATTATTGTGTAAAACTGAGGCCTTTCATTCATTATTGTGTAGAAACTGAGGCCCTGTATTCATTATTGTGTAAAACTGAGGCCCTTCATTCGTTATTGTGTAAAAACTGAGGCCCTTCATTCATTATTGTGTAAAAACTGAGGCCCTTCATTCATTATTGTGTAAAAACTGAGGCCCTTCATTCATTATTGTGATTCCCAGCTTAATCTTAAGTTCATCTCAATGAAATAAAAGTCAACAAACCAACCAACATGACATATATACAGATAAAACAAGATAAAATACTCGGTGTTTATTTCTTCAGTCAATATGAATCAAAGTTCATAAAACATGTATCGAGATGAAATGAGATTAAACGTCCAGGGATTATAAACTCAATCAGTATGTACATCGACATCCATTACAGTATTGATGTATTCTGTCAGTTTGTAATGGGCTACGATTTATTCTCTTGTGACAACAATATAATCCTACTTCTGAGAATCGTTGTGTTTTATCAGAACGCTTTATATAACAAAAGTCTTGGTATCAACCCGGGTAGCTAATGATATTTTTTCCTCCATTACATTGATATATGTTACATGCCATTAACCTTGAATGAATTATGGTTAACAAGCTTAACCGTTTTGTATCGATAATGAAGCGAACGTAATGCGTTTCTTTGCTTATTAATGGTGTTTTTTGTGACTATTGTGTATTTAATGATAGCTGATATTCCTAATGCTGTATTTTTTCAATAAATCTCGGAGATAGATATTGTAATATCATACAAGCCATGATTTATCAGTTTGAAGTCCGTGTCGATCTATACTGTTGAACTCAGGATGTGTTTGTATGTCAGTACACGTTTTTCAGAAAATGTCTCATCAAATGTCCATTGTATCTGAATATTGTAAAGCCATGTACAGTGTTTCCTGATATTAGTTCAATTCAAGGTCTGTAGTAAAACATGGTTTCGTTTATATAGAATGTGTCCTTAAACAAGTTTATATTGTACAATATACGTCAAGTTGACGTCTGTTATTTTATTATCTGATTGGTAACATTAAAGTGTTTGTGTTATGTTGTACATTATGATAGGAATGTACAGACTGTCTCACAGTTGATTAAATCGGTACCAAACATATCGTACTTGCTCTCCGACAAGAAAAACCTAACTTATTACTTCGCAGTTACATGGCAAACCTAAATATACGTATAACACAAATAAAAGAAAAGCAAACCATTTTCCATCAGCTGTTCATAAGAAATAATACAGAAATCAAGCAGGAAATGCCTCAAACAAATGCCACCCCCACCACTCCCCCACTACTCCTCCACCACTCCCCACCACTCACCCACCACGTCCCCACCTCTACCCCACCACTCCCCCACCACTCCCCCACAACCCCCCCACCACTTCCCCACCACTTCCCCACCACTCCCTCACCACTCACCCACCACTCACCCACCACTCCCCCACTATTCCCACTACTCCTCCACCACTCCCCCACTACTCCCCACTTCCCTCCCACTACTCCCCCATTACAGAATGAGGCATGACATTACATATCACATGTAAACAATTTCAAAGACAGAATGGACACAACAAAACGTTTTTATTAGTTTATTATGACTGTTAAAGCCAAACGAGGTGTACTAATCTTCAGTTACTTACTTTATCACTTTGTTTTGTTGTGGTCAATATTCAACGATTATAAATAAGCGACATGTTGGCCTTGGGCTCAATTAATTCTGACCAGTAATATGTCGATTCCTCACAATGCAATAAAACATGCTCCACCCGAGTCAGAGGGAATGAAGACCTACTTTCAAACATACTATTTATCCATCTGTAACTCAAAATTATGTCTTTGGTAGAGGAAATGACATTCGGCGACAATCGATGTTCACTAACCGCAATCAATGACCGCAGCATTTGTCCGAAACAAATATATAATCGGATGTCGGGGATAATTGGGCCATCACGAGTTGAATTGCATGTTTACACCTGATTTCCTTGTACTAATGATCAATTTATAGACAGACTCACTTATACAAGGTGTGTGGAACATTTACCACATCATTTAAATCATGTACAAACTTTTATTCACACATTTGACAGTTGGTCATTTCATTCTGGGATCGAGTACTCAAGTAGCCCTGTATTACTGTGTTTATTGTTGTTATATTATCGCTACTAACCACTTGTTCTAGTTTGTCCTAAGTGCCATTTGCTGTATAATGTTGAAATTGTGCTCATATTGATATAGGAGCTCTAATCATTTCTGATGCGCATTGTCAATAAATGTACTATTGTAACTCCCCTGACATTTATGATGATATATTGATTGTCTGTAAAACAAATTTACCAACAAATACGATTATACCTTTTCCAATATTTGGCAATCCAGATGAAAGAAAACGGTAACCAGTAAAAATGTTTATTATTGTTTAACAAACACTCCAACAACATAGATAAATATCGTAAAACATATTCGATTGTTCCATGAGGCATCGTTAGCATAAAAGTACAATAAGAATAAACTCTCACGCGATATTTTGCCTATTTGTTTTCATAAAGAAACGTAATTACATAATTCACAGAGTAACGGCTCTGTTCAATTACTAATTAATTTGAAGTGAAATTTAATTGTATAAGTCTACTGTCATTGGGAAATGAAGATGATTTTATAAGATTGATTTTGTCACATAACATAATGATTAAACAGATTTTGAACAGAGAATTTCAGAGTTGTTCACAACAAAATCATAGCTATGCGACTATACAATGCAACATTCTGACCCGCTGTCGAAGTCTGCTCATGCACTGTAAAATTAATTTTGTTGACAACGTTGCGTGCATGCATACTTTGAACCAACCTGTCATACGTTCCAAAACAAATATTATTTTATTAAACCTTTGCTTAATTTGTTAAGAGTTGATTGCTCTCTCGAATAAATTAGAATCATACACGATGGACACGTCGTGAAAATTGATCGCGTGAACTAAATAATGCATTCAACCTTTGCTTAATTTGTTAAGAGTTGATTGCTCTCTCGAATAAACTAGAATCATACCCGATGGACACGTCGTGAAAATTGATCGCGTGAACAAGGTAATGCATTCAATGCACATACATGTTGCGCTTTGTTCGCCCCAACAACAATTTACTCAGTAGATCATCTAACCATGATCAAACACACATAGTAAAGTAACTTGACTTGACTATACTTGTACTAGACAGGGCAAGTATACTCACTTACGGAGGTAGAGTTAAACAAGGAAGGAGATCACATTTATTTGGGGTAACACTAGATCTATTATATTTCCATGCTTTCAGGTACTGGGTGGGGTAACACTGGATATGTTATCTTCTCATTCTTTCATGTACTGGGTGGGGTAACACTGGATATGTTATCTTCTCATTCTTTCAGGTACTGGGTTGGGTACCACTAGATTTATTAGCTATGACTTCTTTCAGGTACTGGGTGGTGTAACACTGGATATGTTATCTCCTCATGCTTTCAGGTACTGAGTGGGGTAACACTGGATCTGTTATCTTCTCATGCTTTCATGTACTGAGTGGGGTAACACTGGATCTGTTATCTTCTCATGCTTTCAGGTACTGAGTGGGGTAACACTGGATCTGTTATCTTCTCATGCTTTCAGGTACTGGGTGGGGTAACACTGGATCTGTTATCTCCTCATGCTTTCAGGTACTGGGTGGGGTAACACTGGATCTGTTATCTCCTCATGCTTTCAGGTACTGGGTGGGGTAACACTGGATCTGTTATCTCCTCATGCTTTCAGGTACTGGGTGTGGTAACACTGGATATGTTATCTCCTCATGCTTTCAGGTACTGGGTGTGGTAACACTGGATATGTTATCTCCTCATGCTTTCAGGTACTGGGTGTGGTAACACTGGATATGTTATCTCCTCATGCTTTCAGGTACTGGGTGTGGTAACACTGGATATGTTATCTCCTCATGCTTTCAGGTACTGGGTGTGGTAACACTGGATATGTTATCTCCTCATGCTTTCAGGTACTGGGTGTGGTAACACTGGATATGTTATCTTCTCATGTTTTCAGGTACTGGGTGGGGTAACACTGGATCTGTTATCTTCTCATGTTTTCAGGTACTGGGTGGGGTAACACTTAATATATTATCTTGAACTGCTTTCAGGTACTGGGTGGGGTAAAACGAACCTACGGCTGGCATGGTTTCAGTAATAAAGCATACCACTGTTGGGATCTGTCCGCTTCATCATCCAATCCAGCACCTATAGACTGTGAAGGTAATAATTTATACAATTGGAGAACATTCACGCATAATTCACTCTCGGTCAGATGTGACCACCGAGAGGTCCCAGGCCCGCATGACTTAGCGAACCACTGGCCCGTGGGAGTATGTACCCCGGGAGTTACATGTGACTGAGATGACACATACATCTTCATGACAATAGTGTGCATGTTATAAAGAACAGTCCTAGCGCGACGTGTCGAATTGATACAACAATGGTTTGATTGCTTATCACTAAACACTTCAATCATAATGTAGCTTGAAAGATAACGAAGCTCTTCGTTTTGCATACAAGGATGAAGATGCATTTCTAATTAATGCTAGTTGTATATATTTAAAATATTTTGAATTGAAGCAATATAAGTTTGAGGCATTATCATTAATTCTCTGTATTTATAGTAAATGGATTTGCTATCTAAGTGTTATAATCGCTGACATGATCAACTATTTCAAGCAGATATACAGGTAAACATGTTTATATTCTATCCCCCAGGTTTTACTATCAAATGGATTGATACTCCTGGGAGTACAATACAGATCAATGAAGTATTCAGTATGACATACGAACTTATAGTTGACTCTACATTCTACACCTGGGCGTATACTGAAGGTTACTTCAATGGAATAGGAACTATAGAGTACGTAATATGTGCGTCGGTTGTATGTGCTAACTTGTTCTGTAATTTGTCGATCACCATAACAAGAACTACCTGTTAACATTATACTGACTTGTTAACCGTGTGATGTCATTATGATCACATAAATATAATATACAGTAAAACCTCAATAATAAGACCATCCTTTGGACCCTGGAAAACTTGTCTTCTTATTGAGATGGTCTTAATATTGAGGTTCATTAAAGAACAAAACTGTGAAAATGGACGTGAAAATTGTGGTCTTAATTTTGAGGTGGTCTCATTATTGGGGTGGTCTTTAGGTGAGGTTTTACTGTATTAAGAGTTATCTCCCCACTTACATGAAGATGGTCTTCATCAAAATCTGAGGAAGCATTCTCAAACGTGAAGTCTGACTTCAGCAACTATACATCGACTATAAATCGAAGTTCGGAGATCGTAATCAAAACCCAAGCATCTGATTGGTTCTTTCTATGTGCCGTATTTAGTTGACCAATGACAGACTGCATTGTGAAAATAGTCTCCAACTTAGTTGTATAACATTGGGTCCACATTGAAGTTATCACAACAATATAGGTCGCTCACATAATCAGTGATCATCAAAAACAATTAAAATGTGTATATACGTGTATCCGTGTGTCTGATATAAAATCATCATCATAAGAAATATCAGAGTTTGCCAGGAGCAAAAATGCGTGAACAAGTGTTTTTGTTTTGTTTTTTCTAGAGCATATATTCCAGACTAGTTCGATATACGAGTATAAGTGTACGATGTAACTGTCATGCGAGCATTTCTTAATCGCAAATGAAAGGAACGTAGATTATTTAAATCAGGACATTATTATACAAGAAGCTAATTACGTGTACATACTTCTCAGTTTGCAGTAACAGTATTATGCACGTGGTACTAGTAATAGACAAAAAGTTTTTTAATTTACGAAATTATGAAAAAGAAAAAAAACATCTTATTGACGGAGAATCTTGATAGATGTGCACAGTTATAATGTCTTTATGCCACCATGGGATCATTAATATAAATTCTTTGAAGATTTCGCGTGATATAGTTGAAACATGCAATTTTATTGTAGCTTGTTAGGGAATAGATTATAATGAATAGATGCGAATGCGAAACTGATAAATAGATGTTGTATTTCGCTAACACGTACCTTCATGCAGGAGATGGAAAATTATCAAAAACAATCATAATCCGTAATTTTGGTGCATTTATAAGCAATAGTCTACCTAACAATTCATTACAGACATGTTAACACAAATTAATCATATTTGTTCCATCATTTGTTTTCTATCTGACAGGAACGACACAGATGCTCAATCATGGTGCGAGACGTCGTCATGTCCGGATGCGTCTAGTGCTGACAAGACCAACTGTTGTGTATGGCATGTGAATGTTCACTCGTGTCTCATTGATGATACAGAAGGGAGTTTATGTGGCCCCTGGATACCCCCAGGTGGTACCGCACATACGCACTCGACCTCTATTGGTATGTTAGCTTAACACATATTCGTCTTCTTCTATATAAGAACCGGGATCTTGGGAAGTCTCGTCATATTGATTCAATGCACATACAATGATAAAAGTATATAATGGTACATGTAACTGACGGGTGTATATGAATACTGGGGAAATTCTGCAGAAGAGAGGGAAAACTTCATCTGTCTCTACTGCCACTGTTCCTGTATTGTGTTCGTTCCAGTATCGTGTGGTCCTGGGAAAAATTGTGTTTCTGTCGACTTCACTGGTGATATGATCTTGTAGAACGTGTGGCCTCCACGAGTATTATTGTTCCAAAATATGTACGCAAAAGTACATGTCTTGGGCGTGGTATCATAGTGCGCAAACACTCTGCTGTCAGTTGGCGCTGTCTCCGTATGATTGTGATATTTTTGAATGAACACAATTTAAGCCATCACACAGGCGCACGCACAGTAAAAATGTACAACAGATGTTTGTTCAATTGCATTAATATGAGTTAACATTTCAGTTGGACCTGTGAATACGGGTAACTGGACATCCGAGATTGCTGGTTTGTATCGATTAGGAACCACGTCGCTCATAGCACACTTCAAGATTGCAGGAATGCAAATTGCCTTGGAGACAAAGGTCAATGTTGTACCACGTGCAGGTAGGTGAAGTCTTGGATTTAATGTTAGTATTTTATACAATTATGGCCGTATTTATCTCATCAAGATTACCGATGGTCATATTTAAAACGAACCAGCGGTTATATTCCATTATGTTATACGGTTATATCCCCACAAAAGAGTTTGAAGGGTGTATACTGGAGTCACTTTGTTCGTTGGTCTGTCCTTGTTAAGCGAGCTTCTTCTACAATTTTTGGAGGATTGTCATGAAACTTTACACACATAATCTACATAATTAGTTGTAGTGCGTGATGTAACTGTTTTTTTTTCAATCATATTCAAGATGGCCGACTGGCTCACAAAGCGGTTTTGCAGGGACATCAATCCCCTTCAGTGATAGCTCGAGTTTGTATTTACTTTCGACGAATTCCATGTTTCACAATACGTCGTTTGGACATATTGTTGCTCAATTATAATTTTACTAGTTATGTTAAAGTGTTGTGTACTTCATCTCAAATCTGATTCATACCCTAACTTCCTGGACGTCTTCACGTCTCATGTGGTATAACTCTCACTGATTTATATTGACATTTCCTTAAATACTCCTATAGTATAACTATTTCAATATCCGGGCACACATAGCCCACCAGGCGGCATTTAAAAATTCAACCATGTTAAGCAAATAGAATAACTGCGTCTGTTAGAATGTTCATTGTTTGTTAAACATCAATATCCGTAATGCAGTATTGAGATGAATTCACACAAATATATCAAAGTCCAAAAAAGGTTATATTGAGGGCAATATATGGGTGTTCAGCTGTATAAACTATTTAATATATGTAAATGTATGTACACAAATAATTAAATATGTGATATTAAAAGCTCATATATTTACATGAACGTTTTACTATGTACTATTCTTTTGTTATCAAATCTGACCAGATTGCAGGCCAAAATATGTTACATCAGTACGTTAGATCGCAAGAATATTAACAACAAAGTACGTCTTCTACGCCATACATCGGACATTAGGTTTATTTTGGTTTCTGGCTACATGTATGAACCCTGTCCCATGAAGCGCACATTGAATGCAGTTTCCGGGGCCGTATTCACGATTTCCAACTCATTGCAACGAGTTTTTCTGCATTTAACCTTTTTTAAGCAATATGAACTTAATCGAAAAAAAATTTTTTTATATTTATTGCTTAAATTCATATTGTCTGTAGACAAAGGTAAGTATTTGTTATCAGATCAAATCTCCAAGTGTTCGTGATAAGCTTTCCATCTATGGTGTCCAGTAAGCCGATTGTGTAGCATCCAAAGCGTCAAATGTCCGAATGTTGTTCATACACTTACAGCAATGTATCGTCCCTTGTTCTGTTCCTGTTGTTGACGTATTTAGTGCAAATTTCTGCGAAACAACACACTTTTCCATTCATCGTCAGCTTGTGAAATTTCATGTTGTAAACCATGATGTAAAATATATGTCAGTGTATATCTGCGTGCTGGAAACAAAGTCATCTTCCTTATACGCTCCATCACGCTGCTTACAGTCGTCATGAAGCGTTGGGTACTACGTATCAGTTTAATAATTATATTTCATTGCAACCAATGTAACACTTAAGTGACCGACGTTAGTCGTTGGTTGCTAACATCACTGTGTATTATATCTAGAGCTTAAACCTCTAGTGGTGTTTTGATCACTTACCGTTCTCCTTGTTTCACCCAGCATTTACGTGTGTGTCTTGTGTCCAGCTTGCCTCTATATCTGTTCAAGTTTATGTATATATGGTCATGTCTCTTGTATGCTTTTGGTGTAACAGTGCAATTCACTTTGTATGTTTCATTATCTGCTTCACTGCTTGACCAATTTCACAAATTTCAAATATGTTACCATGGCAACCAAAACTGAACAATAGTAAAAATTATCTGTTTCAATTTTTTATTAACATTTTGGTACCAAAAAAAATAGTTATGTTCAATAATTTTAGAAAAAAATGTGGGTATTTTTCATATTTTTGCAAAAAAAGTGCTTTTTGTTGCCATGGAAACAGTTTCAATATTACAGGTTTAAAAATGCTGTTTTGTTAAGTTTATCAAAGGCTGTTATCACAACAGCGTTTTCAAAAGAATTTGACACAGGGCCGATCTTGGTGTTAAGTGAACCTACTCCTTTGTTCTGTTCGATATCCACACTTCAAATAGATATGTTATACGTTAAGGAATTACGTCGTTTTCAGTGATTTACTAGTACATGTATATACAAACATGTACATACACATACAGTGTTTAAAAATACGTTTGTGTTTTACAGAATGCGGTGATTCTGTTTGTGAGGACACAGAAGGTGAAGATTGTGAAACATGTCCAAAAGATTGCGGCAAATGTCCGTTGAAAGCATGGCAACTGGCTTTGATTGGTGCAGCAGGTTTTTTAATAATCGCCGGTTTAATTGGAACATTTCTGGTTAGTATTTATAAATGAAATGTAAATATTTGAAGAGTGCATGATCAATAAAGAGACAAATGCATTAAGAACATTAGTTTAAAAATAAACTGTATGCATACAACTTACAGGACCGTAATTATGTGTTTTAATCAATTTAACAGTTGAAATAAATGGTAGTAATTTAATGAGATTTTAATTATAGATAATAAATAATTCAGTTATATCCAATTTATCCACTTAAAAACAGACAATTATCTTGTATTACAGTTACGTTTTGATATAGATTAATTGATTGCCCTACCTCCGTGTATCCGGGTGTTCAATAATTCTATAATTGCAAAACACGTATTAACTCCACTGTGGCTTATCGAGTCAATACATCAACAAACACAACACATCGTACAGTGTACGTCTCATTAAATAGTCAATGATAGGTTATAGGTCTGCGATAAACTAAATATAAATCTCATACCCGGAGTCACTTTGTCTCAGCTGAAAAAAAATATAATTTTTTTCACAACAAATTAAATCACTTCTGCCAGGCATGTCTCAAGCGTTTCTATCATATGTCAACAGCTCAAAAAGTCTATCACTTGTAAATAACATGTCCACGGACTCTATGGTCATAGTAACTTAGTTCAAACATTACCTGTTTATACGACAACATTGTCAAGTCATAAAATCAGCATCAATGCATATAGTCTTGTAAACAAAATAACCTTAAAAACAATAATTATATGAGTGTGTCGACAACCATCTATCCGAATACTCGGTAACATCCGAAATGTATACAAATATATGTTTTGTGTTTACAGTATTTCCAGTACCAGAAAAGGAAACTGTTGTGGGATGAAAGTTGGATAATTCCATTCGAGGAAATCAAGCCAGGTATGTATGTTAAATGTTTGAACTCACATATAACTTAAAACCCTCTTACTGCATGCCATAGTGATAACAATTCATCTGACTGCAAGAACATATTGTAAAAGCATTATGACATTGTGTAACTGTACAATGGCTAATATCTACGACTACAGTAAAACCTCACTTAAAGACCACCTCAATGATAAGACCATATCAAAATTAAGAACACAATATTCAAGTCCAGTTTCACTGTTTTCTCTTTAAACAATCTCAATATTAAGACCACCTCAATAACAAGACCAGTTTCAAAGGGTGATGATGGTCTTATTATTGAGGTTTACTGTATTTAAAACAATGAATGTAGACATATTATGCACGCGACTGACCGCTTTCCTTGTGTGATTTTAATTCAGAATGACCTCAACTCTACTACAGTCGCGAATTGTGCATGTCCGATAGTATGGGTACGATATTAACATTTAGAACACCTCGGCAATTTCCGTCATGCTGAAGTTAGCTTCACGGAAATTGCCGAGGTTTCCCGAAATTTAATATTCATTTATATTCTGAATAACGACATAGTACTTTGATCGTGTCAGAAATGAATATTCATTATGTCATTATCTTTATAATATACTGACAACTTGTAGATGACGGTTTACGTGGAGCGTTCGGAAGTATGCTGGGAAGCAACATGGACCTCAGTACAGCAGCTAGTGATGGTGTTAGTAGCACCAACATGTCGCAATCAGCAGCCAAGCGTCAGATATTTATACTCACATCATCGTAGTAAGTGAATAGATGTCAGCGATATCACAATATACAGTAATACCTCATCAATAAATGAATAAACAGTTGAACACAATAATACACTTCCTTTCAAGAGTAAAGATTACGTGAAGACGAATATATTGATAATGTATAATATGTTTTCACCAGACAGTAACATTGAAATACCCATGGAATAAATAAGCAAGTAAATGACACAAAAAAGAATATATAAACTTATTCTAAAACACATAAAAGCAATTTCCTCCTCGTAAAATAATCTCAGTAGTATAACAAGCAAAATATTTGGCGAAACGATAACATAGGAATATGTACGAGATTTGGACAAGTACTTTGCACAAAAGAGATAATTAACGATTTTTGGTTAATGTATACAAATAACTGATATGTACATAAAATAGTGTATGCAACACATGGAATGTCAGATAGTACTAACAACCACACAAATAACAGATCTGTACATAAAATAGTGTACTCAACCAGGATGATTCAACACCTACATGTAAATATTGAGCAGGTGCAAAAATAAACACCGAATATGTAAGATCAAATTCATTCACAAAACCACTCACTAAAGAATATTCACGCATACAAATCACGACTACCGTATCTAAGGAAGTGATAAATGTCTGCTTATAGTAAATAATTTTGATTCATTTGAAGATCGCAAATGTGATATTACTCCCTAAACTATCGAATGAAAGTAAATGAAATTGAGATAAGAACAAAAAGGAACATTAAAACAAAAAGGAAAAATGTCGGGTAAGTAACGGATTGATTGAGTATTCGACCAAGTCAGTTTCTACACCGGTCATTCATGCCACTCGTTCAGTCATGCCACTCGTTCAGTCATGCCACTCGTTCAGTCATGCCACTCGTTCAGTTATGCCACTCGTTCAGTCATGCCACTCGTTCAGTCATGCCACTCGTTCAGTCATGCCACTCGTTCTGTCATCCCACTCGTTCAGTCATGCCACTCGTTCAGTCATGCCACTCGTTCAGTCATGCCACTCGTTCAGTCATGCCATTCGTTCAGTCATGCCATTCGTTCAGTCAGCAAATCAAATTATGAAGAAGTTAAAAGGTACATAGTCTCGATGTTCATCAAATTATGCATTATCGGAAATAACAGAAAATCGGTGATAAATACTTTCATACAAATATACTCTACAACACTGCATTGTCACTTTATTTTCCAAAACCACAGGTACGCGAGTCCAACACAGGAATTTTCTATCCTGACCTACGCGCCGAATTAGCGAAAGTACAGACAATACCCGTATCGGGCTAGTGTTTGCAACTGTAACTTTTAAGTAAAGTTGTAATGCAACGCATTCCCGCAAACTTATTTCTCAGGGTATTTGTGAAACTTATAAAACTATAAGACTATCTCAACATCATGATGTGTTCATGCCTATTTTTGATGAGAATGAAACAAATGAAAAACCCGTTCACCTCTTACAGTATATCACATTCTTCCAACAAAAGGGAAAAGTCCCGATTGATTTGCTAAATGTAGGAGAAATACTGGTTTCGACCAAAGAGATATACCCCGGAAAAACACCCGACAATTAAAAAGTATACATTATAGTTAATATAAGTTAAACTAAATAAATAAATAAGTAAGTATTAAAGGTAACATATACATTAGCGCATTAACTCAAATTGTTAATATAAGATATCCTAAAGTGGCCGAACTACAAACACACTAACATTTATGATTCTATATTGTTAACCAGATATGTATGGTTTCTTTTCAAAAGCCCGTACTTGCATAAAAGAACCCTTAAACCAGCATTATAACATACGCCTGTTTTAGATTCGACGATAATTGCAGGCCATCTCCAACCACGATATAAGCCCTGAAGACTTCTAATTCAGTTCTACCTGAGTATTCCTCAAATTGCTCATGGAACACGACGTCGTTTGTAGATACTTGTTCTGTATACCCCGCCGCTATCAGTGCAAGTCTTATACTACACAAACAGCGATATAGCGACCGCTCATACTCCAGGAGTGCCGAAGAGTTTTCGGGAATAGTCCCCTGGGTTCTAGTAGCACTGACGTAGGCGAATTGTTCGTGCACAAATTTATAATGCATTTTCAATGTTTCAATCTGTAAAAGAACACTTGAAATAAATATAATAACTATGATAAAACTATAATAAAAGTACTGTTATTCAATACATACGACATATTCAGACATTTCCATATGGCCTTCAATATTGAACAAAAAATCTATAATCTCTTACATTATTTGTTCTAGTGCGAGAAATTACTTCCACCTTAATGTATAAATGGGCATCTGTAGTCGAGAATATTTGCGTAATAAAAGTAGATATTTGTATACAAAGAGGTATATGATTAGTTATGTACATTAATCTAATCGTATTACTCTTCGGGGAATTATTCACGGGTGTGTCAAAACACGCATCCGTTAAACGTTTATGGTCAACTTTGATGGGGGAAATATTATATTTAGAGAGTTTGAAACTAAGTGTGACACAATGCTCATTTCACTTCAACGACATGATTTAATACGCCAGATGCCACCCAGAAACGCGTTGAATTAAGCGCACCATTATATTTCAGGAGTTTGCTCGGTACGAGGCGCGCTTGCATTTTTGTTGCGTATGCTCAGTGTATATAATTACATTCAGAGCGATAAACGATTTAATGTTCAATAATATCACGGACCTATAGGTTCTATAATATCAACAACTTTATGACACGGTTGATTACATATCCTTCTTTGTATAATACTTGTAAATGTTGAATGGCTAGTAATCGGGGAATTATCACAACTATGTTCACACAAATGAAGCTATAATGGTTTTGTTTCAGAGACAATTGAGTATGTGTTGCCACTCCAGATAGGCGGTGTTAAAGATGTGTCTGGCTCATCTGCATCTAAAATTGTTGAATGGGCTTCATCCAGTATTGTTGTTACATAGTTTAAACCATCATTAATAAGAACCATTGCCATGTATAACCGTTTAAAACAATCTTGTTTAATCATATTTTTAAGAGAAAAAACTAGTAAAAAACACCCGCTTGTTAAAAAACTGGAAGTTTATAACATAATGGCTCTCACGTATAATTTATCATGCATGTATTGATTGATTTCTTTAACTAATAATTATTTAATTATTCATGATTTTTATGTAACGATTATTGTTCGACTGACAGGATTTCATTTCACCGAATTAGATTAACATTTACAAACTGGCAGCAAAACACGTCCCTAACATTAAGTTCTTTGTGACAGAGGTTGTTTGCACTCATTGATATCCCAAATTGTTTATAATGTACTTATTGATTTTTAAACATTATGCAGTCTGATTGACGTTGATTAATAACTTTCCGGCAATTGTTTGAACCAAAATTATAATATGACATTTTTCAAAACTTGAAACGCAGATTACATCAGAAAATAGCTTAAGCAATTTAATTGGTTAAGAGACTTGGTAGAATGAAACTTCATTAGATATTTTTAGACGCCCCTAGCAGCCAAAACAATTGTACATTTGTTAATAAAAGTAATTCTCAGTATGATTTTAAGTAAGAAGGGAACGGGCAGAGTTGGAAGAAAATAAGGTTAGGGATAATGATTTTAAGTAAGGTTAGGGTTAGGAGCAGAGTTAGAAAGAAAAATGATTTTGAAATGTAATCAGTTTTGATGAAGTTGTTCTTAAGTGACAGTGACAATGAATTTTAATTTTGAGAATATTTATATGTGAAGCATTGATAAAATCCGCTTTCATAGTTAATAAAACTCCACTATACGACCATGATGAGTTACACTATACGATCATGAGGAGTTACACTATACGATCATGATGAGTTACACTATACAATCATGATGAGTTACACTATACAATCATGATGAGTTATCCACTATACGACCATGATGAGTTACACTATACGATCATGATGAGTTACACTATACGATCATGATGAGTTACACTATACGATCATGATGAGTTACACTATACAATCATGATGAGTTATCCACTATACGACCATGATGAGTTACACTATACGATCATGATGAGTTACACTATACGATCATGATGAGTTACACTATACGATCATGATGAGTTACACTATACGACCATGATGAGTTACACTATACGATCATGATGAGTTACACTATACGACCATGATGAGTTACACTATACGATCATGATGAGTTACACTATACGATCATGATGAGTTACACTATACGATCATGATGAGTTACACTATACGATCATGATGAGTTACACTATACAATCATGATGAGTTACACTATACGATCATGATGAGTTACACTATACGATCATGATGAGTTACACTATACGACCATGATGAGTTACACTATACGATCATGATGAGTTACACTATACGATCATGATGAGTTACACTATACGACCATGATGAGTTACACTATACAATCATGATGAGTTATCCACTATACGACCATGATGAGTTACACTATACGATCATGATGAGTTACACTATACGATCATGATGAGTTACACTATACGATCATGATGAGTTACACTATACGACCATGATGAGTTACACTATACAATCATGATGAGTTACACTATACGTTCATGATGAGTTACACTATACGATCATGATGAGTTACACTATACGATCATGATGAGTTACACTATACGATCATGATGAGTTACACTATACAATCATGATGAGTTACACTATACGATCATGATGAGTTACACTATACGATCATGATGAGTTACACTATACGATCATGATGAGTTACACTATACGACCATGATGAGTTACACTATACGATCATGATGAGTTACACTATACGATCATGATGAGTTACACTATACGACCATGATGAGTTACACTATACGATCATGATGAGTTACACTATACGATCATGATGAGTTACACTATACGATCATGATGAGTTACACTATACGATCATGATGAGTTACACTATACGACCATGATGAGTTACACTATACGACCATGATGAGTTACACTATACGATCATGATGAGTTACACTATACGATCATGATGAGTTACACTATACGACCATGATGAGTTACACTATACGATCATGATGAGTTACACTATACGATCATGATGAGTTACACTATACGATCATGATGAGTTACACTATACGATCATGATGAGTTACACTATACGACCATGATGAGTTACACTATACGACCATGGTGAGTTACACTATACGATCATGATGAGTTACACTATACGATCATGATGAGTTACACTATACGATCATGATGAGTTACACTATACGATCATGATGAGTTACACTATACGATCATGATGAGTTACACTATACGATCATGATGAGTTACACTATACGATCATGGTGAGTTACACTATACGATCATGATGTGTTACACTATACGATCATGATGAGTTATCCACTATACGACCATGATGAGTTACACTATACGATCATGATGAGTTACACTATACGATCATGATGGGTTACACTATACGATCATGATGAGTTATCCACTATACGACCATGATGAGTTACACTATACGATCATGATGAGTTACACTATACGACCATGATGAGTTACACTATACGATCATGATGAGTTACACTATACGATCATGATGAGTTACACTATACGATCATGATGAGTTACACTATACGATCATGATGAGTTACACTATACGACCATGATGAGTTACACTATACGATCATGATGAGTTACACTATACGATCATGATGAGTTACACTATACGACCATGATGAGTTACACTATACGATCATGATGAGTTACACTATACGATCATGATGAGTTACACTATACGATCATGATGAGTTACACTATACGATCATGATGAGTTATCCACTATACGACCATGATGAGTTACACTATACGATCATGATGAGTTACACTATACGATCATGATGAGTTACACTATACGATCATGAT
Organism: Mactromeris polynyma; assembly: GCA_032209605.1. Classification (NCBI taxonomy): domain Eukaryota; kingdom Metazoa; phylum Mollusca; class Bivalvia; order Venerida; family Mactridae; genus Mactromeris; species Mactromeris polynyma. The sequence continues at coordinate 18,947,379 of JASFXZ010000008.1, forward strand.
GAGTTACACTATACGACCATGATGAGTTACACTATACGATCATGATGAGTTACACTATACGACCATGATGAGTTACACTATACGATCATGATGAGTTACACTATACGATCATGATGAGTTACACTATACGATCATGATGAGTTACACTATACGATCATGATGAGTTACACTATACAATCATGATGAGTTACACTATACGATCATGATGAGTTACACTATACGATCATGATGAGTTACACTATACGACCATGATGAGTTACACTATACGATCATGATGAGTTACACTATACGATCATGATGAGTTACACTATACGACCATGATGAGTTACACTATACAATCATGATGAGTTATCCACTATACGACCATGATGAGTTACACTATACGATCATGATGAGTTACACTATACGATCATGATGAGTTACACTATACGATCATGATGAGTTACACTATACGACCATGATGAGTTACACTATACAATCATGATGAGTTACACTATACGATCATGATGAGTTACACTATACGATCATGATGAGTTACACTATACGATCATGATGAGTTACACTATACGATCATGATGAGTTACACTATACGATCATGATGAGTTACACTATACAATCATGATGAGTTACACTATACGATCATGATGAGTTACACTATACGATCATGATGAGTTACACTATACGATCATGATGAGTTACACTATACGACCATGATGAGTTACACTATACGATCATGATGAGTTACACTATACGATCATGATGAGTTACACTATACGACCATGATGAGTTACACTATACGATCATGATGAGTTACACTATACGATCATGATGAGTTACACTATACGATCATGATGAGTTACACTATACGATCATGATGAGTTACACTATACGACCATGATGAGTTACACTATACGACCATGATGAGTTACACTATACGATCATGATGAGTTACACTATACGATCATGATGAGTTACACTATACGACCATGATGAGTTACACTATACGATCATGATGAGTTACACTATACGATCATGATGAGTTACACTATACGATCATGATGAGTTACACTATACGATCATGATGAGTTACACTATACGACCATGATGAGTTACACTATACGACCATGGTGAGTTACACTATACGATCATGATGAGTTACACTATACGATCATGATGAGTTACACTATACGATCATGATGAGTTACACTATACGATCATGATGAGTTACACTATACGATCATGATGAGTTACACTATACGATCATGATGAGTTACACTATACGATCATGGTGAGTTACACTATACGATCATGATGTGTTACACTATACGATCATGATGAGTTATCCACTATACGACCATGATGAGTTACACTATACGATCATGATGAGTTACACTATACGATCATGATGGGTTACACTATACGATCATGATGAGTTATCCACTATACGACCATGATGAGTTACACTATACGATCATGATGAGTTACACTATACGACCATGATGAGTTACACTATACGATCATGATGAGTTACACTATACGATCATGATGAGTTACACTATACGATCATGATGAGTTACACTATACGATCATGATGAGTTACACTATACGACCATGATGAGTTACACTATACGATCATGATGAGTTACACTATACGATCATGATGAGTTACACTATACGACCATGATGAGTTACACTATACGACCATGATGAGTTACACTATACGACCATGATGAGTTACACTATACGATCATGATGAGTTACACTATACGATCATGATGGGTTATCCACTATACGATCAGGATGGGTTATCCACTATACGATCATGATGGGTTATCCACTATACGACCATGATGAGTTACACTATACGATCATGATGGGTTATCCACTATACGACCATGATGAGTTACACTATACGATCATGATGGGTTATCCACTATACGACCATGATGAGTTACACTATACGATCATGATGGGTTATCCACTATACGACCATGATGAGTTACACTATACGATCATGATGGGTTATCCACTATACGATCATGATGGGTTATCCACTATACGATCATGATGGGTTATCCACTATACGACCATGATGAGTTACACTATACGATCATGATGAGTTACACTATACGACCATGATGAGTTATCCACTATACGATCAGGATGAGTTACACTATACGATCATGATGGGTTACACTATACGATCATGATGAGTTACACTATACGATCATGATGAGTTATTTATGTGTGAATTGATAATACCATAACGTTACAATTTGTTTAATTTTATAATAATATAAATGTCTAATTTAGTCAAATACAGAGAAATACATTATAAATGTATTCTGTGATAATGCATATTTATTGAAGTTTTCACTTAATAAAGTATTTTTTTCATAATGGTTTAGGTAAACAAATGAATAAAAAGGTAAGAGGTGGCAGTTCTGGGCACTTTCAAGCCTGTTTCTAGTTCTATGATATTTATCTTACCGAAAATTTATCTCGAATATTAACTAGATAGCTAGATAATTATCGTAATAATTAAGTGGTTAACACGAAACAATTCACGAACGCTATCATGCTTACTGGTGGCAGTAATATGCCATCATAATTAAATGATACTGTGATTTTAATTTGGAAAATATTACATGACGAAATATCGTACCGTTTGTTCGACAGAAGAAGTAATTTCAAGCATACCGCTTCTATCCATAAACTCTTTGGTATCAAAATATCCGGTAGCATCAGGATCTAAATACATGCTACCATATTCCGTCAAAAGCTGAAAAATACACAACACAACTATAAGATTGAAATACTAAATGTATCCGTCCTCGTTGTATGACACGTATTGCTTTATACATTCATTCATACGGTCGTTTACTCGTTCATTATCAATGTAAGTATAATACAGCCCTATCATATTTACAGTTTCAATTCACTTGGGTAAACTATTCGTAGTATTTAAACCGGAGCGATTTTCTACGAAAAGAGTGTAGCGGATCCGTGGTCCAGTGGTAACGCGCTGGACTAGTAATCCAGGGATCGCAGGTTCGATTCCCCGCTCCATCACTGACAGTACTAACATTCTTTCAGACGAGACTTTAAAAACCGAGGTCCCGTGTATGATGCTTTACATCGAGCACGTAAAATAACCAGGTGTGCTTCTGGAACTGGGGCATCTCCTGTGTCATGCACTATCTTCCAAAAATCTAAAATGACTAACATTCTTCCGGAGGCGTTGCCCATATGGGAAACCGGTGGCGACGATAAATAAACGCAAAAACAAACAAAAATACGAAAAGAATGTTTTTCATTCATCGATTTTACATCGCATGAACTCTTTCGCGGACTGTAATAGTCGATATCTAAAGAAAACACTCATATATCGATAGCGAGTTTAAATCTCGGTGTGGATACCAACCACAGTTACAGGGTCGCCTGTCGTCCACAATACAGCCTTGCGTTCAGTTACGGCGAACTATAGCCCGCTCACTGTTCATGACCTATCAAGTGTATTGACCACCTCGTTTTTATTCTGGTTCCCTGTCTCAAAGACAGTACAGGCAGGGAACCAGCCATGTGGTCATTTTGTAATTTGGTTGCCCGTGTGCAGTAATTGTGATACGGTGGGCCAGGGATACAAAACAAAACCTGAGCGAATGTTAGCCGTAACTGAACGCAGTGTTAGGCTCAAATATTCGCGTGCTACCCCCGAGTTGCGATAGCGAGTGATATGAAACGTTTTTCGCTAACACACCGGTCAAAGGCAAAACTCGCGCGGTGTTTCGTAGCGTTTTGAACTGATAGCCTTTACTGAATGCAAGGCAGGGTCTGTGTCAAACATTTAACATAAATCTACAAATCGGTATGTCATAAACATGTTTAAGTATTTACTTACAAAGTTTTTCACTGTGTTTGCGTCATTATATAAGCCATTGGATTTGGTTACTAAGTCATATATGGCTTCATTGTATGATACACTTGTTGTGTTGCTGGTTACCTCAGCTAATAATAAACACTCATCTGACACGGTTGATGAGCCCACTTCGCGCTTTGGACGACCGATACAAACGCTCGCCAACATGAGGCACACGATAAACATGTCTGAAATCAAATAATTGCTGGTCAATACACTGTACAATAAAATCACACAAAGAATGTTTTATCATGAATGATTCAAATTTAAAACAAACCAATTAATTTAAAAGAATTTGTACTGCGCATGACATTTTTTATGCTATGAAACACGGCAACTATAAGCTTACGAAAATATTTGGTTGCGGCAAAAACCATTTTCCCTTAATCTATCAAATTAAGTTGTCTAAGAATTTTAAATGCTGCAGATTACATGTGGCTTATATACTCTTGATACACATTTTCATTCGACTCATACGTACTATATGTAGCGTATTTGGAATGTGAGGGGTTAGTAATAACTTCTCAAAATCTGGATTTTATACTGCTGTGTATCTGTCGTGATGATTTACTTCGCAAGTACAAAGCAATATTATTTAACTAACACACGAGTTTCGATATCGCTGTTAATACATACTTTTCGCTAGATTTGTTTTATGAAGTACGTTGCCTTTTCGTTAACTAACATTAGACAGATTGATAACAATTGCCAGGTGAAAACATAATTATTGCCTTTAAAACAAGTCAATTTAAAGACTTTCATATACATCACGTCAATAAATAAATTTCGATTAAAGATAAACAGGACTTTAATTTCCCGACGAAATGTGTATTATAGTTACACAACTGACAATGTACACTGATATTAAACGTAGCACTAGAAAAAAATGCATTTAATACTTACGTAGTTCTTGTCCAATTGCCATTCTAAAGTTTATAATAGTTTGTTTACAACAAAAACTCTCAATAAAGTCTGTTAGTTTCCTTCAGCTTCTGCTACACCGACACTAGAACGGTATGAGCTTGTGAAGTATAAGGACTATGAGTCTGCTAGACGGCGATAACGTCATCACATTGTCATTGTCCCAATTATTATTCCACTACGTCATTTTTGAAGAGTATTCTGCGCATTAAAGTTGCGCAGTAAAAACTACCGAAATCGTCTTTAAAGACCACCTCAATAATCTGACCATCTCCAAATTAAGAACACAATTTTCAAGTCAATTTTCAATGCTTTGCTCTTTATTCAACCTCAATATTAAGACCATTTCAATGAGAAGACAAGTTTTCAAGGGTCCCAATGGTGGTCATGTTATTCAGGCTTTACTGTAATCATTTTCAGACTTGAGCATGCCCGCTAGATCGGAAATTATCCGATGCGTAATACAGTGTATCATGATTTCAGACAAGTGCTTGTCCTGTCTGTGGAAATTGATGAGGAAATACCAGTTCAATTTACAGAATATTTCAATTAAATACTCGTATTTAACCTATACAATGCACGGCGTTTTGTGATGAAAGATGTAATATGAATTACAGCCTTATGTTTGCTTTTCACGACCAGTTATAACTGTTTCTTTGTTTATTGTAATAAACAGAGATTGTAATACATGTACATACTATTATTGATTGAGTCAATGTTAATCAGTGTCTACTAGAAACTTTTTGAACATAAATATATAATCATGCAAAATTGATACACGTGAATACATGCATGAATATAGAATAAATTACTGTAATAACTTTTCATTCGATTATTTTCGCTGATTTATTGTTTTGTTTTCACGCTGTGCATTATTTTGTTTATTTGCAAATAAGTTTGAAACCCTTGATTAAGAAAACAATATACCATTTCAGTCAAGGAAGAACATGTGCAATGAAAGAAGTAAGAAAGAAAGTATTTTCTCTCACCAAACAAGTTCGTCATGAAGTTAGACAAGTCAGGTTGTTGTTGTTTTTCTATCGCGATTCTTCTTGTCAAAATTGTGTAGTCCTGCTTATGACGGACATGACGAAGTAAGGACTCTTTTATTGATTAATAAATTAATCCTATAACGCTTAGTAACTCTCGTCTGCGAGATGGGTAAATTTAGATTAAATGTACGCTAAGATCATTGACTTAGAAATTCGTATTACAAGTGATAGCAGAGTACTTAGTCAACAATATGTTATCTTCAATATGCATTTTTGAATACATATTTATGTATTTAGATATGCAAAATTGGTTTTGAAAAAAGCACGATCATGAAAAATTGATGAAAGCAAAATATGTGTATAGTTGCAAGCTCGGGGTAGACAGTGGATCATTTCACGCCTTAGAATGTTAGACTTTTATAGTTTAGTTTTTAATAGCGTTAAGCTATTCTTTTAGACTACATACACGGGATGTCGGTTTTTAAAGTCTCGTCCGAAAGAATGTTAGTCATGTCAGTGAAGGAGTGGGAATCGAACCTGCGATCCCTGGATTACAAGTCCAGTGCGTTACCACTGGACTACAGATCACCAGTATTTGTATTTGTATTACAGTGTTTATAAGGTCGCCCGTCGCCGCGCACATTTTTTATAATGCACTTTATGGTATTTTGGTCGACCCCGTATGTCCCACACACACCCTAAATAGACTTTTTGAAACCTTCGGATTGGTAGTCAGCAGCGTTAACCACTGAGCCACAGGGCCATGTATTTGTATTTGTATTACTGTGTTTATGAGGTCGCCCGTCGCCGCGCACATTTTATAATGCACTTTATGGTATTTTGGTCGACCCGGTATGTCCCCCGCACACCATAACATTAATAGACTTTTTGATACCGAAGGGGGAAATTTACCTGCCAGTAGAACAGTATGGGTCAAACAGACAATTTTCGAAGCCAAATACGGTCACTGCACAGTGCCAATGAGACCCATCGTACAGTTAACATTTTCCTGGCATCTAACCAGTACTTTCCTGGTAATCTACCCAGTACTTTAGCCACAGGGCCACCTTGCTAGCATTTGATATATAAATTTCCTTATTTAGTTTAAACAGGTTTTTAAATTTGCATATATTAAAGGGAGGTAATTCAACATACTGGTGCAGTCCGGGTTTTATTTTTAAATTGGTAGGTTAGAAATAACTTTCTTGTATCAACATTTTTATTCTGATAACAGTATGACACTAACTGGTATACCAATCATGATACGCTCCCTGACTGAGTTCCTCTTGTTTATAAAACGTATTCAATGGAAAACACATAAAACAAAAATTGGATTTTCACGAACCTACGTCGTTTTTTAAATTAAGGTACATGGTACCCATGTAGTGAAATTTAAGATATATTAATTGAATTAACGATGATGTAAAGTAAAACATATTTCATTAATGTTACAATACTTTGGCAATACAGACAATGGGCGTGTCATGACCGTGCGACCACATACACGCATCATGCAGTTTATTCGTCTCTAAAAAGAGACAAACAGAAAGAAATGCATAAAGACGACTCTAAAAATCCCTGACAAATTAAACGCCTATCCCTTCTTATCTACGAGGGAAGAAGGGATATAGTTAAATAACCGCCGCCCAAGCCAAGTGCTAAGTATAATGCGCCCTACGCTGGACTATACAGTCAGTTAATGAAACATTAAATCGGTAAATTTAACGAAATTAAGTGGATTTCTGTAAGGTAACGTACCCTTATCGAACGGTTAACAAGGTTACAAACGTTGTTCAGTTGAAAAGAAGTTGGTTAAGAGGTTTACGTAAGATATGATTGGTTTACACAACAACGATATGCGAATAGCAAACGCCAAAATATAAAGTAATAATATCATTGTGTGAACAGACAAAATACATTTGAATTTACGCCAAACAGTGTACATTTTAAAAACAAACTGCGGCCTCTGGGAGGAGATAATTCTACCAATAGCTATCAATGCTAACCCGTCACCAGACAGAATGCTGTCCTCTGGGAGGAGATAATTCTAGCAATAGCTATCAATGCTAACCCCTCACCAGACAGAATGCTGTCCTCTGGGAGGAGATGATGCTACCAATAGCTATCAATGCTAACCCGTCACCAGACAGAATGCTGTCCTCTGGGAGGAGATAATTCTAGCAATAGCTATCTATGCTAACCCGTCACCAGACAGAATGCTGTCCTCTGGGAGGAGATAATTCTAGCAATAGCTATCAATGCTAACCCGTCACCAGACAGAATGCTGTCCTCTGGGAGGAGATAATTCTAGCAATAGCTATCAATGCTAACCCGTCACCAGACAGAATGCTGTCCTCTGGGAGGAGATAATTCTAGCAATAGCTATCAATGCTAACCCGTCACCAGACAGAATGCTGTCCTCTGGGAGGAGATAATTCTAGCAATAGCTATCAATGCTAACCCGTCACCAGACAGAATGCTGTCCTCTGGGAGGAGATAATTCTAGCAATAGCTATCAATGCTAACCCGTCACCAGACAGAATGCTGTCCTCTGGGAGGAGATAATTCTAGCAATAGCTATCAATGCTAACCCCTCACCAGACAGAATGCTGTCCTCTGGGAGGAGATGATGCTACCAATAGCTATCAATGCTAACCCGTCACCAGACAGAATGCTGTCCTCTGGGAGGAGATAATTCTAGCAATAGCTATCAATGCTAACCCCTCACCAGACAGAATGCTGTCCTCTGGGAGGAGATGATGCTACCAATAGCTATCAATGCTAACCCCTCACCAGACAGAATGCTGTCCTCTGGGAGGAGATAATTCTACCAATAGCTATCAATGCTAACCCGTCACCAGACAGAATGCTGTCCTCTGGGAGGAGATAATTCTAGCAAAAGCTATCAATGCTAACCCCTCACCAGACAGAATGCTGTCCTCTGGGAGGAGATAATTCTAGCAATAGCTATCAATGCTAACCCGTCACCAGACAGAATGCTGTCCTCTGGGAGGAGATAATTCTAGCAATAGCTATCAATGCTAACCCCTCACCAGACAGAATGCTGTCCTCTGGGAGGAGATGATGCTACCAATAGCTATCAATGCTAACCCCTCACCAGACAGAATGCTGTCCTCTGGGAGGAGATAATTCTAGCAATAGCTATCTATGCTAACCCCTCACCAGACAGAATGCTGTCCTCTGGGAGGAGATAATTCTAGCAATAGCTATCAATGCTAACCCCTCACCAGACAGAATGCTGTCCTCTGGGAGGAGATAATTCTAGCAATAGCTATCTATGCTAACCCCTCACCAGACAGAATGCTGTCCTCTGGGAGGAGATAATTCTAGCAATAGCTATCTATGCTAACCCCTCACCAGACAGAATGATGTCCTCTGGGAGGAGACAATTCTAGCAATAGCTATCTATGCTAACCCCTCACCAGACAGAATGCTGTCCTCTGGGAGGAGATAATCTACCAATAGCTATCAATGCTAACCCCTCACCAGACAGAATGCTGTCCTTTGGGAGGAGATAATTCTAGCAATAGCTATCTATGCTAACCCCTCACCAGACAGAATGCTGTCCTCTGGGAGGAGATAATTCTACCAATAGGTATCAATGCTAACCCCTCACCAGACAGAATGCTGTCCTCTGGGAGGAGATAATTCTACCAATAGCTATCTATGCTAACCCCTCACCAGACAGAATGCTGTCCTCTGGGAGGAGATAATTCTACCAATAGCTATCAATGCTAACCCCTCACCAGACAGAATGCTGTCCTCTGGGAGGAGATAATCTACCAATAGCTATCTATGCAAACCCCTCACCAGACAGAATGCTGTCCTCTGGGAGGAGATAATCTACCAATAGCTATCAATGCTAACCCCTCACCAGACAGAATGCTGTCCTCTGGGAGGAGATAATTCTAGCAATAGCTATCTATGCTAACCCCTCACCAGACAGAATGCTGTCCTCTGGGAGGAGATAATTCTAGCAATAGCTATCTATGCTAACCCCTCACCAGACAGAATGCTGTCCTCTGGGAGGAGATAATTCTAGCAATAGCTATCTATGCTAACCCCTCACCAGACAGAATGCTGTCCTCTGGGAGGAGATAATCTACCAATAGCTATCTATGCTAACCCCTCGCCAGACAGAATGCTGTCCTCTGGGAGGAGATAATTCTACCAATAGCTATCAATGCTAACCCCTCGCCAGACAGAATGCTGTCCTCTGGGAGGAGATAATCTACCAATAGCTATCAATGCTAACACCTCGCCAGACAGAATGCTGTCCTCTGGGAGGAGATAATTCTAGCAATAGCTATCAATGCTAACCCCTCACCAGACAGAATGCTGTCCTCTGGGAGGAGATAATTCTAGCAATAGCTATCAATGCTAACCCCTCACCAGACAGAATGCTGTCCTCTGGGAGGAGATAATTCTAGCAATAGCTATCAATGCTAACCCCTCACCAGACAGAATGCTGTCCTCTGGGAGGAGATAATTCTAGCAATAGCTATCAATGCTAACCCCTCACCAGACAGAATGCTGTCCTCTGGGAGGAGATAATTCTACCAATAGCTATCTATGCTAACCCCTCGCCAGACAGAAAGCTGTCCTCTGGGAGGAGATAATTCTACCAATAGCTATCTATGCTAACCCCTCGCCAGACAGAATGCTGTCCTCTGGGAGGAGATAATTCTACCAATAGCTATCAATGCTAACCCCTCACCAGACAGAATGCTGTCCTCTGGGAGGAGATAATCTACCAATAGCTATCTATGCTAACCCCTCACCAGACAGAATGCTGTCCTCGGTACTGTGAATGTTTATTTGTTTATGCCTATATTTCATACATTTTCAGGGAATGTGAACACATGAATTTATGTAAATTTGTCGGAGCCAGTATAGTTGCACCGAATATACGCATACTATCCGAGTATTGTCCTAAAGGAAGTTTGAGTGACGTAATGTTAAATGACGATGTACCGCTTAGCTGGTCTTTCAGGTGAATACATTATTATTGTTCTATCAAGTATACTGTTATACTAACGTATTTTTGGATTTTCTTATTCAATATACATTATCGTTCAACTTCACTAATATAATTACTAAAACTCGACGTGAATATTGCATTGAACTGTTAGTTAAACGAACCATTACGGGAGACACGACGTAAGTACATGTACATGACATTTTATACAATGTATATATGAAACTGGTAAGATATTTTAGTGACGTGTCTATCTGTTTTAATATTTTGAAGGTTTTCTTTTGCTGCTGATATTTCACGAGGAATGCATCATCTACACAGTCACAGAATCTTCCATGGTAGATTGAAGTCCAATAATTGTGTGGTAGATGACAGATGGACCGTCAAAATAACGGGTAAAGCTTCAACATGAATATGTAGATTTGAGTGTATACCTATATACATATTGACAGATATAACTTTGATAAAATAATTACACAATTACGTAAAAATAAATATTCATATCACCGTCAATTTACACAGTCACCTCTGTAATATCAAACTTTAATCATAAAACTTAATATTTTGTTCGAACATTCTTATATTTACCAAACTATAATTTGCTAATGTATAAAGCATAGCCAACAAGTTAAGACATTACAATATGGCATCAAATAATGAAGTTGATTTATCATATATTATCTATATCTATATTAACAACCACTGAAATAACCAGTTAGAAAACTAGTAAATGTACTAACAAACGACGACATTGATGATGACAATATCCGCAGGAAAACAAACGGTTATTTACGTGTTTCAATTTATGAAAAATATTGTTCAAAGCCTAAACAAATTGTATGGGCTCTAGACATTTTGTTCAAAGACACTTGTCCCGGACTAATGGAAATGTAAAATTTGACTTGTCCGACATAGAAAGCCTAACTGTCCGAGAATATCGGCCAATTTAGTAACAAATAAACTTACACAATGATAGCTCCACAATCTGAAATAATCACATGTATGTGTTTGTGGGATTCTAAGATTTGACTTACAACTGAACAATTGCTGATGTTGGTTAACTTTAAAAACAGACTTGTCCGGAACTAACGTCAGCTCAACTGTTGGTAGCCCGATTCAGTATTAGACTATTCCGGGACGTTGAGCTAGTAGATTTCTAGAGCCTTTGTTCTATTCATTAATGCCAAGCCGTGAACACAAACTGTATGGACAGCCCTTGTACATACGTATTATTTTTTGTTTTCAAGATTACGGTATGAAGACACTTAGATGTAACGATGAAGTAACGATGTATGACCCAGATGACGGCATGGAAGACGACGAAGACGGGTTTTATCAAGAAAAACGAGCAACCATATATAAATCTCCAGAACAACTGATATCCAAAGATTGTAGCGGAACTGCTGCAGGAGATGTTTATGCATTCGCAATAATTTTAATTGAAATTGCAACAAGAAACGATCCCTACGGGGTAAGTAGAATTAATGTTGACTAATATGGGAAGACTGCACGATATATGAGTTCCTATGGGAATATATAACATGATGGCATTGACCTTGTTGAGTAAATTCGGACAATTGATTTTATATACGCAGTAGGTGTGTATTATTATTGCGTGAAAAGGAAAAACGACATTGGTCTCGTGGGAAGTGCATCTAGCGTATCACTGTAATCCTCAATGTCACCGTTCCATTGTCTTAATTATATATTTTAGGATGAAGATTCATTCAGCGTGCCTCCTGGATGGAAACCTCCACTACCCGATCTGTCTCCGGAAATGAGTGAAAGCAAAGACGATATATGTCCATGCCCAAGTGCTTATCTGCAGGTAAAGTGTGATAAATGTTGCAGTAAGATCATAAATGTCGGTGAATGAAATTATGAAACCTTACAACAAATTCCAACTTTTGCTTGGAAACAAACGTGTTCTTCCTTGGAATTTGAAATAATTTACATAGATACTTTAAGAACACTTAGTTGTTCCGTAGGAAGTTTGACAAGTTTTATTTGATCATAATCGAACAGGTCATACACCCATGCGACTAAAGTATGCATGTATATACATATCATTATAGTAGTGATTGTGACAGGTAGACAGTGTGAGGTTTTGTACACCAGTAATGTACATTGCTCTGGAAATTACATACATTTACTTTTAAATACTGGTATAGTTATGCTAGATTTGTGCATTTGAGGTTGCTGTGCACTTTGTATGAGGCAATTTCTGGTCGACTTCTTTATTTTTGACACATTTATTTCAGTTGATAAGTTCTTGTTGGACCAACGATCCAGAGGAAAGACCTACCTTTGAAGAAGTGAAGAAAACTATACATAAGATAAATCCAAGTAAATTGAGTCCAGTCGACTTGATGATGGCTATGGTAAATATTAATCAGATATCAATGACGGGATAGAAAATTTGATAAGTTTGCAAGTTTATTTTTATTACGACAGTTGATATATACATGAAAGCATGAGTATGATAATATTACATAATATGCAATCGTCATTTAGTTTTATGTTCGAATTCGCTTTATGGCGTTTTTCATCAAGAAAACAGACTACATGTATGAACTTATTTAGCGCTTGATGGCGCCCCTGTTCACTAGCGTATGTACCCTTACACCTCCACATATACCTCATGTTTTATGGACTGTTGTTTTTCCGGAGGTCCGTGTAGGGAGGCATTGTCTTGTGTGTGTGGGGTTCCCTGTAGCAACTTATTATCTCTTTTATAAGTCAGTTTCAACCGAATGTATATGGAACTCATGTTCTACTTGTGCACTTGTATTGTATGTGATTGTAACGTATTTTATAACTGTATATGTATTGAATTTACTGTTTCAGATGGAGAAATATTCCAAACATCTTGAATCTATCGTGTCTGAACGTACACAGGATCTTGTTGCTGAGAAATCCAAAACAGATCGTCTGTTATACAGTAAATACACTCTATAGTATCTCATTTACGTCTACGTACATTGTTGATGGTTTCAACTGTTACTGTTACAAATGCCTTTTATATATATATGTTGTAACGTATCTAGCACAATTTTGTGTTTGCGTATTAAAGTCATAGATATAATCACGGCAACGTATGTTTCTATTTACATATTATGGTAATATAGAATGGTGTGTCTCAAATTAAGTAAAGCACCTTTTAAACATTATCATTTGATAACGCTAAGTTGTGCTATCTGATTAACATGTACACGAAATATTAGTTTTATATAAAACGCTGCAATAGCTGTTACTTTACTTTAGCTTTATAAACAACCGTTTTCTCCTTCAGGTATGTTGCCACGAACTGTTGCTGACGATTTAAGAATCGGTACACCAGTGGAAGCCAAGTATCATGACAATTGTACCATATACTTCAGGTGAGATTAATTACCTTAAACATTGAGTGCAAAATCTCCATAGTACCCCTCCTCTCTTTAGCGACAACATCTCGTCAACACCATTACAACACCCACACTAAAATGTTGCTTCCAATTTAACCCTAGAACAACAACAGCTGAAATGACCTTCTCCAAACGTTGTTGTTCTGGAGAGGTTACCCTATGTTCGTTTTAGTTTAGTTTTTTTCCTCTTGTTTTGTGTTCTCCGGATCACAATGTCCTCCTATTATAAAAGGCGTGTAATTTATACAGTCGGACCCCGTTTATTCGACAATCTTCTCTCCGAATACATGATATCATCCGAATAAATACCAGGTCCTGATATGTATTTTAGGCGTGTAATACCATGTATAATTCGAAATAAAAGTTCGGACCCGATTAATTCGAATGATCACATATCGACTGTATATTTATTTGGTCAGACAAGTATCGATTGTGTTACTACAATATTTTACAATCGATGATTAGATATGACCACAACAACGAAATGAAATGTTAATCGGAAGTGATCAATGATTTTTTCAGTGATATTGTCGGGTTCACAAACATATCAGGCGGCAGTACAGCCATGCAGGTGGTGGGATTGTTAAACAAACTCTATATTACATTCGATGAAATCATTGACAAGTATAATGTATACAAAGTGGAGACGATTGGTGATGCATGTGAGTACGGTATTTGTTTGTAGTGAAGGAATGACTAAAGATGTCGAGCAAGAAATGTCACACACAAATTTCCCAGACACCACAAAAGCACAAAGAAGCATGAACATACATACATGTAAACGATCACAAGGGCAAAAGGGACACACAATGTTTAACATAGATGTTGGTCGAAAAATTAGACGAAACAAGTAAATAATCCATTTTGAACATTTCCCTAGAGGTTGTCCTTCAGTATGTCCAAACTTTGGTTTGGGTGGGGGGAACACATGTATGGGATATTTAGTTGCTTGCTTATAAAATGCAAAAGTATTGGTAATACTTTGTTATTCCAACAATTTCTAGTTGTGCATAATCTTGTAACAATGATCACAAACGTGAAATATGTTTCTTTATAGTTGTGTATATATATAGAACTCCACACTGTTTTATAAATAGATTTATATCGCAAAGTTTTGCAGTAAAAAGTAAAGTTACACCTTAAGCAATATGTTGCAGGATGTGAGTCAATACATTGTATAAAAGTAAGCACCAGGAAGTTCACAATCCCTGAATTTGGCGCGAGTACAGATTAGTAATTGAGGAAGTAACCCTCGGGAGTGATCGACAAGTTGTAATAACTTGTTTCACAATCAATGCAGAATTAATAAGTTTAAACTAATATATGACTGTTTCCTTGTTACAGATATGGTTGTATCCGGGATACCAGAGCAGACCCCCTTTCATGCACGAGAGATTGCTGACATGGCTATAGATCTCGTGCGAGCCAGTGAAGTGTTTACTATACCACATATGCCGGGACAACCTCTTAAGATACGTGTGGGATTACATTCAGGTACATTGCTGACTCACTGGTGTAACGTTATGGTTCTATCAATTCACTCATAAAAACTCATCATGATCGTATAGTGTAACTCATCATGATCGTATAGTGTAACTCATCATGATCGTATAGTGTAACTCATCATGATCGTATAGTGTAACTCATCATGATCGTATAGTGTAACTCATCATGATCGTATAGTGTAACTCATCATGATCGTATAGTGTAACTCATCATGATCGTATAGTGTAACTCATCATGATCGTATAGTGTAACTCATCATGATCGTATAGTGTAACTCATCATGATCGTATAGTGTAACTCATCATGATCGTATAGTGTAACTCATCATGATCGTATAGTGTAACTCATCATGATCGTATAGTGTAACTCATCATGATCGTATAGTGTAACTCATCATGATCGTATAGTGTAACTCATCATGATCGTATAGTGTAACTCATCATGATCGTATAGTGTAACTCATCATGATCGTATAGTGTAACTCATCATGCTCGCATAGTGTAACTCATCATGATCGTATAGTGTAACTCATCATGATCGTATAGTGGAGTTTTATTAACTATGAAAGCTGATTACATCAATGCTTTACATATAAATATTCTCAAAATTACAATTTATTGTCACTGTTACTAAGAACAACTTCATAAAGTTAATTACATTTCAAAATCATTTTTCTTTCTAACTCTGCTCCTAACTCTAACTTTACTTAACATCATTATCCCTAACCTTAACTTCTTCCTACTCTGTGTAACTTAAGATCATAATGAGAATTACTTATATTAACAAATGTACAATTGTTTTGGCAGCTAGGGGCGTCTAAAAATAGCCAATGAAGTTTCATTCTACCAAGTCTCTTAACCAATTAAATTGCTTAAGCTATTTTCTGATGCAATCTGCGTTTCAAGTTTTGAAAAATGTCATATTATAATTTTGGTTCCGACAATTGCCGAAAAGTTATTAATTAACGTCAATCAGACTGCATAATGTTTCATTCTTGTGCGGTTTGGTTTCATTGACCTTATCATTACGGTCTTGTTTCTGTGTCCCTCCCTGCGTGTGATGTTTTGGTCCGTTTAATATTGTTCTATGTCCCGCCCCTGTATATGCCTCCGTGTCTATTTGGTATTGTTTCTGTGTCCCGTCCCTGTATGCGCCTCTGTGTTCGTTCGGTCTTGTTTTAGTGCTCTCCCTGTATTGATTCCTGGTCCGTTGGTCTTGTTTTTTTGTCCTCTCCCTGTATGAGATTCCTGGTCCGTTGGTCTTGTTTTTTTGTCCTCTCCCTGTATGAGATTCCTGGTCCGTTGGTCTTGTTTTTGTGTCCTCTCCCTGTATGTGATTCCTGGTCCGTTGGTATTGTTTCTGTGTCCCGTCCCTGTATGCGCCTCTGTGTTCGTTCGGTCTTGTTTTAGTGCTCTCCCTGTATTGATTCCTGGTCCGTTGGTCTTGTTTTTTGTCCTCTCCCTGTATGAGATTCCTGGTCCGTTGGTCTTGTTTTTGTGTCCTCTCCCTGTATGAGATTCCTGGTCCGTTGGTCTTGTTTTTGTGTCCTCTCCCTGTATGTGATTCCTTGTTCGTTTCTGTACCCCTCTCCACCCTGTGTGTGCCTCTTCCCTTCTCCCTTGTTTAGTTCCCTAATGCATTGTTTCACTGGTCCGTTGGTCTTGTTTTTGTGTCCTCTCCCTGTATGTGATTCCTGGTCTGTTGGTCTTGTTTTCGTGTCCTCTCCCTGTATGTTATTCCTGATCCGTTAGTCTTGTTTCTGTGTCCTCTCCCTGTATGTGATTCCTGGTCCGTTGGTCTTGGTTTTGTGTCCTCTCCCTGTATGTGATTCCTGGTCTGTTGGTCTTGTTTTCGTGTCCTCTCCCTGTATGTGATTCCTGGTCCGTTGGTCTTGTTTTCGTGTCCTCTCCCTGTATGTGATTCCTAGTTCGTTGGTCTTGTTTTTGTGTCCTCTCCCTGTATGTGATTCCTGGTCCGTTGGTCTTGTTTCTGTGTCCTCTCCCTGTATGTGATTCCTGATCCGTTGGTCTTGTTTTCGTGTCCTCTCCCTGTATGTGATTCCTGGTTCGTTGGTCTTGTTTTTGTGTCCTCTCCCTGTATGTGATTCCTGATCCGTTGGTCTTGTTTTTGTGTCCTCTCCCTGTATGTGATTCCTGATCCGTTGGTCTTGTTTTTGTGTCCTCTCCCTGTATGTGATTCCTGATCCGTTGGTCTTGTTTTTGTGTCCTCTCCCTGTATGTGATTCCTGATCCGTTGGTCTTGTTTTTGTGTCCTCTCCCTGTATGTGATTCCTGGTCCGTTGGTCTTGTTTTTGTGTCCTCTCCCTGTATGTGATTCCTGATCCGTTGGTCTTGTTTTTGTGTCCTCTCCCTGTATGTGATTCCTGGTCCGTTGGTCTTGTTTTTGTGTCCTCTCCCTGTATGTGATTCCTGATCCGTTGGTCTTATTTTTGTGTCCTCTCCCTGTATGTGATTCCTGATCCGTTGGTCTTGTTTTTGTGTCCTGTCCCTGTATGTGATTCCTGATCCGTTGGTCTTGTTTTTGTGTCCTCTCCCTGTATGTGATTCCTGGTCCGTTGGTCTTGTTTCTGTGTCCTCTCCCTGTATGTGATTCCTGGTTCGTTGGTCTTGTTTCTGTGTCCTCTCCCTGTATGTGATTCCTGATCCGTTGGTCTTGTTTCTGTGTCCTCTCCCTGTATGTGATTCCTGATCCGTTGGTCTTGTTTTTGTGTCCTCTCCCTGTATGTGATTCCTGGTCCGTTGGTCTTGTTTTTGTGTCCTCTCCCTGTATGTGATTCCTGGTCCGTTGGTCTTGTTTTTGTGTCCTCTCCCTGTATGTGATTCCTGATCCGTTGGTCTTGTTTTTGTGTCCTCTCCCTGTATGTGATTCCTGATCCGTTGGTCTTGTTTTTGTGTCCTCTCCCTGTATGTGATTCCTGGTCCGTTGGTCTTGTTTTTGTGTCCTCTCCCTGTATGTGATTCCTGGTCCGTTGGTCTTGTTTTTGTGTCCTCTCCCTGTATGTGATTCCTGATCCGTTGGTCTTGTTTTTGTGTCCTCTCCCTGTATGTGATTCCTGATCCGTTGGTCTTGTTTTTGTGTCCTCTCCCTGTATGTGATTCCTGGTCCGTTGGTCTTGTTTTTGTGTCCTCTCCCTGTATGTGATTCCTGGTCCGTTGGTCTTGTTTTTGTGTCCTCTCCCTGTATGTGATTCCTGGTCCGTCGTTCTTGTTTTTGTGTCCTCTCCCTGTATGTGATTCCTTGTTCGTTTCTGTACCCCTCTCCCCCCTGTGTGTGCCTCTTCCCTTCTCCCTTGTTTAGTTCCCTAATACATTGTTTCACTTTTGTCTATTAATGTTCTATTTATGAATGATTGTACCACTAGGTTCAGCGTGTGCTGGTGTGGTTGGTCTGAAGATGCCGAGATATTGTCTGTTTGGTGATACAGTCAATACTGCAAGCAGGATGGAATCCAATGGAGAGGGTATGTAGACTGCTAATGGATGTTTGTAATCATAAATATCACAACTAACCAGCAGCTGTGTTTGGTGTGCAAAAAGCGTATTTGAACTAATTCATTATCTCATTAATATTCGTCTTCTTACATTTAAACATAACATTAACATCAGTTCAATCATAAGTATAATTGCTATATATACGAGTATATTTTGACATTCTTCTACCGTTCAGTTATCACAATATTTAAAGTGACATAGACACAACCATACAATATAACATTTACATACAATTAAACCTCAAAAACGTGAGTAAATTCCCAAATTGTTTTTGCATCCACATTTCAATAGTAGCAGTATTAAATGACTTAGGTCTGAAATTAAGGTACACGTATTGATTCTAAATTTATGTATAGTTATGTTTGTTTTCAGCTTACAAAATCCACATCAGTAATTTTACATATGAAGAACTCGTGAAGTTTGGAAAGTATGAAATACAGAAACGTGGCACTATACCAATTAAGGTAAACAAACGTTAGTTAAATGGTGTTGTTGGGTCAATAATCCTGGTAGATGTTTAAAAAAAATTACTCATGACTTCACAATTCGATCATGTCCTTGAACTGTAATATTTTACTATATTTTTAGAGTCATCTATTAAAACCAATCAACTAGATAATCGTTTACTCATGACTTCACAATTCCATCATGTCATTGAACTGTAATATTTTACTATATTTTTAGAGTCATCTATTAAAAACCAATCAACTAGATAATCGTTTACTCATGACTTCACAATTCCATCATGTCATTAAACTGTAATATATTACTATATTTTTAGAGTCATCTATTAAAAACCAATTAACTAGATAATCGTTTACTGATGACTTCACAATTCGATCATGTCATTGAACTGTAATATTTTACTATATTTTTAGAGTCATCTATTAAAAACCAATTAACTAGATAATCGTTTACTCATGACTTCACAATTCCATCATGTCCTTGAACTGTAATATTTTACTATATTGTTTGAGTCATCTATTAAAAACCAATCAACTAGATAATCGTTTACTCATGACTTCACAATTCCATCATGTCCTTGAACTGTAATATTTTACTATATTGTTTGAGTCATCTATTAAAAACCAATCAACTAGATAATCGTTTACTGATGACTTCACAATTCGATCATGTCATTGAACTGTAATATTTTACTATATTTTTTGAGTCATCTATTAAAAACCAATCAACTAGATAATCGTTTACTCATTACTTCACAATTCGATCATGTCCTTTAACTGTAATATTTTACTATATTTTTTGAGTCATCTATTAAAAACCAATCAACTAGATAATCGTTTACTCATTACTTCACAATTCGATCATGTCATTGAACTGTACTATTTTACTATATTTTTTGAGTCATCTATTAAAAACCAATAAACTAGATAATCGTTTACTCATGACTTCATAATTCCATCATGTCCTTTAACTGTAATATTTTACTATATTTTTTTAGTCATCTTTTAAAAACCAATCAACTAGATAAGCGTTCCCAATATGTCTTGTAGTGAGAAAGCTATTTGAATTTCCTCCTTTACATTAACAACAGGGGAAAGGAGAGATGGTAACCTGGTGGCTAACAGGTCATGATCCAGCATTTGTTGAGGAAAGGAACAGTGTGATATCAGATGCTAACCAGAACTGTCTGATAACCGGAACCGGAAATAACAAAAACAGCAGCTCAACAAATATCCAAAGTTTGAATGCTTTAAATGAAAAACATCGCCACGCTTTATCTCAGGAAGACATCAACAACATGAAGAATAAATCGTATGAAACTGGTGCAGATATAATCAATGTGAGACCAAATGATGACGCTGAATGCGAACATGACAAATCCGTGAATGAAATAGCCACTAAAGTGACAGAGTTGATTGATATACCTGCTGATATTGATATGTTGTTTACGCCAGTAGAAGTTACTGGTACAGGTGATAAATCTGCTGTGTGATAGAAATACTGTGGTAGACAAACTGCTATAACGCTGACAATTACTAACATAGACATGTATAGTTATTGTTAGATACCTCATGACTTCAGTCATACTCTCAACTTGGCCATACTGTCGATTTCTTTCTACTCATTTGTCCGTTTTCTTTTATTTTCTCATTTATCTAAATTAAGTAAATTTGAATCTGTTTATATATTATTTCCTCGAGAATTATTAGATACACTGACATAACTCTTCTGAATTATCAGTTGAGACCAACAGTAAGATTGAACGAGAACAGCTATATATACAAATGACGGATCTAGTACCACAATATGTTCTTTTAATCTTGTTCCGACAGCAATTTTGAAAATGGTTACACTTGCCAAAGTTTGTTAATTCTGTGTTTTATTCGTTTTACATTGCTTTGTTTTTTAAATAAAATATACAATACATACCTGTATTATTGCGAGCGTTAACAACCGTAGGTGTTACAAAAGCGTCGATTGCATTATTAACAGCATCTTGTTTCTGTTGCACGTAAAATGCATAAAATAATATTCACACTGGACCTTACTGGACACTAACAACTAACACATCTTGACTCATACCTGTGATCTATCTCTGACTTCGGTACATGGTTGTCATAATTCGTCGTACCTCATTATTGACAAGCACCAGTCAGGTAATATTAGTCCATAGTTACTGATACTTCATCTTGTAGTGTCCTCTCACATGGTAAGTATTATATTTATCTGTATTTTAGATGTAAGTAGGGAAGAATAGTGGTCGAGATGTAGAGCGCCTGATCCCAGATCCGAAAGTCGTGAGTTCAAGGGGGGCCGTATGATTATGAACGTTACATTGTGATCCAGGTTCGAGCCCCGCGTCGAGCAGTTTTGATCATGCATTTCACAATCACTGAATTAGGCAAGGGTACTGGTTAGTAACCCAGGAAGCAGTCATTGAGAGTGAATAAAATAAGTGGTTAGCACAATTTCTGGATCATCTTAGATTAAACATATTTTTACATCGATTGTAAGAATATGCTTAAGCTAAGATGTAACAGAAATTGTTCAAAGCTTAAAAGATCTGTACTAGTGAATGTTAGTGTGTTTAATCATAATAATAGATAGTAAATTCGTATGTGAAGTCATGTTATTATCAAAATTATCTCTGTTTAACTTGTTGTTGACATCCATCTTACCAATTCTGTATTCCTGATATTCATAGTCTAATACAAACGGACCATAGCAGAAATCATAAGTAAGCTAACACATGTACGTAGAAATTTAAACATCTTGATGTTACATTGCGTACAATGTCAGCATTTTAATTCTAGATAGGGTCGGCAAACAACGGAAGATCAGTAGAGTCAGCAACATGACGAGTGATTCTGGTTTCACTGATAAATCGGATGAAGGAAACATGGATTGTCAAGAAGTGATTGTAAGAAGTTGTACATCGTTACAAGGTGAACATACTAAGTAGCAGTCCATGCTTTATAAAGCTAATACTGTTACTGAGTTATACAAAATGTCAATCGTTAAGATTATTGACTTAACTTTCTCATCATAGTACTGCATGTACGGTTATGACAATCTGTTATTTGCCATAGTACTGCATGCACGGTTATGACAATCTGTTATTTGCCATAGTACTGCATGCACGGTTATGACAATCTGTTATTTGAGATATTGGGTGATGAGATTTCGTACGGAATGATTCTGTGGAAAAACAATGGCGGTTATTTTCAATAAATGGAAAGGAAAGGATTTTCAGTCATGTAAATTATGGAACATAAACAGTGGAAATAAACAAATAATGAACATACAGTAAAACCTCACTTAAAGACCACCTCAATAATACGACCACCTTGAAATTAAGAACACAAGTTTAAAGTCCATTTTCACTGTTTTGCTCTTTATTCAACCTCAATTAAGACAACCTCAATAATAAGACCAGTTTTCAAGGACCCAAGGGTGGTCTTATTATTGAGGTTTTACTGTTTATAGTAATGGAATATTTTCTTGTATTTGTAGAATAAGTACATGACTTTGTGATATTCATTCCTGGGTTTTCTGTGTTTCTTGGTCATGAGGATTTTTTGAAAATCTATTTCAGAAACTATACAAGACATGGACCCTGAACCAGCATTGTCAAATGTAAATCCAGATGTGTAGGAAACGAGCAACTTTATCTGTGATTTGTAATATACAAACTTTTGGCATCAAGTTGCTTTTTTATTGAATGACATTTGAGTAGTTTTTACAGGAGTAGTGTTTGTCGAAATTAAATAACTGCATCTATATATCTGGGTAAAACTTTTGTTCAAATATTTCAGTATTAATATTCTATAATTGTCGCTATAATTTACGTTTGGATGTATTGTGATAGCAATTGTGTGTTTGTTAGAATATTTAAATTCTGTACTAGTTTCTCTAGTTTTGTTCTTACCTGTCGTGGTAGCGCCATTGAGCGATTTTTCGTGTTCCATTAAACATGACTTTATTTCAATAATTAAGGTACTGAAATAGTTTAAACAATTGCTAGTAGATGAAGGAATGGATGTTTTCTGTCAGCCATTACATCAAGATGAAAAAACAAACAGATTATGGAAATCCCAGTCTTTACCAGCAGTTGTGAGGCTACATTGTGTAGTGATAAACCGGTACACCCTGAGAACAGAACTTAAAACCTTAACAAGAAAAATGGGTGTCATGATATATTGCAGTATGCAGCAAACATGTACTGTACCACGATACGTACCGGTTTTTTTATGATAAGTACGCTTTTTCTGACGTCTACTAGATGAGCTCGAGAACGCAACTCTGACCTTTCGCATCTTTTTGGTAACTTTTTACTGTGCGGAATTTCCTTTAGAGAAGAGTAATGTATTTGACAAGGTAGTCAGTTTCAGTATAACACCATCTATCCTATAAACTGTTTCCCTCGTGTTGTCCCCTTGAATTGTCCTTAGTTGTGTGTTATAGTTCGACCAGACCCTTCCTTGCACCCCTATTCCCATACATTGTTATCCTTGCACCCAGTCCGTTTTGTAGACTGGTGTTTCCTGGAGGTCTGTTTAGTGAGGCACTGTCTTATGTATGTGGAGTTCCTTGTAACAACTTAATCTCTGTCAGATGGTGACTACATGTATTATGTAAGATTTTTTGTAAATATTTTATCTGTGATAAAAATCAGTAACTTGACAAATTGGTGCACATGTAATACATATACTTGCATATTAAGTTTCAGAATTATATTTCTACCAATAAATATTTTCTAGAAATGTCTTTTCCAATTATTTGCAGAACAGAATACTCACCATATATATGAAATATTTAATAGGTACATTTTGTAAAGCAATGGCACAAACATGTGTAGAATGGTTCGAAAAATGTAAAATACACCACAATAAAGGCTTGAATTTCGTTTCTTCAATTTATAATCAGCTGTAAGTCCAAACTATGACAGAAATGTAAATACTAGTTGTGCAGTTGGAAAAACGAGAGAATTTCACCAGTTCTCTCCTATTTTATATTGTTTCAATAATATATGCACACTAAAGAATGCATATAGAAGGGAAGAGAAATGTGGTTAGTAACCATTCTTGTATCACAAAATTTTACTCTTTCATCATGGCGAGTATTTTCAAATAAAAGCATTGAAAAGGACCAAAAATAAAGTAACTATGTTTCAATATTTTTTTTTTTTTTTTTTATTGTTTCAGATATAAGTTATATAAAGCATATAACAGCAAGGCTACATACAATCAAATGCAGAGGCAGAATCTAACACTAAAAGATAGATCTAATATAGAGATAAATAAGACATAATAGACAAAGAACTATTCAATAGTAATCTTATAATTTATGTTTTGATAAATAAAATGAACTAGCACTTGTTAAAATACATTAAGAATAAATATGACCTGAACAGTACTCTTAAAATACATCATCAAATAACTGCTGGTGGTAAAAAGATTATCAAACAATCATATGATCTATACAAATGTAGTTACAATTTAACTAAGACAACAATTTTCAATTAACAATTCATCCCATTTGAATTCATATGAACATCCAAAAATTACAACTAAATGAGAAAAAAAATAAAAATATAAAATACAAAAACAACTATGCAGAAATATAAGCTTTTTTGTTGGTGATCAACTAAAAACAACTATTTAAGTCTAAAACATTAATTTTATACATGCTATGGAAATCAATTATATAACATTCCACACATAATGATACAGAAGGTGTAATAATGTTATTTATCACATAACTTGCACTCAAGGAGTGGCATAAAGCAGTGACATAAATATCATATGTAACTAGTTACATAAATAGCCGAATCACAGCACTATTTAAAGATTGAAAACAATCTATTTATGGTGTTATGTTATAAATAGAATCTTACATTTGTGCTTATTTGATATTGTTTTTATGAAACTCGTCGACTGAAACGAATATGACGCTCGGCTATGCCTCACGTCATATTCAGTCGACTCATTTCATAAAAACAATATCAAATAAGTACTCATGTAAGATCCTCTATATAACAAACAAAATCATCAACAAACATGCTGGCATACAAGATGACAGCACACGATTTTTCACACTAATAATACATCATATATAACACAGTTTAGTAATAACAATCAATTTTAAGATACAATATCACCATATTTGGTCATGGGACAGTTGTTGGTACTTCACACTACATATAAACAACAATTCTTCTTATATTCAGAATATTTCTATCAAACAGAAAAACAGGTGGGGATACATAATGTAGAGTATATGAGTGCGGCCATGACAAAACCTGTATTAGAGTCCTTGGTCAAGACGTTGAGTATTTTATAAGTTATGACTTCACAAACTAAGCGCTTTCTCAGAAGATGTTCTGGAGGCTTAATTGTGATGTATAGAAATAAACCAATGAGGCAATATGTATACGCATTTTATCATGGCGAGTATTTTCAAATAACAGCACTGAAAATGACCTAAATAAGATAAACTAATCATAATTTCATTTCAAGTTTCATCGTTTCAGATGTAAGCTATATAAAGGCAAGGTTACATACAATCAAATGCAGAGGCAGAATTTAACACTAAAATATGGATCTAATATAGAGATAAATAAGACATAATAGACAAAGAACTATTCAATAGTGATCTAATAATTTATGTTTCGGTAAATAAAGTGAACTAGCACTTGTTAAAATACATTAAGAATAAATATGACCTGAACAGTACTCTTAAAATACATCATAAAATAACCCCTGGTGGTAAAATAATTGATACTCAAACAATCATATGATTTATACAAATGTAGTGATAATTTAACTCAGATGACAACTTTTCATTACCAATACATTCCATTTGAATCTATATGAACATCCAGCAATTACAACTAAATGATGAAAAATTATAAAAATATAAAATACAAAAACAACTATGCAGAAAAGTAAGTTTTTTTGTTTGTTATCAACTAAAAACAACAATTTAAGTCTAAAACATTACACATACTATTGGAATCAATTATATAATGTCGTTAACATGCTTGTTATACTGCTTTGTTCAATATGTACGATATCTGTACTTGTCAAAATATTGTATACCAATAATATTTTCAAGTGATAAATTTGTATAATTACAAACAGCTAACCATTGCTATCTAAAAGCAAAAAAAGCACTGATCAATTAAAATCATAGCAATTTACTTTTGTACAAAATAATCTCATATGAAAAGAGGAGAATTCTCCAACAATTATAACAGTCCACATGCAGAAAGCATATTATAAAGTTATATAACAAACAAAATCATCAACAAACATGCTTGCATACAAGCTTACAGCTCATGAAAAGACTGTATCACACAAATACACCATCATATGAAACACACAGTTTTAGAATAACTATCAATTTTAAGACACCATATCACCATATTTGGTCATAGACCAATTCCAATTCAATTCAGTTTTGTAAGCGTAATCTTTACAGAGTATTGCCCTCTACTGGGCGAAAATGTTTTACAGAGTAGAACATGAAAATATATACAATTAAACAATACATACATATAGAGAGAGAGAGATGACAAATTTCATAAGAAGTACTATAGGGGTTGTACAGTACTATATATATATACAAATTATGAATATTTTATCTTTATAAGACAATAACATGAAAGTAACAAAGGTTAACATACAGAGAGTATAATAGTACATGGAGATTCGAAAACATGTAACATATATAACTAGAATAAGCTTGTAAATTAAACTTACAATGAACAAAGAGTTGCTGGTACTTGATTAACTTCACACAACACATAAACAACAATTATATTCAGAATATTTCTATCAAACAGAAAACAGAAAATAACAAACAACAGGTCGGATTACATAATGTATATGAGCACAGCCATGACAAAACCTGTATTAGAGTCCTTGGTCATGACGTTGAGTATTTTATAAGTTATGACTTCACAAACTAAGCGCTTTCTCAGAAGATGTTCTGGCGGCTTAATTGTGATGTAAAGAAATAAACCAATAAGGAAATATTTATACGCATTGCATAATTTGTTTTTTTCCATTTGAAGAGCAGAAGATTTTTTAAGATTTATGTACATTCTGATGCCACGTCATCATTTTGCAGCTCACTTTTGCATCTTGTTCTTAACATTGGAATTGCTATAAAACGAAAAGTAGATGTCCGATCCTAATAATTGTGGTATGAAATGAAAGTTGAAAAATATATCTGTTAGAATATGTAAAAACCTGAAAATGGATTGTTTTAGTCACTAACACAGGTTTTGTCGTGGTGCAGCTCATTATAGAATACTCTCATTACTGAAAGAAATACAGTTGATCTACAAGCCTAACTTACTGTGACTTGTAAGAGGTAAACAAACATGTAAACATTCGATTACAATACAATTAAGAACAAACATGCAAATTTAACAATAATTCACTGATAGAATTTTTTTAAATAAATTCAGAAAAGTATGCAAGATAGGGAAACTAAGTAACAGTTGAGCCAAAAAGGAAACAAAATACAATACAAAAACAAGTGCATTCTAATTAGATTAGAGCAATCCTCTACCATAATGACAAACATGTGCTACTGCAGAACATTATGGAGTTCAAAATCATAGATCAATATGACTTACATAAATTACATTTTAAGGGTAAGAACTTTTACTTTTTTACCACCTGATTATACAGAAATTGAACCTTGAACCATATTCCTACGCTCGGTTTCTAGGGATAAAACTGAGGTCACTTTCTCACAAGTTGCAACAATGAATACATAACCTCAGCAGTGCGCCATACAGATGGAAGATTTGCGCGAGTTTTTGTAAAACAAGAAAAGAAGTTGGTGATGTTTGAAGATCTCAAATCATCGCACTTATTAACAGAAGTACAACTATCAGGATTTTTAACAAGATCAGATGGAAGACTATCACTTTTAGCAAGCTTAGATGGACGACTAACCCAGTGTTCAACAGGCTTACATGGAGGACTTTGATTATATGGCGATTCATCTATAGATGATGTTAATGTTCGACAGGATTCATCAGACAGAGAATTTCCTCTCATCAGTTTTGGCCTTTTGCAACGTATTTCAAATGTTGGTTGTACTGGAGAATCTTCTCCAAAAAATGGGGAGCATCGTGAGGGAGATGCACTCCTTGAGCTACGTACAGAAGGATAACTGACGGATGTACTGCATCTGTCAAATTTATCATCTTCAGGTGGTTCTGTCGGCGGTTCTGTTGTCGGTGTCGTCGGTTCTATCAGTGGTTCCGTGTGAGGTGTTGGCAGCGAAACCAGGGATCTATCTACACCAACCAAAAGCGACTCTTTACAAGATCGCTTGCTGCTTTTTCCTACAAGGTAAATTGAATAAATATGTTCATGAAGTGGTATCAACAGCTATTTATCACATGACACAAGGTGTTTGTCACATTCATGCCATGGATTATATATGAGCGCTGCAATGGGATTTACAACCTGTTCTGTAAGTGACGTCATTTCAAGAAAAACACATCATATGACGTCACTTTTTGCAAGCAGGAAACAATATTTACTCCATATGGTCACTTCTTTTTCATATTGCCATATTGGGCAAATATTGCTTACTGTCAGTACATTGTGACGTCACATGTGACATTTTCTAGAAATGACATCACTTGAAGAAGTGGTTGGAAATCGTACAGTGGCAATCATAAAGAGATGATCACTTAATTCATAAGCACTATCAAATACAAACTTTTGGCAGTACTACATCATGTCATGAGCTCAGCCATCAAAAGGTGTAGCTACCATCAGTTTTAATGAGACGTGTGACTCAGAATCAGTTAATAAGGGGCTATTTTTGGGCAATTCTAACGTCCAGCGATTGTGACATCATGGTGATATCAAGGACTGAACATTAATCGTTTCACACTTATACATTAATGTTTAATATGACCAAAGGGTCTTTTCCTGCACCAAAATGTTATCATTTTCAATAAATATATGCGACACCTCACTAGAGTGTAGACTTGAAATCATCCTTGTACATTGTATTATAGAACCACCAGATCAAACTAATTAATTGCTATTTATATAAAGTGCCTGTGAGAGAAAAACCTCTAGCTGTGTCAATTTTTGGCTATATTGAACCAAATTATTTCTTCAGATTTATTGGGAATTTTTACATTAAAATTGGGAGAATATATATACATTTCAGCAATGGGAATATAGAGGAATAATGGCTATAACAACAGCTGAAAAACCCTGGTTTCACTAGAGGTATACATTACATAAAGTGATTTACCTTCAGCAAAAGACACAGATTCCTCATTTGTTCTTTTCCTACTTGTATCAAAGTCTAAACTTCGTATCCATTGTTGTGTTCTTTGTTTTCGTATACTTTCCATGTCAAGTTCTGTGTCCGGTATAAGACTCTCTTCTGAATCATCCTTCGTGTCAACCTCTTTTTCCACTTGATAAACAAGCTTGTGGAGATAAACTTGTAACGGGGACTCTGTCATGGAACCTGAAAAAAATAAATAGTTTTTCAGATATTTATCGCACATATAAATGCAAGAACTTATAACAAATATGGGAGCAACAAAAGCAAACATGTAAAGATTCTATGGATAACTGTTGTTATAACTTAACCAGACTGTCAACGCACCCCTTTTTAATAAAGTAGGGATAAAGTAGGGCTAATTTTTCTTAAGTAGGGATTTTATAGCCTAAAAGTAGAGATAGAAGGGATGGTTCCTTACCTTTGGAATAGCAAAATTGGTAAAGATTCACCCATTGTACATTCTCCATGATTAGACCTCTGTGCTTAATGCAGATGAAAAATTATTTGAGTCAACACCTCAAATTTTTCAAGAAAATGTAGGGAAAAAGTAGAGAGCAAGAAAAAAAGTAGGTAAAAGTAGGGCCCACTTGACAGTCTGCTTTACATATCAATGTTTCAATCAATGTGATAACATTGGAAATGGCGTACATCACATAATAATAACACAGAGTCTGAGAGATGTTTTAAATATATACTAGCGGAAAAAAGAAACTGTGGATGTGTAAAATGTTCATATATCCTTCAATTTTATAAATTAAAGCTTGAAACTTTACACAGGTAAGTTGTGTATCCCTCTCGGGTCATTTACACTGGCCAGTGCATGAGTTGCACGGGTAGTTTGCCTGTCAGGCTAACGTCTTCTTTTTCACGTTTTTTTCGTGCAGCAGTCAATTGCAAACACGTTTGTCGCCTAAACCTGTGATAAAACATAGTGTTGTTACATGTAAGACACAAAACCAGGATAATTTTGAAAAACGTCGTTGATACGCCATGCCAAGGTTGAATGAAACTGACAGATGCCGCGCCGTAGGCATGATTGAAGCTGGTGTACATCATACTGACGTTGCCAGACAATTTGGCGTTCACCGAAATACTGTAGACGACTTGTGGAGACGGTACCAACAGTTTGGGGCAACCAGAGACCAGCCTCGATCAGGACGTCCACGCGTAACGTCTATTCGCCAGGATACGTACATCCGGGTGGTTCATCTCCGTGACCGACTCAGAACTGCTTCTTTGACGGCTAGAAGTATTCCTGGCCTTAGAAGAATCAGTCCCCGAATGGTACGTAATCGATTGCGTGAACGAGGCATACGTCCACGACGTCCTGCCATACTTCCTGTTCTGCAGCAACGTCATCGTGTAGCACGTTTTGCCTGGTGTAGAAGACACATACACTTCACGCAACAGGACTTGGCACGTATTCTTTTCACGGATGGGTCCAGGTTCCATCTCGACAGCAGCGACGGCCGTTCTAGAGTGTACCGTCGTGTTGGTGAACGTTTCCATGACAGTTGTGTGATTGAACGACGTCCATTCGGCGGAGGTAGTGTCATGGTGTGGGGTGGCATCTCATCCCGTGGTAGAACAGCACTTGTGGTTGTAGACGGCACACTTACAGGCATCAGATATCGTGACGAAATCATACGGCCTCACGTCCTTCCATTTGTGCAGCAACATAACGCCACGCTGCAACAGGATAACGCTCGCCCGCACGTCGCGCGGGTCGTCACCGACTTTTTGACCCAGAACAATGTGAATGTGCTGCCCTGGCCTGCAATATCACCAGATTTGTCGCCTATAGAACATGTGTGGGATGAGATGCAGCGACGGTTACGTGGCCTCCAAAATCAGCCGTTGACGTTACCTGACCTATCACGTGCGCTTGTCAGAATCTGGAATGGTATTCCCCAGGCATTTTTCAGAACACTTGTCACATCAATGCGGCGTCGTTGTCAAGCATGCATCGATTCCAATGGTGGACATACACGGTATTGATGAGCTGAACTTTGTTTAGAGAACGTCTCTGAAAACTGATCTCTATCTAAGACGCAGCTGATTCAATAACCATATCAATTGAGCTGGTGTTAAATAAAGGTAAGATAAAACCCTGTTGAAATTTTTATTGCGATTCCTTACATACCTCCTAAGTTTTAGCATATTATACACATGCACAGTTTCTTTTTCCCGCTAGTATAGAAAGAACTCAAGCCCTAAAAATATGATACCAAATGTAGAACTTACACAAATACTGACAGAGTACACATATGTACACATATTATAGCTGTGAAATATATAAAATACTGTCAGTTAAAGATAAACTGTATTTGAGAGTAACAGACAGAAACATTTTAATAAGGAACTAATATGTTCAGATAACCAGCAAGTCACTGAAGCATACAAAATAAGGGACATAAATATTTTGTGGAATATTTACCTAAAATGTATGAATTCCATTAAATATAGCATACCTGGTTCAAAGTTAATCTTATATTCTCCTTTAAATTTCAAAGCCCTCTTGTCTTTCATACCAACTTCAAACAGTCTTGGACATTCTGTATACTTCTCTGAAAACAACAATGTCAGACCAATCAGCAATTGTAACATAAGAGAAAGTATTACAGAAAAACAACAACATGAAACACTACATAGCTTTAACATATACTTAGCACATTTAAAAATGCAACGTTTCTGAAATAAAATTTATTTCAAACTCAAAGTTCCAAGTAAGAAATACTATAAGTATGCAGTTGACCGTGAGATGTAATATCATGTGACAGTCACTTTTCAATGCAAAACTGGCTTTTTACAATCACTCAATGCTGAACATCCAAACACATTTCCATGTGCAAAATATGTGTCATGCTGGTATCTCCAAACGAGAGATAGTAAAATTAGTGCACAATTATGCACCTTTGACCAATATTACTGTTCAATATTCGCAATTCTCAGATTCTGGTATTGTCAGAATTAGTTACATCGAGGAAAAGAAGGATTTTTCCAGGACCTAAACATTTCTTCGGTTTAGACAGAATACCGGTTTTCTCTGAGTCCTGTTTTCCCAGATTACACTGTACATAGAGTTTTCACATGACAATGTATACATAACATGCTTACCCATTTCTTCTTTAACCATATTGACTAGTTGTCTATATCCAGCAACTTGCATAGCATCAACCAAACAGTTCAACGCTACAGTATCTTGTTCAAGTACATAAAGCAACAGCTGATTAGCTCTTGCCCTCCTTGACGTTACTTTACAAATGCCATCAAACTCTTTGGCTTTGATTAGCTTTCTATGAACAAAAGTTTGCCTCAGAGCACGTGGTTCAATTTCATCAATTATCGCAGAATGCATGACAATAAACGCTTCCCTAATCTTCAACTCTGGAAGATACAAATCAATAATTTAAAAATTCGATCCTGAAAAATATTTGCCATTTTCTGAATGCAATTGCATAATTTATACAGTAGTCTTCATAAATGAACACGTATGTACATCTTCGAATTAACATGGTGAAAATGTTCACAACTTAACCTATTTGTTGAGAAATTAATTCATGATACTTACAACTGAAAGTGATCTAGATCGAATCCGGATCAATTTTCAAGATTCAATTTTAATTTATTAATTTTTAATTAATGAATCTTGTTTTAAATACGACACAACTTGATGGACTTGAGATATATTATAGAACTACCTAAAGTATGATGCTATAAAGTATGTAAATAATACTCTTTTAATTATTCCTATTTGTAAAACATTTAAATGATATGAAACAAAATTAATATCGGATAATAGAAATAATTATTACTACAGGTGTTAAGATAGGTCAAAATCGCTATCATGATAGTCTATATTACTATTGCAATACTATGATAGTCAACATAGTCAACAAACTATAGTGATACTATCACAACAGCTTTTTTCAAAGCATAAGTGCCATTAAGGTTAGCATTAGACATGCCAGACGTTTTCGAGTGTTACTTTACCATAATTTGAACTAGTAATAAGATATGTAGTCAACTGTCACCAGAACTGTTTATAAAGAAGTTATTTTAACTTATTTGACAAACAAATAGAACAACAAATTAGAACTGTTTTATTAGGAATGATTCTGTCATTGTCTGCCATTTGTTGGACAATGAGACAATGATTGGTACTGAGCAATGACCCCCCCCCCCCCCCCCCCCTCTAGAAAGTTGTTACTAATCACCAGTTCACCAGTTCCCTGTATCAGAAAAACTAGGACTCCTAATTCATTTTTTGACATTGGAACATAACTTTTGTGTTACAGTGATAATACTCAATTCTTTCAATGTACATGTAATTCTAGCTGACATTTGGACAAACATGTAAAAGAGTATCGACTTCAAAAAACAATTTACTGAAAGTGTGGATCGGAAATACCAGCATTTAGTAATAGTGAAATTCTGTGTGATTAAATATGAAAACCAAAAACACATACATCCTCAATTGTCTACTTGCAGCCAAATTATTGATAGTTAAAGAGCTATTGCCAATAGTTATTGACTTTGATGTTTGTTATTTACTTACTACAAACTGGAAATTAACTATCGTGTTTTATCAATAGATTGACCTAGCGTTGCACCTATAATTATTACCATCATGTTTGGTGTTCTGTTTTGCAGACAAGGACTCAATGATGTGATGTTTTCCATGTCTTTCCAGTTCAGGTATAAACCTACTGACTGCACTAGCTCCCTCCTTAATGATATAATTCAAGAAGACTTTACATCTCTCTTTCCTGGGGTCTGTTGACATCACATGGTCGATTATAGAATCTGAGTTTCTCATTGTACGCAGCATATCAACAAACCTTCTAGGTTCGATCTCGTCTAACAGCAAGGTAAAGTTTCCCCGAATGTCTTTCACACTAATGGATGAATCTGATAAAACATATACAAAGTGAATTTATGTATCTCATTCAATAGCATGGCCGTGATATCATCATGTATGGTGCATCCTCTCTTCAACTAGACTATCATTTTTACCTAGTATCACATTACTACCAATTTACCCTCACTTCACTGAATACTTTTCTAATTGTACACCCTAAGTTTTTACTCTTATTTCAGTGTGGATAGAAATCTTTGGAGACAGACTTTTTGAACAATAATTTGTGAAATTTGGGATTCAAAAGACTGAAGTATAAATGAGAATGAAGTGTAGAACAAATTAAGTTCACTCATATTTTACTGTATATATTTTGAAAAATATGACAATACAAGAAGTGACCATTTAGCAAAGCATTTGAGTTTATAGCAACAACCTCTCAACAACAGCTGAAATTTGTACCTCCACTAATGTGTTGCTATGAAGGTAAACAGTTCAGTATTTTCATGAAATCGGTGCCAGGTACTATGTTTCTTGACAGGAAGTCTTTGCTGATTATCGTTAACATTTGGATTTAATTCTCAGTAAGTAACAAGAAATACTACCTGTTAGTTGAACATGTTTGCCAGACAGACGTTCAATGAGAGTCCCTTGACCAATCTCACGTAGTTCCCTCTCAAGCAGACAAAGATGAACCTCTCTATCCGGTAGATCTAGAAGCAAACGGAGAAATTTCTCTGTGCACTCCATGCCGTCCAGTCGAGACATATTGTCAAATTCAGCTCTAATTTCGTGATCAAAACCCTCAAAGGCAGAAAACTTGCCAATAATCTGTTTAACATTTTTCAAATCCTTCAGAAGAACAGTGAAATGTTGGACAATCCACTCTTTGCTGATTTTACATGCACAGCATACTGAAATGGAACAAGCAGAAAGTATATAAGAGTTAGTTTGTCTGACATCTTACATCCTTTACAACAAGTCAACTCTAAACAGCACTGACAAATCAAAGTAGAAATATAAAGCCAGATAAAATGTTCATATTTGTCATTTGAAAATAGAAGATCTTCCAAACTATGGTATATTCCTCAATGACATTTTACTAACTTCGAAGATACAACTTTGTCTTGAAATTTCAAATTTGGTAATCCATATTTCCTATTACATGTTACACAACAGTGTGTCTTGTCTGTTTGATGAGACATTTATTTGTCCCTTTGTTGCATAAAAGTTGCAGAAAAAGTAAAAATTTCATTTCAAGCAATGAATCATAAGTACATACATGTATGACACAGATACCAATTTTATAGTATGAGCTATAATTAATCACGAGATAACGAGCCAGATTGATTTGTTATACATACACTGATCATCCAACTTTGGCAAGCTGATTTTGATTTCAAATGTCACAGTATCTGTGCCTTTCTTCTTCAGTTCTTTGATTACAGTGTCAGATAGCAGATCCTTCAACCAGTGTTCCAGGAACTCTGGTGATTCCTGACATTTCTTGATCAGATACATCTGTGACTGTCTACACAGACTGGTCAGGTTGATTCGTACTGATGAAAACTGCATCTTGGAAATACGATGTCCTACTTCCATTACCTGCAATGTCGTTACAATCATTTAACTCAACAACACTACAAGCAAAGAGAAGGTGAAACTGATACTCTGAGTCCTGGTACATACAAATGTTTTGAGCTATTGGGATATTCCTTTGATGAACTTTTGTTATACTAGGTCCTAAACCATTTGAGATATGTGCCACTAATTTTTGAGGGACAAAAATAGAGAAACAGCCAAGGGTAAACCTAAATACCTCATTGGCATTTAGTTTAAACCTATCATTTACATTGATTGCGAAACCAGCAAACAACTTTTATCAAACACTCTTGATAACTATTTGGGTAAATAGCCAGTACTCATGCCTAATTCAGAGAATTTCAAATTCGCCTTAGCTGGGACTCAAAAAACTAAATTGACGAAAAATCACTTTATACAAAGAAGTTTAAGATGACTATGATTGAAAATTCAGTGTTGTGAATACATATGAAGAAAAAGACCTTTCGTTGAATGTCTACATTCGTTTCTCCATCATAGTCATCTACGATCATTTGTTCTTCTTCTTTACCATCATCACCAAACTCAAACTTCACAGTTGTTTCCTCATCTGAATCTACAAAATAAACAAATCTACAAAATGAACACAAATAAGTGTACAAAGTGTTTTGCCAGTCTTTGTCATAACACCACTAACCTAAAGCCCGCGACAAATAACTTGAATAACAGGCTAGCAGATATTTCAAGGCGCAAACCCACACATGCAGATGTTTTTCCTACTGAAGGTAGAGATACAATAAATTCATACTGTAGATAACATGTTGTATAGACATATAACTGTGAGTTTACGATTCCAAAAAAAAACACCATACAGTTTCTGGCTGTATACAAACTTTCAGCATATGCCAAACTAAGCTAATGATCTGAAAAAATAAGGTTAACAAGAAGCGCCAAAGAACATGGATTGCTGCTTAAGACTTAGATAAGACATACAGACACTAAGCACTGAGAAGTAAGAGATGACGACACCCTACCTGTATCGCTGTCACTTGACAAATCCCTTGTCATCCCTACTGCAGTAACAGTCACCGTTTCCTTCCTGGTTTGGACTGAAATATAAAACCTGTATACATGAATCTAAAATGTTATGCAGTGCACAATAGTTAGATTTTATGTTATATGGTAAACTAACAAAGACAAGTCCAGGTGCGTAGCTACCTGTAAGCAAAATACACAGTTGCGTACATATGATTATCAAAAATAGAAAAAATAAAAACACAGAGAATGCAATAATCAACAGCTGAGCATTTGCTGAATATGAAATGCTTCAAATTTACTCCATTGCTTGTGAAAATGTCACCAGTGCTCTTCCAGAGTATCAGGCCCTTAGACCCCTAAATTGCTTGCGTTCACATTCTACAAGCTCCGACCACGCCCCTGAAGTCTGAATGTAAACCAGTCAATACCATTGATGAAGAGGATTTATTAACACTATTCTTTTGCCATAAAACAGAACATGCGGATAGTTGTAATTTGCTTATGGTTTAGTTTCAAGGTACATGCTAAGAAATAATTTTGAGAACATATATATAATGTTAATGCCTTCATATAGATGTACTCAAAAACACTGTATTATAATTTTTGTTAAAGTTTCCTGACATGAGTCTGATACAGGTATTTCCCATGCTGGCATTAACTCAGCGCATAGGTCAGGATTGAAAATACCTGTATCGCACTCTTGTATTCTTGGTTTTGGCAAATATGTAAGAAATGTGACATTGCAGTTTGACCACTACGCCTCCCTAGTTTCATAAACAACTAGATAAAAATTCAGTTAAGTTAATCACTAGGATACCTGCAGTGCTGGGATACATATCAAATACCATATGTGAATGATTACCTATTGGAACTGGCTCAGTCAAGTTCTTGCCATTCTGACGGAGTAGATCTGCAAGAGCTGGATAGTGTTCATCTAAAACTTTACAAAACATCCAAAACGTATCCACCTCTTTACGCAGTATATATTTTAGCAAGTACTTGACTTTCTCCGGCTTAAATGTTATTCCCTTGATATCTTGATGTTCGTCAAGATTCAATACTTCTGCATCAACCAGGGAATCAATTATATCCACCGGACTAAGCTCATCTTCCAGTTGACGTCCGTATGTATAAAAGATACCTGTGATGTCATTTGATGTCAAAAAAGGATGGACAGGTACCACGGCTGAAATAACACAACATAATTCTATTGATAGCTAGACAACGGCAGGGCAATGCAGATGCTTGTTTCCTATAATTTTAAATAACACGAAATCCATCCTGGTCCCATTTTCACCTCTATGATATATATACAGGTATGATATATATACAGGTATGATATATATACAGGTTTACAACATTACGTAACACAAACATTGATAATACTCAACTCAACATGTTTATATGATAATAGGTAGGTATAGATATACAGACAATTAAAACTTTACTTAAAAAAACAACCACATATGAGATCATACTTAAATAAATAACAGTAGACATATGTTTAACAATAGTCATTGTTCGAAATTTCATTCACTGTAATATGGTTCAATAATTAAGAGACAAACCTGGATCCTTGTGTGGAAACTTTTCCAGCAAATATTTGTAACCCTCAGTACAAAATGCTTTCAGAACTTTCACAGTTGATGGAATATCATTTAACTTAGTTGATTTACTGATCGCTTTGATGAGTAAATCACATTTCTCTCTCCTTGACCTTTCTTCATTAATTTCTTCTGTGTTTTGTTGAGAGATTATTCCATCTGCACTGAGTATGTCAGCAATACCAGATGGATCAATTTCATCTTTTAGCAAAGAAAATTTTTTCCTCAAAAACTCTTTAAAACATTGTGGATTACGTAAAGGACCAAAGTTTGTCTGAAAGAGATCATATATAATTCATTAACATTTGCTACTTTTAACCGACAATACACAAAGTAGCATGAGTTTCAATGAAAAATAAGAAACTAAGAAGTGTAGAGTTATGTTACAAACATAAATATACAGTTGGACCTCATTTATTTGATAACCTTCTATCTGAATACTTGGTATCATCACAAAGAAATATCAGGTCCCAATGTATCTTCTTATGCATGTCGAATTGAAATAGGCTATTCCAAACCATGTAGTATTAGAAATAAAAACTTGGGCCCATTGAATTCGAACGAACGAGGTCTTACTGTATAATCATGTCATTCTGGATGAGACCACTTTTTTACCAGTACATAAGTTCTGTACGGCAGTCAGCAGACGTAACAAAAGCATCAAGCAAGCTACCGACAACTTACCAACATGAACTAGAGATAAAGGCCACAAGAATTACAGTTAAATAATGCTTCTTTACAATTAAAACCAACTTCATCAGAGGCTGTTTGTATAAGAGAGATTAAGTGGTTACAGGAAATGTCACATACATAAGACACAGACCCCAGAAAAAACAGTCTATACAAAACATTACAAACTGAGCAGATGCAAGGGTAAACACGTATGGGAAGAGGGGAGCAAGGAATGGTCTGGAGGACAAACAACAACAAATATGGAGAATTTAGGGGGACAACAAGGTGGAGAAGGGTTGAGTGGACGGAATACATCATGAAACATGCTTAGAAAGTCAGTAATTATAGACCACAGGGGGGGAGAAAAGAACATAAATATTAAATCAAGTAAAGGAATTACTGCACATGGGAAAATGGGAAATTAACATACATCTGAAAACATCAATAGAAATCATAACCACGCAGATATTTATTTACAGCCTGGTAACTGTAAAAATACTGGGGTTTAAATTGTTTTAACAGCTAGCTAACCTCACAATTAACTGCTATATGGTCATAGTACACAGTTTAGAATGTTTTGAGACAACATACCTGTTGGTTGTATATTTCATTTTAGTATCATTTCAATTGACTGACTAAGTGAGGAATAAAGAACATTTCAAGGCCTGAATGCTAAACTGTCCAATCATCTTTATTTGTATACACTTTAAATAGTTTTGCGTTCAGCCCTCAATTTACACCGAGTCAAACAAACCATAGATGTATGCAGCACATACGTACCTGTCCCTTCTGTCCGTCTGGAGAAAACAGCACAACTCCTGGTGTCAAGTTTTCTGAACGGTCTGAAAAATATAATATTAATACAATTATAACTGCAAGTACATTGTAACTGCTAACAACATTACAAACTGAAGTAGCTAGAATATATTACAATACACTAATCACAACAAGTGGGTTATAGTAGCATATGGATGGATACATACACATAACACATCATATAATCAAACCCACATCAATATAATCATTTTCCCTTCCATTACAATTTGAAAGTAAGAAAGAGTAGAAAAAGTAATGCCACAATATTCAAGCCACTTTAATGTAAATATTAGACGTTATTTTTGTAATTCATAATAATACACAGCAATTACTTTATTAATAGCTAAATATGATAAATGCAGCTAAGAGATATGATAAATAATTATATACCCGACGTGTATCCACTGGAACTTGGCTGGACTGACTTCAAGGAAGTGAATGAGCACGGAGTATTGCCGATTGATTGATCATACCCAGAATCTGCGTAATGAGATAATGTAGCGTCAGACGTCTCTGTTTTCAATCCTGTCGACAGTGATGGATCAACTGTGACTTTTTTAGTAATGTTCACTGGTCTGTGAGCAGCATCTATATCTGAAACCAAAAGATTTGTCTCATTATAAGGAAACATAAGAATATTAGTCAATAATTTCTTAATATCAGTAAACATTAATGTAAACTTCACATATAGACTTTAAATTTTCATTATGTCTACTGAAAGAGTAATGATACAAGTAAGTGCAAATTGTATGAACTTGAAACATGGTCACGCAGGTGACCACAAATGACTCTTGTAAAACAAAGCTATGGAAACATACACACATTCTGTACTTAAATGGATTGAATGGAAAACAAAATTCCAGCGTACGACAGTGTAAGCCGACTAATAAACCTATGTTTTGTTTTCTTAAGCAGGGCACTAGACAGCTCTACCCATACCCACCAATGGGGGGGAATTATGAGTTTTCAGCCAAACTTTGATGTCATTCTTTTACTGTTTTGTACTGTTTCAACCAGTTATGACAAATATACAGTATTTTCTGATAAAAATCTTTAAGTAATAATAAGTTCAAAGAAATGTTGATAAACCCCAACTAATCTTATAAAGAATTTTCCTTCCTTTTTATGAGAGAAATTTAAACAGAAACCCATATCATTTTAGTGGGGGAATAGAACCCATAAGTAGCCAAACATGTGCCCATTTATCAAGATGTGCCTTTTCTTGAATAGTATTATACTAATTAAATCCAAGATCAAAACGCCATGATAACCTTATGTGATGACTAATATGTGTAAACATTTCTGTTACCTAGGTCATATAATATACTCCAACAAGTGGCCGTTTTACTAAGTCAATGTCATATTAGCTCTGTTCTTGCTTTTTTAACTAAATGTATGTATTATAATACTTACTGAGCTGCAACTTCTTGCGTTTTGGTTTCTTTGTTGTATCTTCATCATCTGACGACAGCTCGGTCTCGCTACAAAACAAGTGCAATCATTAACCTAAAGTGATTCTTTAGAGAATGAC
Source organism: Mactromeris polynyma (assembly GCA_032209605.1). NCBI lineage: Eukaryota > Metazoa > Mollusca > Bivalvia > Venerida > Mactridae > Mactromeris > Mactromeris polynyma. The sequence goes on from JASFXZ010000008.1 coordinate 18,989,514, forward strand.
AATTTATAAACAGAAAATCAAGTTTTATTAAACGTCACATTTATTAGAGATATCGTAAAACAAGGGACACGTCTTCATGGCCTGTACTTGGCAATTATGTGGTAGAATTCAACTACAACCAGGTTTTTTTCACTTTTTTTATAGCTGTTATTCGGCTATGGTCCCAATACCAAAAAGTATACAGTTTTCCCAATTTGAAAGTAAATATTCCCAATAAATACGAACATAAACTTTTGGTTCAAAGTTTAGCCAAACACTGTCAAAGTTTTTCTCACCAGTAGTTTATATAAATAGCAATTGTTGATTAATTAATCACTACATCCTATACTTTCATTCCAAAATAGTTGCTGTAATTTCTAGACTTTTTCCCCAATTTCTAAATTTAGCCTGCCAAAATTCCCAATTTGAAGGGTACAGGTCATCTTCCCAAATTATCCAAAATTAACGCTGACAACAGTTACAGTTGTCCATGAACTGTGATTCTGACATTTGCTAGGAGAAAGATACAGTCCATGAAAACTTACGCCCAATACAATGATAATCTTGGAGAAATGTGACAGCTCAATAGGTGCAGACATTTTATTTTGGACCCTTTTTCCAACATTGTAATACAAATTGATGTTTTATTTCAATTTAGTTTCTAAAGATAATACAACAGTATGTTTTTAATTCAATTTATTTTCAGAAGTATAAAAATTAGTTTCATGCAGTTATTTTGCTAAAAACATTGTCATACAAGATGATGTAATATCAAGTTTCATCCTATAACTGTACAGCATATTATTAAGACAGCAGGATATATTATATAGCAATTATGTCAAGGATGGGCAACATACGCCAACTCCACACATACAATAAATATGTCACAGATGCCAACAATCATGGCTCCATGTATATCATTTTGCAGTAGATCACTATAATTATAAATAACTATTAAACTACATTTTTTCAATAGAATTATGTTAATGACTATTTTCCAAATAACTTGATAATTCTTCACAATTAAATCAATTGGACGAACATAAATATTTGTTAAGAAAGAAGTGCTTGGTTGTTTGGATTTACTAAGTAAACTCAATAACAATAAAGGTTATTTCACGTAAGTCTAATACCTGAACGTCCTCTTCAATGATCCTACTCTACTTGAACAGTCCTGAAATTGGGTTTTCCAAAATTCTATATTTAGCATACACGTAAAGGCTATTTTAAGCGCAAGACGTACAAACTTGATATTTTAAGAACAATTACGCATATTCAGAGATCTATACATATCTAACAGTCATACAGAACATTATTAGTTAAATAAATTCACTATGAAATACATAATTCGGACGTGAAAACATGTAATTTTTCCTACAGTCACAACAAACAAACACACGTTGGGGTAAAATTTTGACCTAGTTATGAATATTTTACAATCCAATGATATGTAGTTATCAGTTAAGTCATTAAACATGTATAACGCGTAACTTAAATATTCATGTATAATGCCGTATAAGTTTGAGTACATTTTAAATGTTCAGAGATATAAAATAAGGAAAATCTACACGCTGACTGCAAACTTACCGCCATTTTGCATCCATTTTAATTTTTACCTATCACGTGACACGATTGATTTTAGGCGCGTTATTTTAATATGACTTTTAAACTTGTAATATAATCTACTTGTCACCTGGAATTACACACTATAACCAGGGGTAGTTCCAGGATTTGGTAATAGGCGGGGCGTAACAATTTTGGGTTGTGCTCAAGCCTTATTAAACGGCAATGACTGTTTATTAACATTATAACGATAACATATAATGCTACAATAAATCAGAATCGCTTATTTGAAAATCTTATAATTAAGGATATATCTGTATATTTTTCGTATTCATACTCAGACAAAGGCGCGTAGGAAGGTATTGAGCATTGGGGCCGCGGATGGGGTTGATGCGGGAGGGGTATCCCCTCCCGATGAGAAAATTTTAAGGAAATCACCTTTGACACAGGCGCAAAATCCATCACTTTTAAAATTTAAACATTATTTAGTTTAATCATATTTTATTGTATTTATACATAGATCTATAACTATCATATGTGCACAAACATACAAGTAACGTGTACATACATACAAAAGGGTTGGGCCAAAAGTTTTAACAACATTATCCTTGTGCGCCCCCCCCCCCCCCCCCTGAATCCGCTAGTGATAACATATACGGTCCCTGTTGTCACGAACTTAAACAACGACGATTAGCGTGTTTTATACAACATAACATTGTTTACCAGCTGATTAATTGACATTCCATCTTATTCTACTGTCTTGACCACATGTTATCGTCTCGCCAAGGGGGACAAGACATGCGCGTAGCTATACCTGTACGCAAAATACGCCGTTGAGCATTTGTATGCAGTTATGGGTATACATTTTCTGAATATTTTAAGCTTCAAATTTTAATGTATTTGCTTGTGAAAATGTTACAAGATTGCACGACGAATGTTCTAGAAAACATGTTTTTTTCCGGGGTATTATGCCCTTAGACCCCCCCCCCCCCCTAGATTGTTTGAGTACACATTCTACCAGCTCTGGCTACGCCCCTGCAAGAACGCCGTATGCAAGGACCAAGTTGTATCACAAATCTCTTCCCGGACGCTATTAGGATCCAAGGTGTGGTACATATATCATGTAGATAGTCTCTTCTAAAGATACCATGATCTATGTACCACACTCATTAACACATGAAGCTGTCCGTGCTCCGTCGTTAGACAACTTCAATACCCAGATCCGACCATCACTCACAGACCTTCAGAAGACCGGCGCTTTAAAATTTTGAATTCATTTTAGTATACTTTTATAACAGTATATCTATATCTATCACTGAATTCGCCACAACTGGGACTTATGGTCCCAGGCCACAATAACGATTCGACACATAACAATTCGCTACAGTTGAATAACGATTCGCCACATGTGTGGTGAATGAAATTTGGATGATATTGATCATTAAATGGTGCTAATGGTATCTTTAGAAGAGACTATCTACATGATCTATGTACCACACCTTGGGTTTGGAGAGGAGATGGAGCTTGGCGTCCGTCGCGAGGACCACGTGTTTCCGCGCCGTACAGAGTGCAAATCGCCACATTATCGGATATTTACTTTCCACGGAAGGTATAAGTTTGATCCTCTACAGGGGCCTCCCTACGATAGGCTGGTGGTACTTCTTGCACTCATTTGACTCCTGGTGGTCTCAAGAACCCGGTCTTATGCATGCGCGTAGGAGCTGGAGACGTAGGAGCCACTGTATCTTAAACTAATAAAAAACAGCCACACATTTTATTGGCATTCAGCCAAGATATTTAATACACATGACAAAGTGTTATCATCGCTACCAGACAGGGGCCGTCGCAAGTACCCTGACAGCCATCAGTCGGCGGATTAATGTAGGCATGAAAGGAAGCATACTAACCAGGTGACAAGTGTAGTTATATTTTGTTCATTATTGACATGGATCATCGCCTTGCAGTGCTTGGAAAGTTGTGAATATGCGTTGAAGCGGCCTATCCAATTACCACCGAATGTGGTAACATTTGTTTGTATAATTAAATACGACATGTACTAATTTACTCAATTCTTCTTTTTGAACATTGTAAATAACACATCTGTTGCACTTGTGTTTTGTTAACTATTGCGTGTATTGTTTTCGTGATTTCGCATTTGCTTATGATGATGATATACACTGTATATCCTTGTTTATATTGCTTTCATGTACCAGAATAAATACATTAAAATGCTACTGAACTGTTTCAAAATATATCCCTAACAGTCCCGTATCTTTTTACAAAATTACACATAATATTATGTAGGTAACTAGGAATAAATGTAATAACTTACAAGCAGCAAACACATTTTCGGAAAATATCATTTAAAAAGTGATAGATTTTGCGCCTGTGAAAGGTGATTTCCTAAAAAAATCTCATCGCACCCACCCCGTCCGCGGCCCCAATGCTCAATACCTTCATACGCGCCTGTTATGGGGTCACATTGCCTAATGAGGAAGCTATATATATGGAGTGGGCAAATCGCCCTATTATTGGATATTCACTGTGTTCAAATATTGTAGTAAATACGTTCCTCAATATCAAAGGGCCTCCGTTCAATAGTCTGGTGGAAGTTGTTGCACTCGTGGTACTCCTGGTTGTCTCAGGTAATTGTATATCCAGTTTTATAGGGTCACATTGCCTCATAAGGGACCTATAGCTATGCAGAAGCCAAATTGCCCCAAGATGGTGTAAGTTCGATCCTCAATAGGGCCCCCTACGATGGACTGGTGTGACATCTTGCACTCGTTTGACTACTGTTTGTCTCAGATACTCGTATATACCCGGTTGTTTAGGGTCACATTACCTCATACTGGAGCTACGAGGAGGGTAAAACGCCCTAAATATTATCGGATATTTACATTCAACGACAGGTACATGTTTGATCCCCTGTAGGGGCACTTGTCGGATTCATGGTTGTCTCAGGTAGTCGTGTATGTCCGTGATACATGTTGCTACACAACGGAAAAGTTTGGAAGAACGTTTTGAATCTATTTTTACACATGTGCCAATATAGAGCAGACATGTACTAACAGGGGAGACAATCGATGCGATCCGCCTGTTAGACAGTCACTCACAAACTCCAACATGGTAAGGGGAGATAACACTACGTTGTAGATTGCTCACGGCGGTGTGTTTAAATACGTGAAAAATTTATTCGATCAGATAATCAGTTGTTATGTGTGTCATCAGTTTGAAATAGTGTAATTTTGTAAGTTGATATATATTTGTATTTTTGGTAAGTGCGCCCATTCTAATTAGTTCTACAAATAACCCGATATTTTCCCTATATAAACTTAAGTAGTAATCGGAATTCGGATAGTATGTGTGTTCGGATACAATATTTTCGTTGTTGAGGATTTGTTATATATGTCTCCACCAACTGTTCCCTTATAACCAACATCTTGCAGTATTATGATGATGTAATGGAACATTACAAGTTTGACCTATTTTTCAGCTGGCATGACATTGTTTTCCATTATGGTACTGTACAGTTTAACGCATGTAAGTTGTAACATACAACACAACACACTACACTACAATTTATTTTAAGTCGGAAGGACATTATAATAAATAACATAAGATTAGATATAGAGCTTTTACAACCGACTACGTAGTAACATATAATATAAAGAAAACATAGCATAAAACAGCTGCAACTAAAGATATAAGCAAAGCATACACATATTGACACAATGTGTTTAAACTAGTATAGACAGACCGGAACAGTACGCAGACTTTTTTTATCGCATTTTCTAACCTGTGTAAATTTGGCTGTGTTTTAAATCATCTGGTCTTCGCAGCTTTTCAGAAAAATCCTTGCTCTAAAATTTGCGGCAAGTCTCGATTGTAAACATTGCACTGCGCAGTTTGGCACCGCACGTACTACAGTCGCGGCCAAAATAATTTGTGCTATTTCACCAGTACGCGGACACCAACATTTACTGAAGAAGAAAGACTCTAATGAGGAATCAGCTTCAGAGAAGTTTCTTTGATGATTTTATTTCAAGATTTTAAAACCTGAAAGAATGAAAGATTTATTAAATTTTATTCATTTGACTTTTAATAGCCACATGTAACAAACAAACTTTAACAATGTGTGTAGTATACATGTGAACTACGGTGAACAAAAAATGGACAATAAAACAAACTTTAAAATGACCATAATTATATAATTTTTTTTCATAAACTGGGACTATACAATGAATGGCAATAGTAAGAAAAAAACATTTGGCGCATACCTGTACACATTGCGTCACATGCATGCGCCCAAATGATTAGGATGTAGTTCAGGAATTGTATTGAAGCGTACCGGTGATATATTTCAGGCTTCAGGTTGAATATTTTGGTGAGATTTTGTAAAATGGCATTTTAATTTATTTATTAAAACCCTTGACTGTGCGTTCTCTATTATTGATTTTAGTATGATTTAAACAGACAATCATAATTTATTTACCCGTTTACTAGCAAGCTATGCAAAATCATTGTCATTACACATATATTGGCATCAATTAGAACCATCTAATTGGTACTTAGCTTTACACATTCGAAACCTTCCAGTTATTATTTGTACAACAATTGTTCCCCCATGTCCAAACACTTGCTACTTCATGTTTTACCCTTGCATTTCAATGGGTTTTCATTTCTGTTTTTTATGTTTTACTTTCACTGACAAGCATTGACACTCTGCATTAGTCAGAAAATGTAAAATATCATATAAATGAAGGTAAAACATGAAAGGTACAAATGTTGAGAGTCATATTTGTGGGGCTAGTTTCCCCCTGCATTCATCTTGGGGAATTTGTTCAACGACCAGTAACATATACTCTTACGTTTACTCTATGTATGAGGCAGCTGTGGTACTCCATGTTATTAGTTCTTGGTATGTCCTATAGACACATTAAATGATAACTTGAAGCTATACCAATGGGTCTCATGCTTTATCCTTTATATCTCCTCACTTTTTATATAAATCTGTGCTTATAGTGTTTGCTGCTATTTTTGCATTACTCTGCTTTCGCATTTTTTTGGTATTTTGACAACAAAAAATACATCAAAACAATTTGTCTGTCTTGGAAAAATGTGGAAAAGAAATACTATTGTCATCATTAATTTACTGTAAAATGTTTGAAAGTTCTAATTAATGAACATAAAGTAATTTTTTCTTCCGTTCCATTATTTTGTTAGTACCGCGGGAATACAAGCAAACAGTATGCATTTCTAAAATTTCCTTCTATTCTCTTCAAATCTCTTTTCTCCACACGCTTATATCAAATGTATTTAATATCAAATTATGTTGGAAAAATCCCAAACCTAATGACTTGTCAACATATTTTATATAATTGGAAATTGGGACAATCACAGATTGTAATGTCTGTATGTTCATACTGAATACATGAACCCATAGAAAACTCATGCAATGTAAATGCATTCTTTGGGTATTACTAAACTAGTTAACAACAACTTAGAGGTAACTCTTGTATGTAATGATGTCTGTTGATATCTGAGTTTTCTCCCTTGGCAAATGAGTGCAAATAGCGTAGTTGTTTTCTAATACAACATTGATAGCATAAAATCAGGTACTGACTCGGTCATATTAAACCTCAAAAATAATTTTTATTTTTGCTTATGATACCCAGGTATCTGAATTGTGTTTTAAGACTTGTGAATAGATCACTTTTAAACTTACATATATGGTTTGACAAGATTTATGGTGTTTTGTTCACTTTAAAGCAGTCAAAATTTCTGGAGGGTTAACAGAAAGGAGTGATAACATTTGCTTTGTCTGCATATATATTGCCACCTCAATAGCTTAATTGGTACAATGTATAGTGACCACCTTAAGTGTGGGAGGTCTTAGGTTTGATCCCTGACCATGTCATACCGAAGATGTGAAAAATGGTACTGGTAGCTCCCTTGCTTAGGCACTCAGTATATAACAGGTAGTACAAGGAGATAAATAAGCCCTGGAGGTAAGTATGCATTAGTGGATACCTTGTTGGTCGCACAAGAGTTTTGTATCTCATGTAACTTGTTGATTGTATGCATCATTAAATAAAAACTTCTTTATTAATTTTATTGAAATACTCGGCAATTCAGTGTGAAATATATGCATTGGTTTAATATGACAATAAAAATATGAGACTTATTATTTTTGTTTGAATGTATGCAGAGTTTTGTTATTTATTTGTGTACTAGCCAGAGTTTGGTATCAGTTAACATTATAACAATGCCACCAATACAGTTATGTTGTGGTTTTGTGTTGTCAAAAATTGGTAGGACTTCAAATAAGTCAAGTGTATTGATTTATCTGATTTATTGACACAAAGTTTCATTTTATCTCTGGTTTAATCCCCATGAAGATAGGAAGCATGGATAAGGGATGGTTTACATGTAAATGGCATTTAGGCGGTATTAGACGTACACGGTTTTTGTAAACTGTATAATTCCTTACAGTAAACAAAGGTTGAGGAATGTTTATATTATGACTGTACGTGGTGATATGACTTGATAACATGTTTGGCACTCTGGTTATTATGATACGATAAAGAACAGTTATTAGACATTGAATCATATATCATCCTTACATCGTGTAATATAATACTGCTTACATATAGGGCTATTATCCTTGATAAATTTGCTGTGCAAATTTGTTCAAAATTTTAATTTATAACTTTGTAAAGTAATCATGAATTTCATCAAGATTTGGTCGACTTTTTGAAATCCTGATATAACAAGAAATCTGTTCAGAAGGTGTACAACAAATATTTCTCATGATATTATCTACACAATTCTTAAGACATCTTTTTTTCTTAACTATGTACTTCATGTTGTTATAGAACCACTTTTGCTGGGTGAGACTTTGGTCTCTTAGTTTTAAGTGTATCCTAATGTGTTCCCTGTACATATTCTAATACATTCTCTTTATCTAACACTGTCACTCGGTTATTGGCATGGTACTTGTGTCACTAGTTGGTAGTTGTAATCTCTAACTGAACCGTGATCTCCATATGTCCCAGGCAGGTGACTGAAGTTGAGTGACCAAAGGTTTGTCAACTATCCGCAGGTATTTTAAGTTCTGCACGTAACACAGTTTAGCAGCAGAATGTATGTCTTAACTGTATGAAGAACAAGTATGATTGTACGAATCACTGATGCCTAATGTCACGACGTGATTCATGAGTGGTCAGTTGAGACGAAGAGGGAATTTTGCATGGAGAAGGTTCTATCGTAAGTCTTGCTCATTGCAAAACGGTTTTCGTATTTTTTTCTGAGTTAAGGCAGGGCATTACTTTGTATTAAAGTATGTATGCGTAAATTTCAAGTAGAAGAATGGACTGTGGGTTTAAGTACTATATGAGTAAAATGTTCCACGTTGTCTGAAGAACACATACTGTCAAACAATACAACAACAGTTGCCTGATCAGTGATTCTAACAGTAGTTTCTATCTTTCTTTTAATTGTCTAAAAAACTAATTTAATTAATTTTTGGGACTGAATTGGTCTGTTGATCTTCAATTAATTGTTTAATAACCTGAATAATGAGTGTTAAGTGATTGAAATGATATATTTGGAGAGTGTAAACATTACTTACAGCATATAAACTTGAATCATCTTGTGAAATGAACACTTGGAGAATTGATTTTAAGTATAGTTTTGTTCTCTCTTTTTAAGAGTTGATGAGTGATTAAAGACAAAACATTGAGTTGTTGAGACTGTGACAGATAGTATCAGGTGATAACTATTTCTTTTCAAGTCCTCTTTTGTTGATAAACTGTCATACTTAAAGTCTTGTGTTTTTTAAAAGGTGTTTTATCAAATTTCAAAGGGTTGACTAACTTTGACAGTTAAAATTTTGTTTTCAAACATATCTATGACTTTGAAATATATGGTTAAGACATAAATTATTACTATAATAAGGCAAAATTTGAAACTATTTTTATGGTTCAAAGGCCTTGACTTGGCTTTTGTAAAATATTTTATGTGGGTGTTTTGTTACACGATTGTCTTGAAGGTTGAGATTTATATTATAACTTTTGTATTATTTGGTTTTACACCAATACACCGGCACCTAGGTATTACAGCAATTCACTGGCATCAAGGTATAACACTCATCCACTGGCACCTAGGTATTACACGAAGTCACTTGCACCTAGGTTTTACACCAAGTCACTGGCACCTAGGTATTACAACAATCCACTGACACCTAGGTATTACACCAATCCACTTGCACCTAGGTGTTACAACAATCCACTGACACCTAGGTATTACACCAATCCACTGGCACCTAGGTGTTACACCAAGTCACTTGCACCTAGGTGTTACAACAATCCACTGGCACCTAGGTGTTACACCAATCCACTGGCACCTAGGTGTTACACCAATCCACTTGCACCTAGGTGTTACAACAATCCACTGACACCTAGGTATTACACCAATCCACTGGCACCTAGGTATTACACCAATCCACTTGCACCTAGGTGTTACACCAATCCACTTGCACCTAGGTGTTACAACAATCCACTGACACCTAGGTATTACACCAAGTCACTTGCACCTAGGTATTACACCAAGTCACTTGCACCTAGGTATTACAACAATCCACTGGCACCTAGGTATTACACCAAGTCACTTGCACCTAGGTATTACACCAAGTCACTTGCACCTAGGTATTACAACAATCCACTGGCACCTAGGTATTACACCAAGTCACTTGCACCTAGGTATTACAACAATCCACTGGCACCTAGGTATTACACCAAGTCACTTGCACCAAGGTATTACACCAAGTCACTTGCACCTAGGTATTACAACAATCCACTGACACCTAGGTATTACACCAAGTCACTTGCACCTAGGTGTTACAACAATTCACTGACACCTAGGGCTAGGTGTTACAACAATCCACTGACACCTAGGTATTACACCAAGTCACTTGCACCTAGGTATTACAACAATCCACTGGCACCTAGGTATTACAACAATCCACTGACACCCCCTAGGAAATTATTTTATTTTCAACTTTTTAACCTTGAAAATTTTCTTATTTTTCATGTTAGGGTGGGGATGTTCTGGACCGGTCCAGTTCTTCCCCCCTAGGAAATTATTTTATTTTCAACTTTCATGCACTGGAAATTATCTAATTTTTTGTGTGAGGGTGGGGAAGTTCTGGACCGGCCTAGTTCTTCCCCCCTAGGAAATTATTTTATTTTCAACTTTTTAACCTTGAAAATGTTCTTATTTTTTATGTTAGGGTGGGAAAGTTCTGGACCGGTCCAGTTCTTCCCCCCCTAGGAAATTATTTTATTTTTTCAACTTTCAGCTGGTCTAATTCTGTCATGACCTAGTTAAATACTTTATTATTTGTGTCAGTGTGGGGAAGTTCTGGACTAGTCAAATTCTTCTCCCCTAGTAAAATATTTTATTTTTTCTTCTGAGGGTGGGGAAGTTCTGGACTAATCCAGTTCTTCCCCCCTAGGAAATTATTTTATTTTCAACTTTTTAACCTTGAAAATTTTCTTATTTTTCATGTTAGGGTGGGGATGTTCTGGACCGGTCCAGTTCGTCCCCCCTAGGAAATTATTTTATTTTTTCAACTTTCCAAGGGGAGAAGAACTGGACTAGTCCAGAACTTCCCCACCCTAAGACAAAAATAATAATATTTTACAAGGGGAGAAGAACTGGACTAGTCCAGAACTTCCCCACCTTAAGACAAAAATAATAATATTTTACAAGGGGAGAAGAACTGGACTAGTCCAGAACTTCCCCACCCTAAAGCGCAAAAAAATAAAACAATTTCCAAGGGGAGAAGAACTGGACTAGTCCAGAACTTCCCCACCCTAAGACTAAAATAATAATATTTTACAAGGGGAGAAGAACTGGACTAGTCTAGAACTTCCCCACCCTAAAGCGCAAACAAATAAAACAATTTCCAAGGGGAGAAGAACTGGACTAGTCCAGACCTTCCCCACCCTAAGACTAAAATAATAATATTTTACAAGGGGAGAAGAACTGGACTAGTCCAGAACTTCCCCACCATAAAGCGCAAAAAAATATAAAAAACTCTAGTCCAGAACTTCCCCACTTTGACACAAATAAAGTATTTAACTAGGGGAGAAGAAATAGACTAGCAGAAAGTTGAAAATAAAATCTTTTACTAGGGGGGAAGAACTGACCCAGTCTAGAACTTCCCCACCCTAACATGAAAAATAAGATAATTTCCAGTGTGAAAAAGAATAAAATATAATTATTTTCTAGGGGGGAAGAAATGGACTGGGTGGGGAAGAACTGGACTAGTCCAGATCTTCCCCGGGGAAGAACTGGACCAGTCCAGAACTGCCCGGGGAAGAACTGGACCGGTCCAAAACCGCCCCGGGGAAGAACTGGACCGGGGCAGTTCTGGACTGTTACACCGGCATACAAGCCAACAAACATATTGACCAAATGTTGAATGTTCCATGTGGTATAAACCAGCATGTCTAACTGAACACTACATTGATTTCATGTCATTCAGATAGTTAGAGTAATTTCCTTTCTGTTTTTGTTAAATTGTTTGATAACGTTTTTATTTGAAAGGAGTTGGCTGATCAATACAATATGCATCAAGGTTTGTTTTGTACAACTGATAAAATCTGCTACCATTCAACATGTTGTTTACTGTTTGTCAGGGGCATTTTATGGCAATTTATCGATGTTTGTCTCCTTAATGTTATATTTGAGCTCTTCTGCTGATAAAAATGTTTCAATGAGTTTTTTAAAGCTACCGGTATATACAATCAGCGTTTATCTTACTATGTTAAATGAATTATGAAACAGCCGTCCTAAAAAGATATCTCAATTGCATTTTGTTCTCTCTAATGTGCTACAAAATCAATGAAGATAAATTACAAAATGTACACTAAATATGAAATCTACTGTTTCATAATGAACACACCAGAAAGTATGTTCATTAATTTACCAATCTTATGAAATTCACCTTAAATGTACTTGGATTCAAGTTATAAAATGTATGTGATTGCTGTTAAAGGTCGTGAATAATGGCCCTTAATCTATATAAAATGGCCATTTTACACTATATTGTTAATGCACAGTCCAGAGGCTGTACTTCTTAATAAATTATGTTGAAATATATATACTTCATATTCCGCTCTCAAAATTGGATGTAGAAAACATATTTAATACAGTAAAACCTCACTTAAAGACCACATCAATATTAACACCACCTCAAAATTAAGAACACAATTTTTAACTGTTTTTCTCTTTATTCGACCTCAATATTAAGACATCCTCAATAAGAAGACCAATTTCTGAGGGTCCCACTTAGGTCTTATTATTGAGGGTTTACTGTATATGTGAGTATGTCAACTTTGACTCTCACTACATACTCCTGTTTATAGGAAGTCAACGATTAAAGCAAGAATGCTAATGTTCGGTTATACCACAAGCAGTATATAAATATTGTCAGTAATCCAGGTTATGAATAAAGTGATGCCAAGGTATGTTCAATCCCGGGATCAAATGGTAAAATTTAATGGCTTCTTCAAAGAGCACAGAGCAATAAAATTCTTCTTTGGTTAACCTTACAAATAAAGAGATACCGTTTGTGATGACTGTCAGTGTATATGAAATGATATCCCAGTATAGTGTCATCCTGTTGTCCCTTTACGAACTTGGTAGGTCACATGGTAACATTTTTGATGATTGTAATTACATGTTAAGTTGAAGAGAACAGTTGGAAATGTTTGCTGATGATACCAGTGGTTGCTTATTTTGTGGTGTAGGCAAACAATCTCAAGCAATAATATCAAGTTGAAGTTGCTTGACATTTGATTGTTGAACTGCGGGCAAACCTTTGTGGCAGTCTGGGTCAGAGTTCTTTCTGTAATATTGTCTTATACATTATTTGTAGCGCTGTCACAATGCTACTGTGCAGGCATATTCAAAATGTTTGACTTTATGAATCTTTCCTTTGTTGGTAAGCTGTTTGTCATCCTAGCAAATTACACTGTATTATAGAGTCGTCACCGTGTTAAATACTTTATATTGTAGACAGTATAAGTGGAGACTTTGAGTGAACAAGTTCGCAAATTGGCAATTTCAGGCAAATATTTCGCAAATGTAAGATTATTAAAGTTGTTCATTCATGTAATGACAGTTTGTTATTTCAGGTGAGACTGTTGTGTACTGTTAGCTGATGTAGGTGAACCGAGCAGAAAAGGAAATCCCGACTTCTTGAATTTGATTGAAACAGTGCATGTTGGTACATGAATGATCATGGGGTTATGTCAGTTAACCAATCAAACAACAGGTAACTAAGAAAGTCCTGTCATAATGTATATGTGTTCACTATACTATATGTGTTCGCTATTTTATATGTGTTAACTATTCTATATATGTGTTAGCTATTTTGTATGTGTTCACTATTCTATATATGTGTTAACTATTCTATATATGTGTTAGCTATTTTGTATGTGTTCACTATTCTATATATTATGTGTTCACTATTCTATATGTGTTCATTATTTTATATGTGTTCACTATTATATATGTGTTCACTATTATATATGTGTTCACTTTTTCACGTGTCCAACATTATTTCAAACTCCTCATAGAAGTTATCTCCCTTGTCAATTAGATGTCAACATGGCAACACCAACAAATTGTTCCATGTTAGAAAGGATTTTATCTTCTGACGAATTTTCAAATTAATGAACAAGTTATATGCTGCAAGCCATTGATAAACAAATAATGACTTGCAGTAAATATTTGTAAAATAGGTGCATGAAAATTTAATAGTTTGAAATGATGACATAGTTGCTGTAGTCATTCGTGATCTAGCGACGCTGTTGCGAACATTTTACATATTATGACTCAAGTTTTGTATTTTAAGTGAATCATATAGAATTAAATGTTTATACATGTTCTGCAAACATGACATGATTGTGAGCTTGCAGCTTCAATGATAATTGATTTTTCAGAGATTTTCTTATATTCCACCGTCTCTTACCTGTCATGTGACATTTCAAGGGTCATGTGGTTCTTCCTGGTGGTGGGGATTTGATTCAAGCTGTGCTCCGAACCATTCAAACTCCTGTGTGGAGGTTGGTGCTCACTACTCTGTGTTCACTAATTTACATATTTACTCTTCTATGTGTTCACTATTCTACACATTTGTGACCAAGCAATTTTTTTTATGATATTCTACAATAGGAAAAATAAGTATTCTTACATTGATGTAGAACTTAACATAAACTTGTATGCATTTTCATGCATTTCGTTGTCTGAACTGTAAATTTTTCTGCAGTTAAAAGCAGAACTTCCGTTGTTAATGTTTGCATATGTTATCCAGAGGAAGGTGAAACATTGTTCCAATGAATTTACAATAGATGTAGGTTACTTGTTGTTGTAACTCACAAATCCATTATTTCACTATTCTTCTCTACACTATTGTACGTGTTCACTATATGTTCACTATTCTGCTCTACACTATTGTACGTGTTCACTATATGTTCACTATTCTACTCTACACTATTGTACGTGTTGACTATATGTTCACTATTCTACTCTACACTATTGTACGTGTTGACTATAGTACGTGTTGACTGTATGTTCACTATTCTATTCTACACTATTATATGTGTTGACTATAGTACGTGTTGACTATATGTTCACTATTCAATATACTACATGTTTCTAAGTCTTAAAGTCTTTTTAAATTCCAAAACTTTCAGATTTATTAAGATGAAATAAGGAATGTCTTGATGAGCGAAACCACAAGGACTTTAAAGTCTTTGCATATATAATGGTGACATAGATATTGATTCACAAGTCCATTGTAAGGTGGCCAAGATGATATATGGGGGGGGGGGGTTGAGCATGATTATATATTACAAAGACACCTGCATACCAACTACTGACCAGGTTGTGGAAATATTTCCCTGTTATGGACACTGATTTACCTGTTATGACAATTGATTTCTCTATCTTGAGTAAAATGATTGAAGAAAAAATTGATATTGAAATATGAGTATGAAAATACCCAATGTGGAATCATCACATAAATTTCCCAAACTGTTGAAATTAGCATACTTTGTATGTAAAGTATGATTAACATTTCATATCAATTCTACAGGTGATTTGATAAATGGTGCTTGTATTGTGTAGAGTTAATTGATAGATTATTTATGGGTGTATAATATATAAACTGCTCCAAAACATTGACCTTACGGGTGTGCTCCAGAAAGTTTGAGCTAGTTAGGATAAGAATAGACACTTGCTGCGACATTTATAAAGGTTACCCACACTAATAGCCAGTTTTCAATGATTTGAATTCACATTTAGACAAGAAACTGTCACATTGATTCGCCGCTTAGTTAGCGTGAAAACCACCAATTTGGTTGCAAGATTTGAAAAAAATGTGTATAATGTTACGCTATTCAAGGTAATAATTAATGAGTTAGTAATGAGATTATTATGCTGGGATAATTTCATACAATTCTTATTCAACCTGGTTAAGATGTCAGTGCAATATTAGTTTAATGTCCTCTGTAGACTGGATGTTTTTATGATGTTAAGGTTCTCTGATCGACTGTGTATAGAATGAATACAGTCTACGTAAAATGTCACCACTCACAATGGAATACATTGAGGAAAAAATTGCATAGCATAAAGTTTTTCCCCACAAAAGGCTATGTTTGTTCTCAGCCTTATTTACATAAATTTTGGTTGATTAAATATTTTCCTTAATATTGGAGGATTGAGACGAGTGGAGTACACACACATGTTTGATTAGTGTTAACAATTCATAATAAAAAAGATCTTGTCATAGTAAATGATTGTCGAGTGGGATTGTGCTTTTCTTGTGAATTAATGAAAACTTAAACGATTTGTCCAAGTCACTAAATTCACCCCTCCCAAAATTAAGGTTTTATTATCATATGACTCATAGACAACCCTATATAATGTCTTTGGTATCAAATATTGTGGAAAGCAGTGATGTTCATTTCATAATATCGATAATTTTATGCCATGATGGACATAATGTAATTTTGGGAAAGAAAGATAACTATGTGGTCTGTAAGTCAAGTACATTTATGTTTTGTATGTCTGTTGCATATTGCATTCTTAATTCAAAGTTATAATTACCAGCTTGTTTGGTAATTGCCTAATAAGCTTGTTTACATAAAACTTGTGAAATAAAAGCCGATACTTAACTTCTCTCAAGCCTCTTTGCGACGAGCTCTACGTGGTCTTCTAAATCGCTGTTCTGTGTGTGTGCGGGGATATGTCCAAGTTTTGTCTGGACTTTAACAAAGCCATCTTTATTTTGTTACTTGCAAATGTATTTTTTTTCAATTCCTGAAGGCGATACTGTCAATATGACTTGTTTCTATTCTGATGTCTAAGTATGTTACCTTTGTGAAATAAAGTAATTATTATTATCTTGAGAGTAATTGATAGAAATGTTTGCTGCAATTGGATAGCATTGTCCAGCTCAAGACGCGTTTTTAACCCGGCCATTATCTCAAAGATCAAGGTCATGTCTGGAGGTCAAAGAGGTCGTGGCATTCTTTGTACCCTTGCGTTACCACTGCATTGATTTACATGACATTGATGGTTACATTGAAATGTTTGAGCAGAATCATCCTGCATTTCTGGGGGGGAGGGTAAGTTATGGGTAATTTATCATGCTTATAGATTATCCTTTGTTAAGGGTATTTAAACCATTCAGTAAATCCCAATGTTTGTGTTAGCTCCAGTTGTATGCTTGTATCTCAGTATTTGCCGAATCATTCTTCATGTCACATTACAAGGTTGTTGAAATAAATATGACTTAGGTGATCATTTAGATTTTGAAAAATGAGAAAATTAATTCCGTTAAGGCTATAACGACCTGAAAATAAGGGACATGCGTTTATCTATTGATTGGTTTGTATTTGAATGAATTTTGCATGATAATGATTACACTGACAGACCTTCAACATTTACAGGTTGATATATATAAATCTGTTGCCCGTCAATCAGCAGCTTATAGCTGCTCAGTCCACTCACTCTGCTCTGTGTTCATAGAAGGACGTGCTGGTCAGTGCTAGCATTGAGCCTGGTGAATGACCAACAATCAAGATAATATTGCAGAATCAGTACGTTAGGTTCGGTGTCTTTCAGAATTACTTTGAAAAATAGCATTGTCATACTTACATACTGATTTGAAATTCGCAAATTCTAACTGCATATATCATACACTGTTCATAGAATCCGTTAACATATTTCTTCATTGTCTTGGTAGCTTTATGCAAGAACAAGCAGTTCACTCATTTTTGCTGAATTCTTCTTGCATCTTAAAACACTGGGTTCCATGGAAAACATAAAATAAAATAGAAAGACAGGAAATGTTTTATTATATTCTTATTATTAATAAGTGATATAATTACTTGAGCTGTTAAAAGTCAACAATGGACACCACTAAATTGCTTACCTTCATCATTATCCAATTTTCATTCTGTGTGTTTTGGTCATGACTAAAGGTTAGTATGTGTGCTTGCTGAAATAACCCCACATAAATTGATGATTTAACTGCAGATTTGCTGACAAACTGACATTAGCGTACTGATGGTCAGTGAATACGCCTCTAGGGTGGGCAGATCTGAATAAATACCCTTCAAAGTTGAGTTGATGGAATTTGAGATTAGTTTAACAATGTTGCTGTACTTCACTGGTCTACAACAAAGCTGTGTACTTTGTAACCGCAAAAATCAAAACAAACTTTAAAGTAATTCACTGATAATGGTACCTTTACCTGACTGGTTACCGTGGTAATGGTATTGTCATGATTTATATGATAAAATTACCTGAAATAATAATTATTTGATTTGTGTAATTGAAATGACAATTATTTGTGTCTCATAAGGTGGACAAATTGAGGTCAAACATGTAATACGGTCATATTTTTCTGTCATTACTTTGTAGTTTATATT
Organism: Mactromeris polynyma; assembly: GCA_032209605.1. Classification (NCBI taxonomy): domain Eukaryota; kingdom Metazoa; phylum Mollusca; class Bivalvia; order Venerida; family Mactridae; genus Mactromeris; species Mactromeris polynyma. The sequence goes on from JASFXZ010000008.1 coordinate 19,008,068, forward strand.
TCAGAACAAATTTTATTTTTTTTGTTGATTTATAATTCTGTGTGTTACATCTTGAAAATCAAAACCTTACATTTATCAATCAATGCAACATCATGACATAATTCCTTAAAACACGAACAATACATTAGCAGTTAATATCTTCCGACATGCATGTGAGTTTAACAGTTCTTTGTACATTAGTTATTCAGCAAAAACATTAAAATTTACATAAGCAATATTGAGTACATATATCAGGTGTTGTATAGATAATACAGAAGACCTGGAGGAAAGCAAGGACACATTTAGAACTACTACATGTACATCCCCTACAGAAAAGACGATCTCCCTAAACTAGCTCGTACCAGCTCGTTGCAAGCTAGTAACCAGCTCGTTGCGAGCTAGTATTTGGAACGAATACGAGCTCGCGACGTGCTTGCCACGCGCTCCCCGCGAGCTCGCGACGTGCTTACCACGTGCTTCCCACGAGCCCGCGACGTGCTTACCACGCGCTCCCCGCAAGCTCGCGACATGCTCCCTACGAGCCCGCGACGTGCTTACCACGCGCTCCCCGCGAGCTCGCGACGTGCTTACCACGCGCTCCCCGCGAGCTCGCGACATGCTTACCATGCGCTCCCCGCGAGCTCGCGACGTGCTTACCACGCGCTCCAAGAAGCACGTCGCGTGCTCGCGACAAGCTCGTATTCGTTCCAAATCCGATCTCGAGTTCGTACGTGCTCGTAGCTAGCACGTCACGCGCTCAAGCGTGCAAACAATGTTGTTCATCTGTAGATATGTATTGTGTGTGTACATAGGAAGATTAATAACCACAGGAGAATAAAATTAATACATAAAAATAACAGTTTCAAATGCTATTTAATAACAAATATCTGTATATCTGATCATAACATGTCTTAACATCCCATAAATCAATGACTATCTTAAGTTTGTGATTCACGTTCCAAAACAAAGTCAGAGGGGTATATATTATTCATATGGTCTTTCTAACCTTCATAAAACAAATGTCCAAATTTTGTCTGAATGTGTCTGAATTTGTCATTAAAATCGAACACTTAACGACAAATTCAGCCAGTATTCAGAAAAATTCTGCTGCCGAGATTCATATAACTGTTCAGACTACATCTGAAAGTCATGCAAAATTCAATCAATGTTTGGCCATGGTTAACCCAGGTATTAACATTTACAACAATTGGCACCATTGCTGACCATGGTAGTACCATGGCCCGACATGATATACACAATCCACAGAAACAATATTCCATTATACAAGGTTTCACAGTCTTGAAAAGTCCTTGAATTTGAAGCCTACTCCTTGAAAAATACTTGAATTTGTAACAGCCAAAACTCCTTTAAAGAACTTGAATTTTGACAAAAACGAACTCAATTTGATCAATTGCCCTTAAATTCTTCTGCTGCAGATAGAAAATAACAAACGATGAAAAAAATGACGGCTATTTTCGACTGTATGGTTATACAGTACGGCACGCAGGCTGGTTTTATGCAGTCTTACAGTAATTCTTAACCTGTAATTTTATCCGTGCGGCAGTGATAAGTCATCTTGGGGCAATAAACTTGAAAAATACAGTGGATCCCTTCTTCTCTATACCAAAAATCTAAATTTTTAGTCCTTGAAAATGGGGGAAAAGTACTTGAATTTTTTTCCAGAAATTCTGTTTGAACCATGTTATACATGTACCACAATTCAGCTCTAATTGAATGTTACATTAATGTTTCCACAAACATTGGACTGTCACTTTTATTGAACTGATTAAATAATTATATACTTCTAGAATAAACATATCAGAAAATTTATTGAAAAGTTCCTGAACTTTACAAGAACATGAGGTATGGACATATTTTTGTGTTAAAGCTGACTCAATTTATCATACACACATATCCTAGTTAGCAAAATAAGGCAATAACATTGATTTGTAACTTTTGTATAACAATTGTACCTAAAAAATAATTAATTTTACAGATCTTTTCATATGATCCCAGCTTGTACAACAGGCAATTAAATATTAATCAAACTATATTCATCAACAAAAAATACTTTGTACTTAAAATGCAATGGTGACAATAATAAACAAATTTTGTAAGAACAATAACCAGGCTGTCAAGTGAACTTCTTTCAAAAAGTAGGAATAAAATTTACCCAAAAAGTAGGAAAAATAAGGAATTTGTACTAAAAAAATTAGTAGTTCTTACATACGTTTGTGCAGATATTTGCATTACTCACAGACATAAATTCCTAACTAGAATACATCATGATGAGACTGCATAGACAGGTCTTTTGACTCTTATACATCTGTCACCATGACGTGATCATTATGTAAGCAGCCACAGGCCCACAGGCTGCACAGTCTCACAGATGATTCCAGTCTTCTATGCACCCCCAATTGAAAAGATCCTACAAATATACTACCATTTTCTAACTATTGCTATAACGAGGGTTCAGTCTAGACTATACTAACTCCTATATATATATAAATACATAGGAGTTAGGATAGTCTTGTGCTGAACCCTCGAGTCTCTGTGGAGTACATAATTTGAACCCAAAAAGTAGAAAATTTCAGGAATTTTGGAATAAAAAGTTGGAAGAAATCGAGATATGAGGAAAGACTAGGAAACATAAGGACCACTTGACAGCCTGCATTACTGAAACCGAAATCCTTAAGACAAATTAAAATGATACATTATTAAACATAAAATTACAAATTCACATTTAAAATATTTCCTTAGTTCAGACTACATCCTTTTAAAACAACTATCTGTGAAGTCCAATCCATGCACACTGCAAATTTCTTTCTTCCACGATATAAGCTGAACAAATTTAAATGCATTGAAGAAGGTTTGTAAGTCAATCAGAGTTAAGAAACAAAGTATTTCTGAAAGTAATTGCTGATTTTAACCTCACTACACCAAAACGTTTGTAAATTGTCATCAACTGAATACACTATGGGTAGATACACCAATCTCTTCCTGACTAACACAATACCTCCAAGTCTTGAAAAAACCAGGGTATTTTAAACACATCTTTAATATTGTCTTCTCGAGAAACATACAATTGTCTGAAATATAAAACATAATTTTGCTACTAACTTGAGAACATACAAACAACTAATTGAACAAATCACATTAAAATTATCAAGGTGACCCCTCTTGAATCAAGGTGCATAATATTGCTAGAACTTAATAAATACAATACTAGATTATGGTGAACATTTATTATGGACAAGCCTTTTTTTACCTCTGACCTACATGTGTCACTTTGACCTTTGAGCTACAGACGCAGGTCTCGTGAGCCACATGTAGTCTCTTCATGATGAATATTTGTATCAAGTAATTTGAAAATCCCCAATAAATGACAGAGTTAAACAGGCACATACATACACCGAACCACCATCCTGGCAATTATGTCGAGCTTGCAACAAGTGGGCTTGCAGCAAGCGGGCTCAACAAATATGATTTATTGAGGGATAGGTTGTAGAAAGATTTAGTGAGACATGGTAAATTTTTACCAGAAATGTAACGCAGGAAGCAAACACACTCACCGTTCTTACGTGCCACTGGTAACCAAATGGACAGTATGTTGAGTAACGAGTTGATAACCAACATCCAAGTACTCCGTGAAGGACAGCCATACTTTAAACTCAATGACTGACGGAATGTCTACAAATATAAAATAATAAACATATTCACATATTAATTACAATGTATTAAGAGCCAGCATTCTCTGTCAATTTAAATTCTAGCTGAGCTCAAAATGCAAGTCTCTGATTGGTTAGTTCTAAGAACACTCGATAATTGACCAATCGATGGCAAGGCTGCATTCTGAGAGAGGATAACAGCAGCATTAGAGTATCGGTGAAAGTAATATTTAAATGCAGAATGGTCAGTCAGCTTTTAACAGCTTCTTAATCTTATGGAATGCAAATTACTTCTTCACTATAACATACTTATAAGTAGGTGCTTGCCTATATACACCTAATGCATTATACCAAAATGGCTTTCAAACCAAGTCAGGAAAAAATTAAATGAAGACTGCTCCAGTAATAAATGACCACTGTTACGACTGTTAGTGCTAAGTAAACCTTGACAAATTCGGAAGCTTAAATAATGAAGCCAATCACGAATTGAATACAGTTGCTCGACACATGAAACTAATGTCATCAGAGTTAATATTCCCAATGCTAGGAAATAAAAGCATGACACTAGTAGCCGTTTAGGAATGCTATGGGACGAAACGAACAACACATGCGAAACGACTTGTGTACGAAACAACCGCGTTGTGCCAACTTTGAGACCGTATTTTATCAAAACAGAAACTTCAGAAGCTCTTATTTACTCTATGCAATCATATAGGATTAATCACGATAAAAATCACCAACCAAAGCAACCGATTCTACAGTTTTCAAGCTAGTCATGAGCGAAAAATGGGACGTTTTAGCAGCGTTCTTTTGGTCGGGGAAATAACGGGCTAAAATTCACCGCTGCCACCAATGTTAAATCCGACAGTGTTCAAATAACATACAGTCACACTTACTTGCACCATTTGTATGTTGTATGTGTTCCATAGAAGCTGTTATTTGGTATGATCGTCGACTTTAGAACAGCTATCGTCTAGTGGCTCTCCCGCTTCTTCATCCATAGAGGTAAAGATGGCGAAAACATTCTATAGATACGTCAGAGCTACTGACGTAAAAAGTGACGTAGTTTGGTTGTCACTAAAAACCAAGTATACCGGTCGCGACCGCATAAAGGATGGCACGCACTTCACTGACGAATGACAGATACGTTTTTTACGGGGATTATTGGCCAAATGGAGATGTTGTTCGGACCATTCTTGAGTTTTTAATGCAAAAATTAGTGCAGCTTAAAATATTTCTCGACGTAAAATTTTGAAACAAACAATAAACTTAATGTCTGAAAGAGTCCGTCACACTCACAGTGTTTTTTAGAAAACCCGAGAAATTCTTACTTTGATCCGTCATTTATATCCATCACGCGTAGATCTATATCCAATGTATGAAATAATCAAAACGACACTATAAAAAGCAATGTTCACACAATAAAAGCATTAACTGTTTAATAGCTCTACATAATGTTAAACTTCTATCACTTGTACTGTAAAACAGTCCACTACTGGCATTACAACTTGGGCACATGTAAGACAGACAAAACTGCTAGCTGTGACGTAATAGCTTCTACTGTGTTCTCTGTGACGTAATTTCGTCGGGCAGATCAAAGGAGTTAGTTTGGAAAATATTTTAGGTAGCCAGAGGAATTTTCGACACTTCGGCTTGTATCAAAGGTTAGAGAACCCCGTTAGGTACCGTACTTATTCTAATAGATGCATATAAGACTTAAAAAATATGAGATTTTAGTTATTTTTTTACCTTTATTAAACACCCCATCCCCTCAAAATGTAATTAGGGAATATTCTGTAATTAAATTGACTGAGTTCTACAAATGTTCCAGAACTCCACTTCAGATCATTTGTAGAACTTAATTTGGTTCTAAAGTGCTCTATGACTGTGTTCCAGAATATTTTAAGAACATATTTAGAACCATTTTGTGTTCTACAAATGTTCCTTTATTATGTGTTCTAGATCAATGTTGTAGAACAGTTCTGGAACAAATGATTTAGAACACAAAAAAACTGCATACTTCTAGAACTGTTCCATAATGTAGAACTGAGTTTCGTAGGGACCTATACATTAAAAATGTTAAGTTGACTCATCATGTAAAAAAGTCAAAACATCAGCAAGGCCTATGCCCTATATATATAATTGGTAGCCTTTCTGTTTTATTTACCTTCATTACTCCCATGATATACATATCAATGAATATCTATACTAATAAGTTACTCAATTAAGTCAAGTAAAGTTAAATAAGAACATGTGCAAAATGATGGAGCAGCTAGTTACGAGCTTGCGCGATCTCAAGCACGCGCGATCTCAAGCACGCGCGATCTCAAGCATGCACGTAATGTACTAAATTTGACGCGCTTGCTAGGGCTACGAGCATGCGCGAGCTCGCAGCGATCTTGCCACTAGCATGCAAGCATGGAATAAGCGCGCGACGTGCTCGCGACGTGCTCGCGACGAGCTTGTACGAGCTAGTTATAAAGTAGTATTTTTATAAGGGCATAGTCGTTTATAATGTGAAATTTAAATGAGTTCTTTTCTATGCTCCCCCTTCATTCGAAGAATTGGGAAGGGGATAAACTGTTACACTGTTTGTCTATCTGTAAGAAAAAAGCTCTGGAAAGGATGGATGGAGTCAATTCATATTGAGCACATAAATGAAGGATAATGAAATACAGGTCAAGTTTGATTTCTGTTAGAACCCATCAATTTTTGGTGTCTTTTGTCCCTTTTTCGACTCTAAAAAATTGTTTCCGTTAAAAAATGCTTGAAAATCCCATATCATGGACACCTGTGTCCCATAGGGCATGACGAGTACTGGGCCAAAACACAACCATCAAACCTGGGAATGGAAGGAAGGGGTTTGATGGTAGTGTTTTGGAGGAATCGCCATCAGTAGACTATTAAATTCTGTTGTCACACAACTAGACAAGGAAGTGTGATGACCAACTGTTAGGTGGTCCACCACAATGTTCATGCTTCAGTTAACACACTATAAACTGACAGCGGCTTTACAACTTGGATATGTTGGTAAAATTGTTGAACTAAAGTTTCATTGAATAATCTCCCATATTTGTTTCTATTTATTACATTTATGACCAAGTTCCTTTAATTGTATTTATGTGTTACTTGTAACACAGACATGTTGGATTGTGAAAAGAAGTTTTTGTTTAGAATTATGTCACTTGCTTAATTAAATTTGAAGTTTTAATTTATGGTTAAACAGGCTTCTCATTTCTATCAGAGAGATTGAATTACCCTTTTAATTTGCAGTTTACAATTTCACTTTTCAGGTATGAAAAGAAAGTGACCCATCATTAAAGTTGACCCAAGAAGGTTATCCAGCCATTTTTGCGGGAAGGTTTTTGTTTGAGTAACATTTTATCGCTCAAAAAGTAGCTGCAGGCTATAAAATGTTATTGTGATACTAGTACTTTGTACACAAGTCATGGCTCTTCAAGTATCACATATCTTTCCTCTCATTTCTTACAATACAAACTTCCATTGACCGTATTCGGGGCTGTTTTCTTTGATTCAAAAGGCAAAAGTAAAATTGTTGTTATTTCTTTTGAAGCTGATATTTTCACTGTTTGAACTTTTATCTCACATACATGTTACTCTGTCTGTCTGGTTTTGTCTCTCATATTGAAAAGTAAGACCAGAATGAATGAATGAAACATTTAAAATATATAAAGTATAGTGACATTTTGTGTCCTTTCTTGGTTTACCATCATGGTTTTCATTTATTCACTGTTTATGTAACTTCTCTGGGCTGGTTCGCTTGGTTAAGCGTATGTCACATTTACAACAGTTACTATGCAACCTGACCAATACATGTATAGCCCCTTTGTAATCTTGTGTAATTTTGTTTGCCAATTTATGTAGAAATCAAAACAGTGCATGAAAATGATGTAAAATTTGGGATGCTCTTTAAAAATCCATGTATCTCTTCTACATTGTAATTGTATAGTACTATTGGCTTTTGTTTGCTATAAACATTGTAACATGTTTTATGCAATAAATGATATTGTATCGTATTGTCTCTGAAATGGTCAGTATACTTCTTTGGACATTTAGAGTCCTACAATGAAATAATGATTGTATTCATACTAGAGGTAACTTGAAATCTGGGAGTTTTATGGTTTAGTTTAACACATCAGAAGTTTTATGGTAACAATATTGGTTATTAAATTGATTATGTGCATTTTATTATCAATTTGCATACAGGTGGGAACCTTTACAGATACAATGAAGTCATAAACTTGTAACGACTGGCCTATTTCATTATACTTGATGAATTGGTCTAGTTATTGGTTATTACTTGTGAAAGGATTTAGTTTTGCTCTTTGCTGGATTTGATCTTTTGTGTCTTTCCTGCCTTGTACATGTACATTTATGTTTTTATTTCGGTAAAAAAGTAAGTTATCTTGAAAATTTCTTATATAGTAAAACTCACTTAGAGACCACCTCAATAATATCACCTTGAAATTATTAACACTATTTTCAAGTCCATTTTCACTGTTTTGCTCTTTATTCAACCTCAATATTAAGACCACCTCAATATGAAGACCAGTTTTCAAGGGTCCCATGGATGGTCATATTATTTAGATTTTACTGTACTTTGTTTGAACTTCGATAATTTTATTCAGAACCTAAAAGCGACATGTAACCTGATTGATGTTACCTATTTTAGATATTGTATGTACGTTCATGCTGTTAATTTTGTTATTTATTGATTCTAATTTTGTGATAGAAATGTGTCTACCTTTATAAATATACTGTAAGTTTAAATATGATGCTTTTTATGATCTTAAATAATAATAGTTTAAATAGTGTATAGTGAATGACACAATATGATGTAATGATATCCAGACTAAAATAGTGTATAGTGAATGACACAATATGATGTAATGATATCCAGACTAAAATAGTGTATAGTGAATGACACAATATGATGTAATGATATCCAGACTAAAATAGTGTATAGTGAATGACACAATATGATGTAATGATATCCAGACTAAAATAGTGTATAGTGAATGACACAATATGATGTAATGATATCCAGACTAAAATAGTGTATAGTGAATGACACAATATGATGTAATGATATCCAGACTAAAATAGTGTATAGTGAATGACACAATATGATGTAATGATATCCAGACTAAAATAGCTTCCAATCTTCCAGAATATTTGTCTCAGTTTATATCTCATATTTTATTTATCTTACATCCTACAGTCTGAGGAATTGGCCTCCAGTTATGTGTATTTATCTTTTATTATATTGCCAAACATATGAATATATTACCAAACATATTTATGAATATCAATTACTAAACATATGAATGTGTTGCCAAATATATGAATATATTACCAAACATATGAATGTATTGCCAAATATTTGAATATATTACCAAACATATGAATATATTACCAAACATATGAATACATGTATATTACCAAACATATGAATACATGTATATTACCAAAAATGTGAATATATAACCAAATGTATGAATATATTACCAAACATATGAATATATTACCAAACAAATTAATATAATCACCAAACATATGAATATATACCAAACATTCATACATTTGGTTATATATTCACATTTTTGGTAATATATTCGTATTTGGTAAAATATTTTTGTTTGGTGATATATTTTCATGTTTGGTAATATATTCGTATATGATACAAATATATTACCTAACATGAATATATATCACCAAACTAAAATATGAATATATATCACCAAACAAAAATATTTTACCAAATATATGAATATATTACCAAACATATGAATATATTACCGAACAAATGAATATAATTACCAAACTTATGAATATAATTATTACCAAACATGGATGTATTACAAAACATATGAATATATAACCAAATATATGAATATATATCGGAACAGAACTGTTCTGTTGTGTTCTGAATATATCACCATACGTATGAATATATTACCGAACGTATGAAAATTTTACCAAACATGAATATATTACCAAACATATGAATATATTATCAAACATATGAATATATAAGCTGGTCAATTGAATTTCGAAACTTGTGCATTGAAATGTTTGTGTCCATGCTGTTAAAGGAGAAAAGCAGTGATTGTGTTTTGATAGAAAAGTAAATAAAACAACTGCTATAGTTTTACACAAGTTCTCATTTTCTTTCTGTCAAGGCATGTGGAAAAGCCCCAAAGCAATATCATACCTATATTGACATGGATTGGTCCGTAAAGTCCATAATATTTTTTTCGGTCAGTATAATTAGTGACTATAATTATGGCAAATTATTTCACATTTTGAGAAAAAAATCTCAGACTTTTGTAATTTTTAGTCACTCTGTATATCATGTTCGATCTTGTGTATACTAGTTGAATGAAAATGTTTCAGCTTTGAAGTTAAGATCTATTTTATTATTAAAACTTAGCAGATTTACGTATTCTATCCATTGTTAACCTACAGAGATATCATGGCATTTTGTGGCTATAAACTTTGTTTGTTCACATAAAATCTGATTGCCTAATCCATGTTTATTTCAGTTTTACAATACAATTCTGTATTGAAATACGTTGGTAAAGTCAACTTTAATACCAAACCCTGTTGAATGATCGTTAAGTCAATCGTGCATGATAATATACAATGCCAATCTTTATCTTGCTTCGTAAGGGGTAGAAATAGAGTAGGACGCGTGTGCTTATTGAGAGAAGTCGCAGTTTCAAAACGACCGAGAGTATAGCTATCGTAATACGTGTATAAAGATACGGATTTAACTCACCTGAGATTGGTCTGTCGTTTTATGTGTATGCATGTTTGCACTGGGTATTGATCGTAAAATGTAATATTAAATAATCATCCCTTTACCCTGACAGACGCGCTTTGACGAATTCTACAAATTCTAATAGCGTAGTAAATGGGACACATATTGAAATGTTAGTTAAACGTTGATCACAGTTATTGGATTAACAAAAGGAATAAACAAATCTGAAATAGATTTATATCAGTAACAATTTAAGTGCTGTTATAAATTTTGTGTGATTATATTTTTAGTGAATTGTAATCGGTGTTTTCAGTGTTATATATATCATTGGATGTGACGGAATATATTGTGGAGTTATTTTTTCTATATAATTCATTGTATATTACACAATTGGAGTTAATAGTTTGTGTGAAATTTGTGTGGATATAAAACATTTCCCTACGTGGATCTATATTGACTATGGATGGTATATACTTTAATGGTAAGTTTAATGGTATGTTAGGAGCTGTTTTATGAAGAGATCTGTGACAATTATGTGCAAATGATTGACTGATATTGACCATATTCTGACATGATGTTTGCTCTCTCAGTATGACGCGTCACTCATACACTGTTTGAATGTTGTAAAATCCCCGTGGGGTTTGTCAATTTATAGAATCTCAATCCGTGATCCTCTTTTTTGTTTGTTATCTGAGATTGTAAATCATTGTGAGAAGTCTCTGGGTTTAAAAAAAAAAAATTCAAATTATTTTATTTTGATCCCAAAACTGATTTTAATTATTTTATTCCATAGTCTATTTAGTTGGTATTAGTTTTCCCCATAAATTCTCTATATGAAAATAAGAGCCTGATTTCTTTAAAATCAATAAATATAGACACAAAATTTTATAAACCCATATTTTGAAGGTCATTTTTATTGTATTTTAAATTTTGACCATTAAAATCTGCCTCTGACTAAATAATTATATAATTTGTTCCATTGATATTTTGGGGGAGGATATAATTGGTGAACCATGTATAATATGGAATAGTGACGTGTCCTTGAAAGTTGCTAATTTCAATGTTACCTGATTAAAATATTTGTCACAGAAAAAATATCATTATCACAATTTCAAACTTAAAATTCTAATTTATGATATTGATCAGGCTATAATTCATACCATCAATGACTGTGAAATGGTACTGTAGCGAAATATTGGTGTACAGAGTGGAACTCATGGAAAGGTCACCGCACAATATTAATACAGCTTTAATTAATTCCTTCACATTTTATGGAAGATATTGAGTTCACACCCATTTAATGAAACGTAGACACTACCATGTATTTATAGGGTTATAAGATAAATGCGTTTATTATGCAGTCAATTTTACAGTAAAATAGACCAGATTCTGTATTCAGCCTGAAATTTTGTATTATAATGAGGGAAGGTATGTGGGCTATTCAGGCACAAAAGTTGGATATCTGTGTAAATGGCCAGTCTCTAAAATCAGTGAAAATGGCCAGTCACAGAAATCAGTGTAAATGGCAAGTCACAGAAATCAGTGTAAATGGCCAGTCTCTAAAATCAGTGAAAATGGCCAGTCACAGAAATCAGTGTAAATGGCCAGTCACAGAAATTGGTGTAAATGGCCAGTCTCAAAAATTGGTGTAAATGGCCAATCTCTGAAATCAGTGTAAATGGCCAGTCACAGAAATCGGTGTAAATGGCCAGACTCAGAAATCAGTGTAAATGGTCAGTCACAGAAATCGGTGTAGTCACAGGAATAAGTGTAAATGGTTAGTCACCAAAGTCAGTGTAAATGGTCAGTTTATAAAAGTCATTGAAATGGTATGGCTCCCAGAGGTCGGTATAAATGGTAATTACCAAAGTCAGTGTAAATGGTCAGTCTTAAAACTTACTTAGTGAGTGTTACTGTTTAGTCACAAATATCTGTGTAAATGGTTATATATAGTCACAGAATCAGTGGAAATGGTCATTTTCAGAAAACGATGCCAATGGTCATCCACAGAAATCCGTGGACATTGGTTGGTCATTAACATTATTGTTAACTGTTCGTTAATTAGTCCCTATAGGCATGAAAATTCATGAAAACTATTTTATTAACTTCGTATCTAACATACATGAACAATGTACAGGTATATGTGTTACAGTCGTCTTTGGCCACCTGGTTACCTAGCTGTAAGTTCTTCTATAATTTATAACTACACTGTTATATTAATTTGTCCTAAGTTATGTGTCAGTTACATAACCATGTATCATAGTATATATAAAGCTGCAATACCCAGTAATATGATTGTATTCAATTACTTGACAATCTTAAGTGATGAAACTTGATAACGAACATTAAGAATTCAACACAGTTTTTGTGCAAATCGTATTGTAGAAGTAATTCTTGAATAGATTTATGCTATTTCAGTTATGTGATATTTCATACATACAATATAGAATAACTTTATGGCTGTGAATCATCTAATTTCTTCCCCTGAAAATATTTTGTATAATTTTACAACTTTAAAATTGTCCAAGAAATCAGTGAATGTTTTCGCAATTAAGTTCCTAGTGACCCCTTAACCATATAAGGTGCATCTGAGTGCGTCTGCTCAATATCTTACGTGATTGATTTTATTTACATTCAGTATTTCACATCAGACAGGGGGACTTAAGTTTTGAGTACATACACAAAGTAGTGGATATATTTCAAGCTTGCCAGTGTTTGTTATAATGTGCACTAAAAAGGAAAAGTAAAGCGTTAAATGAAAGATAAGAGGTTTTATAGAACCAACGTTCACCTCAATAGACAAAATTATCAGTTATTAAATTTTTCTTCTACGTTTTGAACATAACTATGCCTCAATGGATTACAGTATGATGAGGTCAGGTATTTATTTACTTAGTCACAGTTTATTAAAAATATCATGTTAGACAGATTTACTGGGATTTACTGTAAAGTTTTGTTCTTGTTTCTGATAAAGTTTAACATTGATTTCATTTAGGTCTGCTGTGTTAATACTATCTAGGTAAGACTCTGTGTCAACAAGCAGACATTGTTGTGTGTGTGAAACTCAGAGATAAATTATTACATTGTTTGTGCAAGGTTTATCAGATGTTTCAAATACTAGATGTCCGATGTTGTGGTTTTAAGTTGTGAAACGTGAATCCGAGGGGATTGTCCTCTGTTCTGTTGTATATCTGTGTCTGCAGGGTTCCCCAAATAAAGTCTTGCCCTGATTTCAAGAAAATACTTCAATTTATCAATATACTTAAGTGCGGTAATTTGCTAAGTATTATACTCAAGTACATTTAATGCAGGTACATTTCATGAAAAATGTGTTTCTTGTTAGTTCGATTTAGGAGTTTATGTACAAAGTACCGAAATAGATTGTAGGATTTAACACTGTAATTTTGCTTAACTAAGTCTAAAGCCCCCTTCCCACCTTCACAATCTCCTCCTAGAAGTGAAGGGCCTTTAATCGGGCCAAAGTTTTGAACATGTTCAAAAATTTCCATTACCTACACCGACCATAGTTTAGGTCGTGGAAAGTCATAACATAGTTGTGGCGACGTCACGTGGTCGGGACAGGTCGTAGCGAAGTGGTGAAGGACCTTGTGGGAAATTTTCACCACGGGACTGCTCTACAACCTGGCTACGACATCTCAAGACCCATCAAGACCTGTTGGCGATCTTAACAAGACTGCGTTGCGTTCGCGCCAAGACCTTCCACGATCTATGTTCACGTGGTGGAAATGAGTGCATCACGTGATCAGGCGTGTTTGCTTTCACTTAAAAATTTTTAGAAGAGGGTCAAGGAACGTTCGGTGGTTAAAACCCACCCAAATAACCCATCCCCTCTTCTCCAAAACCTGGAGTCACCGCAAGGGCAGCACCATGCATCCCCTGGAGTGGTTTCCTCGAATATGGATTGTCAATCCACGGAAGATGCATCAGCATCAGGAACACAGACCTTTTCGGCTAGTCTGAGTTGTAGGTTGTTTGCCTTGTTTGAGAATGAACATCTTTTTTCAGCTGAACCTATATGTATATATTTCACCAAAATTTGTCTTGGTAGTTAGGTCGTAACGTGGTTGGGGTTAACATCGTAGGAGGTCGTAGTAGATCGTGGTATATCGTACCATAGTCTCGATTGATCGTGACACGTTGTAGTGGCGTCGTACGACCTTGTTACGATCCACCACAACCATCGTGATGGATCGTACCAATGTCATACGACTTTCCACAATGGTTGTTTGATCGTCGTGGAAAGGTCTTGACACAGTCAGGGTAGGTCGTGTTTTTTGTGAAATTTGCATAATTGCCACTACCAACGCTGATCTTAGCAACTTTCCAACGTCAGCGTAGGGCGTATTCAAGGTCGTGAAGGTGGGATGGGGGCTTAAATGACAAACAAAGTGTGTCTGTTATTATTATGTACTGCATTTATCACCGATGATTAGCTAAGCACAATAACAGACTTAAGCATACTGCTTAAAATTTACTTAAGTATTTTCGTAAAATTGTGGCCTGGAGTTTCTACCTGACCAAAAGTATTTACAGCTTTATATAGTGAAGTTTCCATTCTTTTTACTGGCAGAATTAAAGTTTAATACCACGCATGTCAAACAGTCAGACACTTTTGTCAAACTCAGTATGTGTATTCTTGGAATCTGAGACAATATACTATCATTCTATGAGATGTAAGACTAACATATCAAAGGATATGTAATTTGGTAGCACTGTTGGGGATAAAGCACTGTTCGGGATAAACTTTAATATGAGTTTGTGTAATTAAATAAAGCTAAATGGTTATTTCTTGCCTAACAATTGATTATATTGAACTATCTATGTCTTGTGTCTGAAAATCAAATTTCACATAAAGACTACAACCTTAACCTTAATCCACCTTTAACTCGTAGAGTGAATCAATGTGCGATAAAAACATCGCGTTCTGAAGTTTTCGTTGGTAATTATTTCACTAATGTGTCTTTTTCTAAATTCTTTGTGTGTAATTAACAGTTAAAGATCGCAGACAGCATGTTACCATTTAGATTTTATCGTTTGACAAAATACTGCACAGAATACTTTTGAAGTTTAAGTATTCCTTTTGTGAAGTCAATGAAATATGTGTCCGGTTTAAGTGACTGTTTATCATTGATTTTATCTTTATAATTGTTGGATATGATTTTGTTCTGTGTTGTTTTCTCAATGATTTTAGTGAAGATCTCCCCATTTTTCACAGTCCCTAAATGTCTGCAGGGGGCTTTGATGACTCGACAAGTATTCATCATGGTTATATAGAAGCTTTACTGAAAGTTATTTAATTTTGTGCTGGCCACATTGAGGTCAATGGGAATTCAACTATTTTGTACTTAATGTTTTATACAAAATGTTAAGATTATTCCTGATTGTTAAAATGTTAGCATTATAATGGTATTTGATATACAATATCATTCTTTGCTGAACATTTACGACTGTAGAGAAAGCTTGCCTGAATAGTCATAATCTGAGTTAAGTCATTATGTTTTCTAGACCTGTCGTCATTGGAATGGTATATATTTTTTTTCAAAGTTAAACCAGCTGTTGACCAAAACCATTTATTTGTATTTGACAAGCACTGTAATGAATGTTTACAATCAATTACATGATTATGTATTGTTACCAGAATATTTTATGCATAATGTCTCTGTGACATCATTTCTTAACTGAGCAAGTTAAATCTGTGCCTACAGATATGTTTTAAGTGTGGACACAAAGAGCGGGGGGGGGGGCACTTAGATTGATTTTGTAATTAAGTCACTTGAACAGCCAGGTTCAAGTTATGGCTATTACATCAACCATCAGGATGGAGTAGACCCCAAGTTACAGCCAGGGTAACCACTGACCAACCACTGACCTTCCGTAAGTGGCAGCTGGCTCACAAAGTCTACAGTCATCATGGTTGGGATTCAAACCTGCATTGGTTAGGGGCAAGTGATTTGTATAGTCGGGGACCAACATAACACATGACCATGGAAGCCCTTTAAGTCTGTGGAACTTACTTAAATATATTATTCTGTGCATTTATGTATCACAACTTTGATTTCCTTCATAAGAATATTATGTAATCTTGGTACATGACTCTTTGTCAATGTCTACACTTCTCACGGAACAGAGCAGGTGTGTTTCAGTGCGTTGTTCATGGACACAATGGGTTGGTGCAAGTATTTTCTCATGCAATATCTGAACACAATAACTGATCCCTGATATGGACTTTTAAAGCCGTGATTGACTTTGACTCTCATGGGATTAAATTGTTACAATCCTGATTTAATACATACATGGAATTCTTTTCATTCAAACTTTGGGGAAAATGTTCGTACCGGTCGGTCTGACCATGTCGTCTGCTTGTGGTTTGTGCATTTTAATCGGCTTATAATTGACATTTCTGTCCCATTCTGATTTTACTTTACTCGCGTTTGAAAATCTGTCGGAAAAAAGTTGTTTTATAAAAATTACCAGTTAGTTACACTTATTTTGCATTAATTAACACGTCAGATTTGTCTTGTAGAATTGCAAATTTGTGTTGTGCACTGTTGTATTTATAAAATAACCGTTTTCAACGATATTTTCTGCTTTGCCAAATTGCTTCAACAAGTTTTGCCTTATGCACCTACCAAATCAATATTTTGCCCCAGGGGGTTTAGACTCTTTGTCATTTTGGGGATCTAATTCCCCACCCTAGAGCCAAGTGGGAGATGTCTTAATTCCCCACTTTTGGGATCTATTAAAAGTCCAACCCAAGTCTATTTCCCGGGACCCAGAAGCATTCCGCATCAATAGAATTTAAAACATGGAAAGGTCATTTTAATATTTTTGTGAATTTGTCGTTAAATTTTACTGAAAAAAAGCCTGTATTAAATGATGCTATGTGTGGTGTTTGGATTAAATTAAGCCTAAACCTTGCTTGTTTGGATTTGCATCAAGTTTCTCGATCATATTTAGACAAAATGTTACATTATAGTTCTAACTGATTTAGACACAGATCTATGTATTAGATTTATTGGAGCCAAGTTACTTTGTTTTACAATTACACTGGCTCCATGCACTCGTAATCGACTTAATCTTTTTAATCTGACTATATCCAATTTAAATTGGGACACAAAATCCTTATTGTATTGTTAAAAGGTGTTTAACCTCGGTAAATATTTGTATAATTGATTTGCATTCGACCTGAGATGGGTTGACTTTTAATGTTCATTACGCAGTATGGTATGAGATTATTGTGAAGAAAGACTCGAGTTATTGAAGCTTGATCAAACATTGGAATGAGGTCAATATTGTGTTTTGGCTTTTATATATTAAAAATTAATGGACCAATAATGGTGTATAACATTGTATCTAAATGAATCAATCATTTATAATTATTGGATTTAATTAGTGCCAGATGTGGTCAAGTGTCATAAATGTACTGATGATGTAAGTGTTATGGTGACTTAATCTGTGTGCAAATTGGAATGATATTTCTCTACATCTCGGACTGAAAGTCATTTTGAACATGTTGCAACTTTGGGTTGTGTACATAATTTGTGGATTACATTAAAGTAAATAATGCTCTTTATTTGTTCCCTTTTTTACCTAAATAAATATGAAAAATATATTTCATACAGTTAATGCATCAATATATATACATTGTGATAATTAGTAATACACTGCTAATGTAAAGAAGTTTGTAATAATTTTACATTAAAAAATCTTAAATATGTTAACAAGTGTGGGTTTTGAGATGTTTTGTCAGGGCGTTACGTGATAATGCAAGATGTTTTTAAATCAGTGATATATTACAAGTGATCGTATTAAAATTCTCTCAGCCAATGTAGCAACAGCATTTGACTTTAATGAAGCTCGTTCAAATAGTTTATGTTCTGATGTGCCTGATACATCTTTATAAACTGAAGCTTCAATAAGCTACAAAGATGTGTTGATTAAATATCTAAAAGTGAATTAAGCTGATGAAATATTGAGATTTTAATTTAGAGGAATTACAGAGCTGCATTGTGCAGACTGAAGATATAGTGTTATACATCATTCCTGTATTCTACCATGTATAAGTCATGAACATTTGTTTTGATGGTAATTAGTACTTTTTAATGTGAATATATAATTATAAAATTAATGTATTCAATTTATTGCTTTTATAATATCATTTTTTGTATTGAAGGTCACAAATACACATATTCTGCTGTTGCTCTCTGAGGTTTCACCCAGTGAAGAGTTCAGTTTTGTTATCAGATTAATGTCTTAAGTATTTGTGTGTTTTGAATGTTTTACAACCTAAGTTTGTCCACATTTAGAGTGGTCCAGTGAAAGTTTCAGATTGTGTTAATGGAATGTTTAACCTGTTGAAAGGTGTTTTCACTAACAAATTTCACTGATAAATGTAAGTACTTGGGTAATATAGACATTGTCTAACTGTTAGAGCAGTTAGGTATACATTAATTAA
This sequence comes from Mactromeris polynyma, assembly GCA_032209605.1. Classification (NCBI taxonomy): domain Eukaryota; kingdom Metazoa; phylum Mollusca; class Bivalvia; order Venerida; family Mactridae; genus Mactromeris; species Mactromeris polynyma. Next base: position 19,026,975 of record JASFXZ010000008.1, read on the forward strand.
CTCAAATGTCCTGCTTTATTGTGAAACTGGATAGGAAATGTGTGAATTAGGAATGTGGACACTTCTGACTGTGGTCAGTTTGGACAGTACGAGGTACAATTGGGAAAAACTGTCCTAACACAGACTGCATTAGTAAAAACAATTGACACAGTCTGAATCGTCCCTTCACACAGTCCAGATTGTCTGCATGGTCAGAATTGTCCAGATTGTCTGCATGGTCAGAATTGTCCAGATTGTCTGCATGGTCAGAATTGTCCCTTCACACAGTCCAGATTGTCTGCATGGTCAGAATTGTCCCTTCACACAGTCCAGATTGTCTGCATGGTCAGAATTGTCCCTTCACACAGTCCAGATTGTCTGCATGGTCTGAATCGTCCCTTCACACAGTCCAGATTGTCTGCATGGTCAGAATTGTCCCTTCATACAGTCCAGATTGTCTGCATGGTCAGAATTGTCCCTTCATACAGTCCAGATTGTCTGCATGGTCAGAATTGTCCAGATTGTCTGCATGGTCAGAATCGTCCCTTCACACAGTCCAGATTGTCTGCATGGTCAGAATTGTCCCTTCACACAGTCCAGATTGTCTGCATGGTCTGAATCGTCCCTTCACACAGTCCAGATTGTCTGCATGGTCAGAATTGTCCCTTCACACAGTCCAGATTGTCTGCATGGTCAGAATTGTCCCTTCACACAGTCCAGATTGTCTGCATGGTCTGAATTGTCCCTTCATACAGTCCAGATTGTCTGCATGGTCAGAATTGTCCCTTCACACAGTCCAGATTGTCTGCATGGTCAGAATTGTCCCTTCACACAGTCCAGATTGTCTGCATGGTCAGAATTGTCCCTTCATACAGTCCAGATTGTCTGCATGGTCAGAATTGTCCCTTCATACAGTCCAGATTGTCTGCATGGTCAGAATTGTCCAGATTGTCTGCATGGTCTGAATCGTCCCTTCACACAGTCCAGATTGTCTGCATGGTCAGAATTGTCCCTTCACACAGTCCAGATTGTCTGCATGGTCTGAATCGTCCCTTCACACAGTCCAGATTGTCTGCATGGTCAGAATTGTCCCTTCACACAGTCCAGATTGTCTGCATGGTCAGAATTGTCCCTTCACACAGTCCAGATTGTCTGCATGGTCTGAATCGTCCCTTCACACAGTCCAGATTGTCTGCATGGTCTGAATCGTCCCTTCACACAGTCCAGATTGTCTGCATGGTCTGAATCGTCCCTTCACACAGTCCAGATTGTCTGCATGGTCAGAATTGTCCCTTCACACAGTCCAGATTGTCTGCATGGTCAGAATTGTCCCTTCACACAGTCCAGATTGTCTGCATGGTCAGAATAGTCCAGATTGTCTGCATGGTCAGAATCGTCCCTTCACACAGTCCAGATTGTCTGCATGGTCAGAATCGTCCCTTCACACAGTCCAGATTGTCTACATGGTCAGAATTGTCCATAATTCAGTTTCAATAAGCCAGGGAAATATTGATGTTATTGTCCATTCAGAGATAGCCATCGATATTAGTGAATTGAAATTATAACATTAACTGAAGGTCATAATAATGGCAGTTAAAATGTGTATCATGTATAATGCTAGCTGGACTTGTATACAAAGGTGTCTATGTACCACCACAACACCTGTTAATTAAGATGTGATAATTATTTAACATTTTCAAATTAAGTTAAAAAAAGGCACTTTAATTGCATGATCAAAATAAGCAAACTAATTATGTTTGTCTAATTAGTTAAGTGTTAATAGAAGTCAAAACTAATTAAGATATATAATGAATGTTTAGCCTACCATGGTCTACCAATTAAAGCTTTAGTGCTTGGCTTTAGAAACATGGTGAGTTTCACAGAAAGTGTCCTGAATTGTGCTGATATATTGACGATGTAAACAAGTCAGTTATTATTTTGGTATAATAATTAATACATAACTTGTTAGTATCTCATGGTACAAAAACATTATCAAACAGAAATGAATCATAATGTATCAAACGCTTGAAATGAGATATTTTTTACTGAATTCTTAAATCACAAGTTATATTTTGTAAAGATATGACAGTTTATATTGACAAGGTCAGAGAAGTCAATACTGAAGTATTAACATTGATCAGATACTAAAGGAAGATCTGTGACAGTAACGGTGCTTAATTCAACATTTAACACTATACATTACTCTACTTATACCACCAATAAGCCGGCGTGTAAACAGAATTACAGGTTTTATAGTTGACCATTTTATAGGTAATTGATCATGGCCAAACAACCATTGACTGTATAAAGGAATATTATTGTATCTGAATGTCGATCTACCTTACTTGATTTAAGCTGGATGTTTTATGCTAAATACTGGACGAAAATGTGTTCATTCTGTATGCAGATGGTGATTAAACGATTTATTTGTGTATTTTAAGTGAAGTGAATTAAGTTACTCTTACAGCTTTGTGTTGCAGTGTATGAAGTTAATATACCCCGTGTGTACCTTTACCTTGATATTATCACAACTTTGGAACATTTGTCAGTGTTTTGGATTAAGGTAGCTTTCATAATATAATTGCTACAATGAAGTTTTCCTATTTCTGGATATTTATGTATATAAGTTTATCATTTTTTTATGACATGGATATTTTGTGTAGCCGAGGTTTGAAATCTTATCTTGGAGTATTGGATATTGATCAGAAATTTCACAGTGTTATGACGTTATGGTATTAGAAAGACACTTAATGTTTTAGGTTTGAATCAAACTTGATATTCTCTGTGATAAGAATGGTGATTTGATGTATAAACAAAATGATAAACTTGAATTTTTTGTTGAAACAAAATCAATATGCCTTTATGGGTTTGGTAAAAACCAAGTTTGGGAGGGTTAACTTTTCAAGTTTGACTAACACTTGAGAAATAATTATGTGACTAAAATACTGTCTGTGTTTCAGTGCAGAATTTTGTAATGTTGATTTTTTTGTATTTTACATTGATTGGGAAACAAATTAGATTACAACTTACTCTAATCTCTCTGGATGACGCAGCTTCCTGGGTTACTAACAAGTACTCACACAACCGTTCAGGGATTGTGCAGTCAATACCTTAAATGGAATCCCATGGCAGGATTCAAACAATATGACCTTTGGATCAGGTGTCAAGCACTTTGCCCCTTGACCACTACATGTAATTGATATCAGTTTTCACAGAGTTATGATATTTAAGCAAAAGTGAGATTAAGTTTTAATTGTAAATACAACAATATTTAACCCTTTATTTTATGAAAGCTTTGTTTTACAGCATTCAGGACTTTATTACAAGCCTCTACCTCTGTCAGTTATGTACTCTATAGACTTCAACTATTTACTGGAGTACTTTTAAAGTCCAGAACCTAGTGATGAAAGATTGATTTCAAGTGAAATGCTTCATTGTATATTTTCTGTGGTTCTATGTATTCATTATCAAACAATTATCACAGTGTTGGAAGTTTTGGGATAATGATCTTTATGGTCAAACAAATAAATTACTTATTTGAGGATATTCAGTTTGTTGCTTAAATTGCCCTCATAATAAGCACAGGTGACTGATTATGATTGGGTCACCATGATGGCTGCCCATACTGACAGAACTGGTTACGCCGTACATATGTAGTATAATACTACAAAATAATAACTTAAGTTAGGTCTCTTACTGGGGATCAATTACTGGCATTTATTCCATCCTGTCATATGGCAGTTAAATCTTTGAATTATCGTACAAATTGATTTGCTGAGAAGCTCCATTGTAGTACAGGCTGCATGGAACAATATACTGTAATCATTCATATAGATTGAAGTCCAATCTCTAGTCCTAGCTCACCTCTTAAGATTTATGTAAATTTGTTTATATTTAATTACCATCAACTTCTGTTACTGCCTGGATCGTAACGACCATGCATATCAACTGTTTATATCTGATAGGAAATCTAGACCTTGTTCATTGACAAACATGCAAAATTTACATCCTGTTAATGCATGGATATAGAATTCTTAATATTACTGTAATATGTGGAAAGTGTGTTTGTGACAATATTAGACAGATGATTACATTGATGATCACATGATCTAGTGTGTTGCATGTACTGCATGTACTGCATGTTCTGAATTGTGTTTTGTGTGCATCCATTGGCTCTCAGAGCAACTCCTGTGTGAAATTCAAGAAATGTTCCTGTGCAGTTCTTGTTAGAAGTTCTTGAATAGTTTGTGAACAACAAATGGCCATTCTAGAACTAGAAGTACAAGGCTTATCTCAAGACGGCTTCACTCTATGGTGCTATGTATCTGTTCTGGATCCACATCTGTTCAGTGCTAAAGATACTTGTAGATAGATGCTAATTGTTTCAAAATCAATCAGGATTCATGTACTATGTTTGAATTGAACTTTGAGATGGTATGAAGCTCACATTTTACTTTAATTAAATAATGCAATGTTTGCTTATTTCAGGATGAGTAATGGCTAAGCTGTTTGTGAGAAAATGTCCGTGTCTACGTCCGAAGATCGAGGAGGATGTAAAAGTGTTAGATTACAGACACTGTAGTCTGAATGATGTGCCGGGAGAAGTGTTCAACTTTGAGAGAACGCTAGAGGAACTTCTAGTGGACTCGAATCAGATCAAAGATTTACCCAGGGTAAGATATCATTTCATGTAACATTATGGATCGTGCATTAATTTGATTTGCTCAAATAAGGTAAATATGGGCGTACATGGTATATGAGACAATTGTTGCTTTCTAGATTATAAACATTTCCATTCGCCATGTTGAACCTGTAACGTGATGTTTAGCTTTGTGGTTCAAATGTTTCAATTTATTTGCATATACATGTATATGTAATTACTCTACAATATTAAATTGTGTAATTTTCTGTTTTTATGGTATATTTTTTTTAAAGGCAATGAAGGGTTAAGGGGTGTATCTAGGGGTTGAAACAATTGAGAAAACAGAAGATTTATTTCTGTAGCTGTAAGTTTTACTACCCGATGTGAGTCAGACAGACCATTAATCTAGATTATGACAAGGGGATTGCTAAATGATCATTTTTATGACCAGTGCGATGTGTCAGTTTCTTTTATTTAATTACAACTTTGATTTTTATTCCCTGGGATCTGACATTTGTTGTAATGCTGTACAAATCTGTTGTTTTATTGCTGACAGACATGAGAGTGGACATGTTCTTCTCTCTCTTAGCAACCTTGAAGAGAAATTGCCAAGTCCTGTTTAGATTCAATGATTGTGAATTTATTACAAATCAGGCTTTGTAAACCAGCAAGCGTATCAGAACCATGTTAATGGAGTACCATATTGTCCCATTGAAGGCCTGCTCCTTGCAGTTTGTTCCTTATTTGTCCATTTATTACTATGCTCAGGTGATAATACATGTTTTGTGTGGAAAAAGTCTTGTCGGCAAACCTAATTTAGCAGATTACAGTTCACTTAACACAGGGAAACAGCTTTCCTTGGATCATATAACTCTGTCGATATTCCGTGCTGGGATATAGATTTTGTCCACCTCTGTCTCACCTGGATGCTTGTCACTTTGTTCGTCTGCTCATACTGGAACAATTAATGACAAAGAACGAGTGATTTTCCTGTGTATAAATTATTGATAGTTGACTGTTTTCTGTCGGTAGTTAGCTCGGCAGACTGATGGTGGAAATTTGCTTATATATTACTTTAATGGATGGCATTATTTTCACTGAATTATTAGGCATCAATTATTTATGAATATTGATTAGCGTTATTAACAGCAATTGAAATTGTCATCCGTAGTAATTAATAAAGTGTGAACAACTTATTAGTTCCTAGGTGATGTGTGTATTTATATTAATTGGGTATTAAATGAATTTAAACAAAGTATGAGCAGTCATTGAACAAGTTTGTGTTGCCCATGATTTAGATAGGGACCTGCTACATCTCTACCTGGTCATCTGCTTTCAGTACAATCTCTCAGAAATTAAGTATTGATGGTACTTCCACAGTCACCTTGAAGTGGTAACTTTTTTCGGCTTTCGTTAAATTGTGCTGCTTTTGGAAACCTTTTATGGATCTTTCTTCCTGTGATCTTTGAGGTTGCTGCTGTAACAACAAACTTTTTATTTACAATGTTATTTAAATGTATTCTGAATAAAAAAGAAAAGGTTACATTTTTTGTAAATAAAAGCAATTAAAATCTCAACATTTCCATACATGTTTAAGTGCAGCACTTTGTTTATCACAAATACATGTGTACTAAGTATTTCTGCCCTGTAAACTGTGTGTATTTGTGAATGTTAGCTTTCCTATCAACCATTTAATGCATTTACATTCATGACTGCAGTTATATTTAACTTTTACTGACGATTCAAGTGAACACTAATCAACTGAATAAAATGTTTTCAATTTGGGCAGAAGTGATAAAACTAAGATATCTTCATTTTAATTTCATGCATGGGGTAATATATACAGTTTGTTTATTATCTAGATTTCACATGCATGCAAGTATATATTACTCGCATGTGTGTCTGAGATCACTTAATTAAACTTATGTAGTGTACAATCATTGATTATATATACAGTTATATCTGTTCTTAAAACTGATAAAATAAATGACTGAGGGCTGATTTATGGCAATCTGAGTATATGCTGATTGATGCCATGCTGAGTGCTGATTGATGCCACACTGAGTATGTGCTGATGGTTGCCATGCTGAGTGCTGATTGATGCCACACTGAATGCTGATGGTTGTCATGCTGAGTGCGGATTAATGCCACACTGCATATGTGCTGATGGTTGCCATGCTGAGGGCTGATTGATGCCACACTGAGTGCTGATGGTTGTCATGCTGAGTGCTGATTAATGCCATACTGCATATGTGCTGATGGTTGCCATGCTGAGTGCTGATTGATGCCACACTGATTATGTGCTGAGTGATGCCATGTTGAGTGCTGATTGATGCCACACTGAATGCTGATGGTTGTCACACTGTGCTATGATTACCACATTGTGCTGATGGATGCCTGACTAAGTGCTGTTGGTTAAATTATCAATACTGAATGCTGATTGTAACATATAAATGACTAATGGTTGCCATATAAGACATTTATTGGTCATTGATTTTCAATGTTAAACTATATATTGCATGCAATGTGATGTTAGATGATCTGTATCTTGAACTGGATATTCTCCTAACTTTCCCTTGGTCAAATGCAGATTAAACACAATGCTTACAACTGTTCAGATTTGAGAGTTGTGGACAATTACAGAAATATTGCTGTATGTGCTCTATGGCTCAATTGTTGATGGTTTGCATGTGACATAAATTATTTTCGTATAATACAACTAAATATCATGTACTTTACTGATTACTACAAAAATACTCATATGTAATATTTTGATCAATGTCGTATTAATTTGTCGTTGAGAAAAGTTACAGCATTCAAGATGTGAAACCACCATTAAAACAGATTAGTGATACTACGATACAATCTGTTTGACTACCATATATGGGATTATGGTGACAAATGACGATCTGTATTGCGACGGAAATATGTGCAACATGTTTACTCATTCTGTTGAAAATGAATACATTATCTGTACAATGTAATTTTCATAAGATGTCAAATTTCATACAGCGGCATGTTCTATCTGTACGTGGTTTTTGACACCCCATTGATGTTCATTTGAAAGGCTTTACATTTTGTGTAAATTTATTTTCAACCTTAAATACAAATATTGAAAATGGATTATGCAAACTTTTTCATTCAATATTTCTGACTCAATGTATGCACTTATAGGTAGATAGAGGTTTGACATCTGTACTGCTTTGTGCAGTGACATCTGTACTGCTTTGTGCAGTTGCAATGTATTATGGTGTAAATAAAACACACCTGTAATTAGTGCTTCGACTTTCTAAAATACCTGTGTAATTTTCGACCTTTTTGCCTTCATTCTTTGAATTGTGTATAACATTTTATAAGTGCAGGCAATAAATTTGCGTTATTTCCAAGAATAAATTAATAGTTATATTTTACAATCAATTTCTGGTTTGCATAATGATGCTTCCATGGTAAAACCTTGAACTATATTTATATAATAAGGATAAAATATGTTTTATTCAAATTTATCTTGGAATACATTTTAAAAATGCTCTCTCTGGTAATGACTGATCTGACTATCTAGGTGATTGCATACAGTCAGGGTGACACGAAACCTCAAGTCTCCAGTGGATGAATGGTTAAGGCATCTGTCTTTGGAGCAGGAGGTCGAAGGTTCGAAATCCCGGTAGGGGTCCATTCTGATGTGGCCTGAGTTGGTGAGCTGCCATCTAGTTAAAATAATGATTACCATGCGCCTACCTTCTTGGTGCCTGGCATGCAAGGATAGGACTCTGGAAGTAAATGTGCTCAGAAAGTAGGTGTCTCATAAGACAGAAATGGCTGGCCCTTTAAACAGGGGTGACACTATAATAAATAGACACTTTACTTTCATAGATATTCAGCAAGGATAGAACATCAGGTACTGTGGAGAATCTTCACAAAACTTCAACATCTAGTGTACAGCTTGATCATTTTATATGTTGGAAACAAGTTTAAACGTTTTTCTTGAAATTCTTGATAGAACAATCTGTTTTAGTACAATCTGTTTTCACCTTTTTTCAAAATTTGTATCTGCTAACATGTTATTAAAGATGTATCTGGCTCATTTCTGAACATAAAATGTTTGAATTGGCTTCATCCAGTATTGTTGTTACATTGGCTAAAACATCTCTAATAAGAACCATTGCAAGGTATAACTGATAGAAAATATCTTTTTTAGTGTATAACTTACAGACAAAACTTGTAAAATTGCCTGACTGTTAAAAAAACTGGATTTTTAATAAAATTTATGGTGTACAAACATCTTTCTTCAACAAATACGGATCAATGCATTATGAGTTCATTCTTCATTAATTTATGTTTATTGATGTTTTAACTATAGGAAATATATTTTTCATGTTAGTTTAGGTAAACAAATCAACAACAAATGAGCATAATTGTACTTTGACAGCATATTTTGTATACAGTTAAGTATTCTGGAACATGCCAGTAGGTTGACATCTCGATGTACGTTCATTTCTCACAATTCTTCCACTTTATCAATGATTGTATATTATCGGTGTATGTATTGTTTATTCAGTATAGCATTGATTTTCAACAAGTCAAAACGGCTCTCCAATGTACCGATCGACAAACATCGTTAAGCAATTAATCACTGAATATCGTAATTCGGAAGTAGCTTTTTATACGTTAGGATAATGGGATTAACCGAGTGAAATGTTAGCAGTACTATCGTAACTTCTTTATACTTACCACGGTTGATACAATAGTTTGAAGTCAATGCTTATATTTATTGACACAGCCCTTGTCTTGTATAAGGTATCAGGTTTAAGGGCTTTTTAAAATCCCCTTTTCATGATAAAAATGGTTTTGTGAAAGCAACCGTCTGCTTTTGGATTATAAATAGTGTATCTGTATTCTTATGTCCCGTGGTTGTTACAGGTGTAAAAAGTCCTCTCTGAATTTATAGAGAAAATCCTCCTTTCATCCAATAACCTCTCTATTAGGTCATTGAATGCATAACTCAGTTTGTAACTGAGCTCTTCAAAGTTAAACATGACTGTACCTTAGCTTGCCTGAGTTCAGTAAAAAAATAGTGAAATGCTTTTTCTTTAGCCGGTCTTTAAACAATGTATAGTGGCACACAATTGGAAGTTCCTATCTACGTATGAGTGGAGCAATTTATTCAAATATTATGTCGAAAGTTGTTTTTGCCAGTCACTTAATGGTATAAATGGGGGTTAACTTTGAGAAACTGAGCGTGCCATGTCTTATCAATCAATCTTGACTTATTATCTGAAGTGTTCTGACAGATTTAATATTGAAAAATCAGATTATGCCAGTTTTATTTTGTTTATGAAAGAGTCTTTGTTTTAACATTTGTATGTTAAAATCTAAATCCTTGACCAGGGAGTGGTTGTTTTGATTGGGTATGAAAGACTCTTCCCTTATTCCTATAACAAACCTCATACCGTGTCATCCAGTCGGACAATATTTACCTGACACTCATAAATATGCGTACAAATCCGTAAATTATCTTTGGAAAGGTACAAAGAGGAACTTTCAGTATATGCAATATTATCATCTATTCGCCTGAATTGAGAACTGTGCGGAGAATAGTGGAGATTAACGAGCATCAGTTTAATGTTGTAAGATTGAACACTCAACATAGATTCTCATTATGTACACACGTGGTGTGTTTGATAAGTTATTAGGAAAATTCCAATTTTCTATGTTTGATTTTTGCGATAATGAAGTGGTATCTCTAGGTTTGGCATGGCGGATCTACAGTATGTAAACATTGTGTTTGCTTCGATATCAGTAATTAATTCCCACTATTGAATATTTATGGGTATTGTATTTAATATTGAGTAACCTATACCTACGGATAGCGATATGACCGGTATGCTGACCTGCGATGCTAATGTAGGAAACTCTTCAAAAGAGAAACAAGAAAAGTACATTGTGCAAGTCCAGTTCAAAAATTTTAAAACTGATTTGTTACTTGCTAATTAAAGTTTTCATTCAATTGTATGTGTGTATGAATTGGTAAATTAATTGTATTTTCTTAATAAAGTACAAACGTACTTGTAACGCTGTGATGTGTAAACATATTACCTGTTGAATGTATTCTTGGAGTTTGATTGAAAAGTACAACCATGCTTGACCATGCTTGACCTATGATGCTTGACCCAATATGTCTTATTTGTATCCTTATAATACTTCATGCAAACAGTGTAATCTGAAGTACAAGGTACCTATATGACATGTTTGTAGTTATAATTAGTATAAATTAACCTACAGTACAAAGTATACACACATCAGAGAATATACAACAGCAAATATTGTCAGGTATATCTTCTGGTAGAACTTTATACTCTGTTATTTATTGGTGTCAGCAAAAAATTCATTATAAACATTTTACGGTGTGAAGAAATCATGATGATAATATACTCAGGCTGTCAAGTGGGCCCTACTTTTCCTACATTTGCTCATTTTCCCTTCTTTATACTTGCTCCCTACTTGTTCCCTACCTTTTCTTGAAAGAGACCTTACTAACCCAACTTTTTTAAATCTTGAGGTGTTAACTCAAAATATTTATTTCACCTGCATAAAAAGCAAAGAGATCTAATCATGGAGAACGTACAATGCAGTGAATGTTTACCAATTATTTGATTTTCCGACTTTATACCTATTTTTTGCAGAGAGGTGAGTTGACAGTCTGTACACTGCAAACTGTCATACTCTTTCATCCACCCCATATGTGTAGCATACTGTCTTAAATAAAACAAATTATCACAATGATCAAATCTATGGTAAACTTTTGTACTTTCTCTTTGAGCTGAACTGCAGGAGTTTGGCTATCCAGCTGTAAGTCGTTGACATTTTGATTTGACCGAATCTTAAGTTTGTAATCAATGATATATTTGCAAGATCTAATTTAAAAGTTGAATTGTATTATAACTTCAAAGTTTACTTTTTGGTCATGGACGTGGTGACCTTTACAACTTTTTATGGAAGGTTGTCACAAAGCTTTCTTTGTGCAAATGTCCCGAAATGAGACGGCATACAACGTGGTCATTGTAGATTACAAAAATAGGAAAATTACGTGTTTGGTCACATTAATTTTGGGGTTAGAGATTTCTATTGAGCAACATGTATTATACACAGTAATGAGATTTCCAGCATTGAATGAAAGATATGAACAAAGTTTGTCATAGGTTACTTTATTGTTTGAGTTTTTTGTGGGAAAGAAAGTTGAAAAACTTAATTAAGAGAGGTTTGTGAGTTTGTTGACCCCTGCTGATACTTATTAATATCTGACTTTTGTAGTTTAATGTTCTATAAATGTATTACTACACTAGTCTGTTGTTGTATTGTTATACCTAGCTGTACTAAGTTCTAGATTGCATCCTGAACTCTATGTTACCATACAATATGTAGATTGCATCCTGACCTCTATGTTATCATACAATATGTAGATTGCATCCTGACCTCTATGTTATCATACAATATGTAGATTGCATCCTGAACTCTATGTTACCATACAATATGTAGATTGCATCCTGAACTCTATGTTACCATACAATATGTAGATTGCATCCTGAACTCTTATGTTACCATACAATATGTAGATTGCATCCTGAACTGTATGTTACCATACAATATGTAGATTGCATCCTGAACTCTATGTTACCATACAATATGTAGATTGCATCCTAAACTCTATGTTACCATACAATATGTAGATTGCATCCTGAACTCTATGTTACCATACAATATGTAGATTGCATCCTGAACTCTTATGTTACCATACAATATGTAGATTGCATCCTGAACTCTATGTTACCATACAATATGTAGATTGCATCCTGAACTCTATGTTACCATACAATATGTGGATTGCATCCTGAACTCTATGTTACCATACAATATGTAGATTGCATCCTGAACTCTATGTTACCATACAATATGCAGATTGCATCCTGACCTCTATGTTACCATACAATATGTAGATTGCACCCTGACCTCTATGTTACCATACAATATGTAGATTGCACCCTAACCTCTATGTTACCATACAATATGTAGATTGCATCCTGACCTCTATGTTACCATACAATATATAGATTGCATCCTGAACTCTATGTTACCATACAATATGTAGATTGCATCATGAACTCTATGTTACCATACAATATGTAGATTGCATCCTGAACTCTATGTTACCATACAATATGTAGATTGCATCCTGAACTCTTATGTTACCATACAATATGTAGATTGCATCCTGAACTGTATGTTACCATACAATATGTAGATTGCATCCTGAACTCTATGTTACCATACAATATGTAGATTGCATCCTAAACTCTATGTTACCATACAATATGTAGATTGCATCCTGAACTCTATGTTACCATACAATATGTAGATTGCATCCTGAACTCTTATGTTACCATACAATATGTAGATTGCATCCTGAACTCTATGTTACCATACAATATGTAGATTGCATCCTGAACTCTATGTTACCATACAATATGTGGATTGCATCCTGAACTCTATGTTACCATACAATATGTAGATTGCATCCTGAACTCTATGTTACCATACAATATGCAGATTGCATCCTGACCTCTATGTTACCATACAATATGTAGATTGCACCCTGACCTCTATGTTACCATACAATATGTAGATTGCACCCTAACCTCTATGTTACCATACAATATGTAGATTGCATCCTGACCTCTATGTTACCATACAATATATAGATTGCATCCTGAACTCTATGTTACCATACAATATGTAGATTGCATCATGAACTCTATGTTACCATACAATATGTAGATTGCATCCTGAACTCTATGTTACCATACAATATGTAGATTGCATCCTGAACTCTATGTTACCATACAATATGTAGATTGCATCCTGAACTCTATGTTACCATACAATATATAGAAATCTGCTCATGTATTACAATATTTACAGATTGATTACATCCATGCTGTTACATAATCATAGAGAGATAAGGACATGTATAGTTGATTGTCATTGGTTTGTCATACTTTATTGATACAAACCTACTTGAATACAATCAACATAACTCTCAGCTATTGGCACAATGCCTTTGGTCTTCCTGCAAGTTTTGTATTGACTAAACTCCATACGACTTTCACATTGTACTCATGAAATATTTCACTCTTTCACATCTGAAATGCCCACCCATTCTGCGCCATTGGGACAGTTTGTCTATCAGGTGCTCATGTGAAAACTGCGAAATCAAAGTGGCATTTTTGTTTTATCAAGTGAACTTGTTTGTCTTCCAAGACTTTGATTTGAAGAATTTGTCATGATTTGAATTGACCTGTTTAAGGATGTCTCTAGGATCCCTGGACAGTTTGGTGGTTAAGTGAACACCATACATGCTGATGAATTGAAATATCACCAACACTGTCAGAACCCACTATGTTGTATCTTATTTCTGTAAATTGTGTAAAACATATTTCATTGTATAATTTCAGGAGTTGTTTTACTGTCATGGTTTGAGGAAACTAAGTCTGAGTGACAATGAAATCAAGCAGATACCTGGAGCAATTGGTCATCTTATAAGTCTGGAAAATCTGGATCTCAGCAAAAATGGTCAGTTTATTCACAATCCTTGTATAAGTGACAGTGTGGTCAATGTTTGTCATGATAAATATACTCCAACCACTGTCTAAACAATGGCTTAACTTTTGAATGATTTTGAAGTATTAAACTAATACTGATTTGTAAGTTTATGTGTATGAGTCATGATACATTGTATATTGATGTTTGTTTTATATGACTTAAGCTGCAGTCCCCCTAATGTATGTATTATAATGCTTGCTTCAGTGATCAATCTCTCTCATAAATCTTGCATTAAACTTTGTATAAATGATGCAACCTCTCTGGAGCAACTACCTATCTTCAACAATATTATAAGTTTCCCTCTCTGAAGTGACAACCTCTCTTCAACAATATCATCAGTTTTTCTGTAGCAAACATTTACTACCAGTTTGATCATTGAACAACAGCCGAAATTTGCATCTCCAAAAGGGTTTTTGTCTGGAGAGGTGACTCTGTTTTGTTTCAATGATAGATATCAGCGCGTAGCCTTGCCTGGTATGGACATCATGTATATATATATATGGTTATGTTCGTTCGTTATTTTTGTTTATAAGGTCATCAGTCACCATTTACATGTAGGTACTTATAGGCATTTTTGTTGACCCCTGTATATGATTATGTTTTCAGGTGTGATAGATATACCAGAGAGTATCAAAACGTGTAAATATCTACAGATTGTTGATGCCAGCGTTAATCCACTTGGAAAGTAAGTATTGTAACATTTGTGTTGTGTAGTCCTTCCCTATTGTACCTGCGTATCTTTTGATGTGTTTCTTCAGTGGAAACACAGTATAATTGTAGTGTAATAACATGAAACAACATAGCTCCATTTCTAGAACATCACATTTCACAATTTGGTTTCACTCAAATTTAGAATTATTGGTGAACAGATCAACATGCCATTGTACTGTGCTGTAAGCTTCTTGACATCTTCTATGGCCAAATCATTGTTCATTATAAATACTTTGATTTTTAACTATAAAGTTCAAGTTCAATTACATGTGTTACCCATACAATGCCGGTTTTTTTCTCACAACTTGTTCCCTTGATGTTTCTTATTTTCATAAAAAAGACTGAGTTATGGTGCTAATTGGTCCAAAACATTTGTGCATTTCTCAAAGTTGTTTTTATTTCACAGACAACAAGCTATTTAAACAAATACTCCATAAAACATACAGATTGGTTAGTGTCGTTATTGTAGGAGCCATAAACATTACTAAGCAGAAAATAAAAGTAATTTAAATTCAATTAGTTTAGATCTAAAGATATTTATTTTGAACTGATTGTTCTTAATTGGTATATGATTGTTATTTGTATGTAAAGTATCTTAATGACTTGCTTTACTGCATGAATGTAAAACCATATAAAGATGAAAAGACTTTACTGAATGCTAGATTATGTGTCATTATTTTATTCCTTTATCGTTTTAGTATTTTGCATTATTATGTTCTTCGATTGGTTACATTTATAAATTTATGCAATTTGCTTACCAATTTTTCCACTTCACTTCAGACAAATTTGTTGTAATAAAAAGGTTTGTCAAAGTGATGCTTGTTATTGAGACATTGTTCAGCTCATTAACTTTCTAAACACATGTAAAAGATATTTTTATCCTTGCTGTCAGTCACACTTAAAATCGTATTATTGTTACAGTTGTACCTCTATGGTGTAACCCTATACCTGACTTATGTACAAAAGTGTCAAATCATGATGAGGTATTAATTATGTGATGACAGTTATGACATCAAGCACCCTTGGAGGGGGGGTGGGGGGGGGGGGTATAACCTCACGGTGGTGTATAAACCTGTAGGTCTTAAAGCTACACAACTTTTCATTCTGTCCATTTGATGAAAAAAATACTCCTTTTTGAAGATCTCTATTACACCATTATATGTTTTATTCATTGACTCTTCTGTCGTCTTACATTACTGACTGGAGACATCCACTACAATAAACTTTGTCTGCTAGCATACAGTATTAGTGTATGTAAAACTGGGACGGTGTAGGAACTTACACTGATACTGATACTGGTCTTAGAAGTTCTAACTTGTCAAATCACCCGTAACTAGTTTTATTAATTGATATTCCTTTATGGACTGCCCCCTCGTTTTGACTTCTTTAGTTGATTTTTTACTGGATTCATTTGTGAACGGGAGTATTTTAGGTTTTAGCTTTGCTGTGAATGACAGACAGATAGATTTATCAATGATTATGTCAAATTCTGTGAAAGAAGATGTAAACAGTCATTGTTAAGTTGTGTATGAAAAGAGAGAGAATAAGTTGCTACAGGGAATGTCACATACATAAGACAATGCCTTTCCATACAGACCTCCAGGTACAGGGAATGTCACATACATAAGACAATGCCTCTCCATACAGACCTCCAGGAAAACAACAGTCCATAAAGCATTAAGCCTTTCAGGAGGCGCAAGGGTAAATACGTAAGAGACCAGTGGCGCAAGGAATGGCCTGGCCGACCATAATGGATAACTATAGAGAATCAAAGAGGACAAACAGGGGGGATTTAATGGATGGAATATATCACAGGACAAGTCAAGACAGCTGGCTGAAATAGGTCGAAAGTAGGGAGCAAATAACATGAACACTATAGAAAGTGAAAGAACCGCACATGGGAAGGGGAAACCGAACATACATCTAAACACAAATAGAAATAATAACGATACAGCAATTTACAGCCTTGGAACTGTCAGTAAAAATACTGAGCCTTCAGAGTTACACCTGTAAGCTGAGATTTTCAGATAAACCTTTAAACATGTAAGTGCTTGGAAGCCTGTGCACCTTTGGGTACCTCTCTTGTATGTTCATCACATTGTGCAAGACATTGCATGATTTAGATAAATAAATAAACAAGTTTCTGCTAGTGATATTTCTGATATTGCGCCGTTGCCATGGTTATGTTGCATGAACTGCAGGATTATTTTCATAAAGTTATCTGTAAAGGTGTTCTCATTAACTTTTCCTAATTTATTCCATGATAGATTTTCCTGCAATTGCAATTTTCTATCGGGTGCAACAAAAACATCCATATATATTGTTATTAGTATAAAATAGTGCAAATGCTCAACATTGAAAGTAACATTTATGGGTTTACTTCTTTCTTTCTATAAATCAACAAACTTGTAATTGGGAGAAACAGGAAAGAATTTTTTGTTTTCATCATATATCTGCCCAGTTTTGTTAAGAATAAATTGGAATGTAATTTCTCAAACATTTTTTGTAGACGTCTTTTTATGCAATTCTTTTCATGACACAATTCACCTCGCTTTAATTTCAGACTTTTTCTACCCAATTTGTATTGCATTCTTCTTGTTTAAATTGACATTTTCTGTTAATCGTCCTGGCATTTTATTTTGTCAATACATTGTAATAGACCCATAAGATTAGGTTTCAAAAGTTGCTCATTTCTTAATATGTTTACATATTATAATAATAATTTCAAGCTCAAAGTAATGATTATGTGTGCTCGTCTTTAGAAGTATGTCAGACTTTTGTTATTATGTCTGAATTAGCCGATAATCAGGATCGGTGGAAACGAGAATAAAGCGAGCATTATCTGTATTCTATAATAAATGTTTACCATACTATGATAGAGGCTTTGGTACTCTTTGTCTGTCAGAATTCAAATAATTCTATCCGACACAAAAAATGCTTTGTCGTTGAATCATACGTCCACAGGGTGGGGTAAGTTGTACTAAACCTAGCAGTAACAAATCAATGACTGTAATTAGTAGAGTTGGGAATAAATAAGAAAGCTGAAATGCTAAAATTTCAAATTATGCTAGTTGAATAAATTCTTACAAAAGTGCTGTATTTGTCTGTAGTTGAGACGTTTCTCCAAGTAGCTCATGTTTTACCCCCATCAACCACTTGGCAATTAATTTTCAATTACCATTTTTTATTCACATGCAGATTAAGTTAACAACAATAGATGCTTGGTGTTAAAGTTTGTGTAATAGGATAGATGCCACGAGACTCTCATCCCACTTAGACCATGTAAACTTCATGGACGTTGTATGTACAACATAGACAGTTGTAATAGAGGCCACTGATTGGCAGGTTTGCTGTCATGAGCATGGTCTAAACTCAACACTCAAAATATAAATATATATGGTTTGGCGCTAAACTTACTGATATTTTTGTCAAAACTGGGTTACAATAGTTGAAAGCACCAAAGCCTCAGTATGAACATATGTGTGTCTGTATGTTGTATGTAGGTCTTGAACCATGGTTGTTCAAGGAAAAATAAAGTATGTTAATACACACCCTAACTCCATGGTGGCAGAAACAAGTCCTACTCTCTTGTTTTATGTTCTAGATAGTTACAGTTTTATTTAATCCAAACCTGTATTTAATATACTGGCAATCTATGGCCATTAATCATATTAATCAAAATGTAATATTGAATATTTATGTGTCATGTTAGACAGATATTATGATTTATAGTTAGATCTGCAAGGCCTTGCTCATTTCAAATATTTATTTTAGATACATAGATGACTTTATCAGTAGTTTACATCAAATACCATTTTGCACCCATTTATAATAATTTCTTCAGTTAAACATAAGTTAACTCATACGTAACTTTGTTAATTATGATAAGAAATCTTTGAATAAAACTTTGTGTATTTTCATTGTCAGTTTTACCCTTGAATGAAAATAGTTAAGATTTGTATTGTCAATGCATTTCGTGATAACATGAAAGTTTCTCTGTTACAGATTTGTATGCCACTTTAAACTCCTTACTTACATTTATTTGTTAACATTTCAAGGATGGTTTCCCTTATTTCACTGTCATTAACAACAAAAAAATACCAATGTTTTGAAAGTTACTACATTTTAATTCATACCGAGAAAATTATACTTTTCTTGTTTATTGATGTATAGCGTTGTTATTCACACGGCATTATGGCTTGCGAAACTTTCATTCTTCATATCTTGCACCTAGATTGGCCACCCATGGGGGAAATTAGGGTCAATTTATGTCGTTCATCAGTAAATAAAACCACTTACCATCTTGATATTGGAACCAATTAAAAGTATTTGAATATTTGACATTTGTATTGGAATACACTTATGGTTTACATAGTGTGGGAATCCTGGCTTTATTAACTATGTTAGGGGCGTGGTGGAATTCTTTGACCAATAAATTAGGTCATAGATTTTTAATAGAATGAAATAAACATGACACATTCTGCTTGTAAACCTTTTATATTATTCTTCGAGGATATTTTCATAGTTTGGCTTGAATTTATCTTGTATGCAAATTATTGAATTGAGGTTTATTAAAAATATTTGAAAATTGGGGGAAAATTTATGAAATATGAGCGTTATCTTGGTATGCGTCGTTACTTGACAATAAAATAATAAATGAGATTCCTTAGAAAGTCCAAAATATTTATAATGTATATGGCATCTATACAACATTGATTAGGTAGGAGTGACTGCGCTAAAATACACATAGGATCCACTATATATATATATAAATGAAGAATTTTGACATTTATTGCAAGGGATTGTAAAGTGTAATACATGTATATTGTATTAGGACTGTATGAATTACATGTAACTCGGGGTATAACAATCAGTCATATCTTGTAATCAGGTTTAGTTGTGTTTTTACTATGAAATGTATTTTAAATTTTATAATTCTATTTCCATTAATTTAAGCATACTTTTATAAAAAAGACTGTATAAAATTATGTTTGTTAAAATACGAAAATAGAATTATTAAATTAAAAGTACAGTTTATAGTAAAAACACAACTAGACCGGTTACAAAAAATAACTGATTTTTATATCCAGTTGCATATACCGGTATATCAACTAAGAAACATGGGTGTTTGTTTGTCATGTTCTGTGTACAGTTACCAGTGATATCAAACTGTTATCATTGAATGTTCAATTTCACTTTGACAACATGAAATTATTTGGATAGTATACTTAAGGATTTGTTTTTATGAAATTATTTGGAAAAAAACAATGGAATAGCTTAAGTGGATGAGTGATCAAAACATTTTCAAACATTTAGTCATTTTAATCAACCCTAATATTGTAACGCAATTTTCACATTGTTTTATTTTTGTCAGATTAAAATCAGGATATTTTTTTTATTAAAGACCTGCTGTTATCTAACAACCAGTCTGGTTCTAGCTATGCTGGAAATGATAACAATGTATCATTGAATAAATTACTTTCAACCTTTGTGTTGTCTTGTAAAATGTAATTAAGTATTGATCCTGGTATCTGCTGTTACACGGTCACGTCTTCCTGTAAGGATTTGAAAGCTTACGTCTTATGATAGGGGACGGGTGATGGATGTTTTAGTTTGATGTCCTACCACATATTTTTGTTTTGTTAGAAGCTTTATCAAAATCTGTGTTCACTTTCTGATGGGTGCTCTGAGCTGGGTATGATAAATTTGATGACTGCTTTCCAATTAAATGTATGCAATGCATAATATACAAAAAATTCAGAGGAATATTTCTCTGTCTTGGTTTAGATGAGGCAGTCATTCATCTGGGTTCATGCATTGCAATTTGTTATGTCAGGTTATCAAAATGATTGAAATCTTCATTATTCCATGAACTGTCTGATTATTTCTTGTATAATGAAACTACCATAGTTTATATGTGACACTAAAGCAGAGTTTTCCCTTGTATTTTTCAAATGGGAATACTGGGACTCCCACATTTGCAAATATGGGAGTCCCTGTTAAATATTTGGGGTCCCAATAGTTAAGTTTTGGCTGTGACCTTATTTTATCAGCCATTGCTATAATGTATTACCAAGATGCTTGCGAGATGCACGCTTTGAGGTGATTTTGGTTGAAAAAAGTAATTACCACAAAATGGTTTAAAAAAATGAAAAGTGCTGATTTGCTGGAATGGAATAATCAGACACTTGTGGGTCTTTGGATGCACACCTGTTAATAAATGCTGGTCCTCTTCCTGAAAATTGCATAAAAATTGCAGAACTCATCGTAGTTATTGAAGTATGTCTTGTGTGGTTACTGTGCCCCCACAAACCTGGGGGCGGCTTTCAGAATTTCCCCATGTTTGTTTGTCCCTATAAGACTTGTGTTGTACAAATACATCTTCCAGAGTAATAAAATGTTATAGGAATATCAGTCACCACTTGTTGTTACACACCTGGGGTGTTATAGGAATATCAGTCACCACTTGTTGTTACACACCTGGGGTGTTATAGGAATATCAGTCACCACTTGTTGTTACACACCTGGGGTGTTATAGGAATATCAGTCACCACTTGTTGTTACACACCTGGGGTGTTATAGGAATATCAGTCACCACTTGTTGTTACACACCTGGGGTTTCAATGTTGAGTCTTTTTAAATGTTGCTATGTTGGTCTTGTTTTTCTGTTTTATGTGGTATCAAAGTAATGGTTGTATTTTGCTTCATAAACTGTCATATTTAAATCCTTGTATCTGTTTTATATTTTCAGATTACCAGATGGATTTACACAATTACTCAATATGACCCAGTTATATCTTAACGATACATTTCTAGATTATCTCCCTGGAAATTTCGGAAGGTAAGAATAACAGAACATGTGTGTGTAATGACATTACTATGAAACATTGGCTTTGACTGCCCGTGGCTCTCCACAATCATAAGTTAATGTCCACTATGGTAACAGATAGTTGGATATTTGGAATTGAAATGAAACAAGTAATTATGAAGGTCACTAGTCCTTAAGTCCTGAGGGATAACATTTCTACAGGTCATGTTGTATCTATATAGGCTTTCTGAAACATTACATGCCGCTGGTCATCCAACAGTCTAGCTGTCCTTGACATTTACCCTTCAAATGTCCAATGTATATGTCGCCATCACAGTATCCAATGTTGTGATAGGGAAAGATAGTTTGTACCATTGTCAATGTTTAGTGCTCAACAAAAATATATTTCATTTAATCCTATATACAGCAAGGTAAGGTTGAGGAAGTATTACAACTATAAATGTATCTGTGTAGATTTGTGGTCTTAGTTGTTTTTGATCTTGTATCGCAAATTATCTTGTGCATTAAAGCTTTCAAAATTAGGTAATTTAGATATTAACATACATACAATTTCATGGTTGCCTTCACAGCTTTTATCCTGTATGGAACCAATTTATTGCTCAGTTAATCACAGCCTACTTTGTGTGAAATTTAAGTTTTCATCCAGATAAGTGAATGTTTATTGATATGTTGTGGCCTACAACTTGATTTTGTTGTTGCTTTATCTATCTACATGTAAAAGGTTCATGAACTAAAATATTGAATTTTATAGCATGATTAATGGTCCAAATCTAACCTCACATTAACGATATGTGTTTTTATATTTGTATTTACATTTAAGTGTCAATTAGTTGTCTTCAAATCTCCACATTATAATGAGTGGATTATAAAAATATCATACAAAAATATGTTGAGAAGTAATTGTACTGTGTAACATCTATGAAGCTTGTCATGGTGAGCTACATCAAAAACACCCAGCATTCTGAGAGGATAACTGATGCATAAATTGTCAATTGTCATCTAATTATATATGAAATGATCCAGTTGCTTATACTACTTTTTTGTATGTACCTGATAAAAAGAATCGAATGATCATATCCAAGCATTGGTCACTGATTGGAATATATTGACACATGCATATCACACGTACATACCTATTACCTGAATGGTAGAATAGGGGAACCATCAGTATTAACCTACATGTATCTCTATGATGACGCTGCTTGTAGGGTCAGTATTAGCAACAAGACATACTGATATCCTTATGTCCATATTCCTATATCTGCTGAATGTAACCGTCCAGTATATTTGCTGAATGTGACCGTCCAGTATATCTGCTGAATGTGACCGTCCAGTATATCTGCTGAATGTGACCGTTCAGTATATCTGCTGAATGTAACCGTCCAGTATATCTGCTGAATGTGACCGTTCAGTATATCTGCTGAATGTAACCGTCCAGTATATCTGCTGAATGTGACCGTCCAGTATATCTGCTGAATGTAACCGTCCAGTATATCTGCTGAATGTGACCGTCCAGTATATCTGCTGAATGTAACCGTCCAGTATATCTGCTGAATATAACCGTCCAGTATATCTGCTGAATATAACCGTCCAGTATATCTGCTGAATGTAACCATCCAGTATATCTGCTGAATATAACCGTCCAGTATATCTGCTGAATATAACCGTCCAGTATATCTGCTGAATGTAACCGTCCAGTATATCTGCTGAATATAACCGTCCAGTATATCGGTGAATACAATCCGGTTAAATAAATAAATCAACTGTAGATTTTATTGTTTGACTATAAAATGTCTCCGTTTAAAATTCTCCGTTTTATTGTGGGACAATTTCTGTTTTATTGTGGTAGATAACTTTATAGTGTCTAGTATAACAGTTGCTGGAAACATGGGCTTTGTGAAATCATCCATATATACATGTATAGTTGTGTGAAAGCTTTAATATGAATATTTAATTTGTTTTGTCACATTTTTGTTATACATTTAATGTGCTATATAAACCTTCCGATCAAAGTTTCTTTCTTGTGTTCCATGGTTTAATATTGTGAAATATTGGTTGCATTTAAAAATCGGATGTTTAGATCATCCTTAATGTCGGGTTTATTTTCCTTAAAGACTGACGCAGTATGTTTAAAATAAGATACCGGTACGGACATTATGTAACTGTGCTTTGCATTTAATGTGTGCATTTTAATGACTCGACATATCATGTTTAGCGTCTTCTGTTGACAGGTTTTGATTATAATTTTTTGTAGATTATTTTTGAAGTTGGGTAGAAAAAAACATTTTTTAAATTTTCTTTTAAACGATTTTCTAAATTCATGAATTTATGCATTACTACAGAATTTTGAAAGACATTTTTTATGTTTGCTTTCAAGAAGGAGAAATTCCTACAGTTTATGTATACTTCTAATTTCTATTCACTGTATACATTGCTTTTGATGTTTTAACAGGCTTCAATTTCTCCACCATAAACAACAATTTAAACCTATTATTTTAACATAAAAATGATATGTTACAGTAACTACATAAAATGACACAGTTTATATTGGTTTTATATACTGACTGTTGTGTGACTGAGAATGTATCATTTAAACAAACCAAACATTTCATGTATACATTCACAACTGTAACTTTGATCTATCTCATAATCTTGATTATTGGAAGTTCAAGATTTGTATTGATACCAATATCTTTAGTTCAAACAAAATTTTATCTAATTTAAGCTATAAACAAGCATTAGTTCAACAAAACAAGGCCAAAAACAGGAGACAACTTCAGACAATACCAGTTTGTTATCTATACTGGTAATACCATAGAGATATATTCCGGTGTGTTCCGTTACAGACAGGGCTTGCTATTGAAGCATGGTTGAACATTTTGGTGTCCCATACATTCCATGTATCGCGTCAGTTGAGTTTTGTAAAATCCTTTGTCCTTGCATTGTGTTGAGAATTGTATAAAGGCTGTGACTGAGGACGCCGGATGGCTACATGTATATTGTGATGTACAATAATTAACTGTCTGACACCTTACAATAGTCCCTCCCTTCACAATGTAGGAATCAGTGCGTTCCAGTTGCATGATTTTTGACAGAGTTATTGCCCTTTATTGATAGAAATTTCAAACAAATATTCTACATCATTGATGAGTTGTAGCGCATGATATTTTTTTGATCACATTCAAGATTTTTCTCTGCTGGCCATCTTGGACTGTCTCAAAAATATTTTCTAAGAGATTTGAGTGAACAATACGATCTGGGAGAAATTATTTAGTCTTCCATACTTGTATAATCACAATATAACCACAAAGAAAATTGACTATAAAGAATATTCAGCGCTCATTTGACGTGGCCATGCATTTATCACCATGCAATATCCACTATCTGTCTATATTAAAATACATTCTATGATACGAGATTTGAGCGCTGAGTGTTATTAAGTATCTGTTATAATCCTGGGCCCGGATGCTGTCTGCTTCAAATGGGTACTCTACGTTTTGTAGTATATTTTGTCCTGTTTTACTTGTTGATATTTTACAAAGTTTTCACTTGACATTAAAGCAAGTTTGAAAATTTTGACCCGTATTATATATAAATATAATACAGGATATAATATAAAACTTCAAATGATCCAAGGGATGGTATCCACATTGTCGCTGTAGTTCAGTGTACACACACGTTATTAAACTGTCTCAATTGTTGTTTTTTTCTCATTAGTGCATTTACATCCAGATAACAAAGCGTACTGATTGTGATGATAGGTTGAATATTAGCCAAAGTTAATGTCTTTCCTATTCAATGATCTACGTATTTGTTCATACTCCTACTGAATGTGGGAAGAATTGTTTGATCAAACATTTCGGAGGTACTCTGAGAGATATTTTATGCCATGTACTTTATAGCTTTTATTGTTGTCTATGAATGGATAAAACTGAATTATGTATTTATTCCACGCGTGTGGTAGATAACATTGTTTGGAAAGCCGTACTCATTGCTGTCTCACTTCTATGTAGATTATACTAAGGTTATATGTGGCAGATATACTGTTCGGTAAAAAATATTTTTGTAACCTTGCATTCTTAAAGTAAGCGTAATTAGATATGATTACGTTAATATATTAAAGTGTTACATGCAGTTGTCTGTCAAAATGACCTCCTACGAAGCATTTCCCCTGTAGGCTACAATAGTGATGGATTTTTAAACATGATTCAGCATAATTTTTAATGCCCATCTTATATCTCACATTATTTCTAGTGCTGTTGTTGGCATTCAGATATCCCAGTTCCTGCTTCTCTGTTATAATTCTATAGTTTTTGTTTGTCTTCCCCTATTCCATACCATGTTTGTTTTACTGTAAATAATTGTTCTATTTATAAGAAGTCATGTCCCCTTTTTTCCCAAACATTTGATCACTTTTTGGGTGAATTACCGGTACTTGTTTCCATAATATCTTTTATAGCAGGTTTTGGGAACAAACATGGTTATCAGACTGGGGCTTTTCATTTAAGGGCAGTGTCAAAATGTTTTGTTTCTGCTAAATGGCTTTAGTTACAATACGGATATTTGAATAAATGTTTGTGGGTTGGTTGCATTTGTGGTGATCCAGGAGGGATGGGATTGCTTTAATGGTTACTAAAAATGTGTCATTCACTGTGTGGGCTTTAAATATGATGGATTCTACTCAATAACATTAGTTTGGATTAAGGTATTTAGATGGCATTTTGTAGATAGGTTGCATATATGGTGAAGAAGGATGATGTTGCTTTTAGGGTCACTTAGGGTCAAGGTCACTGTGAGTTGGTTACATGATGGTTTCTGATCAATAACTTTGTTCATTATTTAAGCTTGGAAAGAACTATCTGGAATCTTGTTTGTAGGGGGAAAAAGCAAGTTTTAGTTTATCTTAAAAAAATGATACATGGTGTATATGTGACACATCTCCTATAGGTAGGCACTCAGGAAACAAAGCTCCATACCTCAAAATGCCTCTGTATAATGTTTACATGTTCCTTCCCTGATCCTGATTTCTATTACATTTTGTGCCCCCGTGTAAAGCGGGGATATAGATGTACTTACCATGCAGTAATCTATTTTTTCCCTGAGAGGGGCATTATGAGGACTTTACCAATTAGCTTGATATTTAATTCTGAAGCCGCGGCCGTGGTCCAGTGGTTAGTGCGCTGGACTTGTAACCCGGCGATCCAGGTTCGATTCCCGGTCGCGGCAGGTCATACCCTTCCATGAAATGTCGATTTTCCTCCTCATGTGGAGAAGTTGCCGGCTCCTTGTGGAAGGGTAAGTTAGTACTGGTTAGATTTCAGTCCAGGAAAAACTGGTTAGGTGAACCGGCCGCCTTATATAACTGAAATATCGTTGAGAAACGGCGTTAAACCCGATGAAACAAACAAACAAATTTAATTCTGTCTTTTGCCACCAGCTATGCCTTGCTACCTTCCGTTGTGACTATGGTTACCTTCAGCAGCTTGCCCTACATTGTGGATTGCTCTCCCCAATTTCTCCTTTGATAATTAAATACTACATTAAAGTATATTGAATATTGAAGTTGAAAATTTTGACTTATGATTCATATTTCAACCATTTGACACTTGAATAAATACGACTTATCTGAAAATCCTTTAATTATACCTATTTTACAATGTCATATCCGTACTTAAAGTTCCCTGTAAATAAGGTAATTTATACCTTAACAATGTAAAGTTAATGCAAGGAAACAATTTGTAAATAAGATTCATTCTGTATTTTAAATTATAATGAATAAAATTACCCCAACTTGATATGATTAAAGATATAATAAATTAATTGGTTTCGGTAAATTCAAATGCCCATGGTATCAATAGGAGAAAAATTGACATAGTTTGTCTCAACACTTAGATTTTGATGACAATTTGAGGACACAAACTATTGAATATGATTTTCAAGGGTTTACGGGGTATAATATAACAGTTGTATATATACCTGTATCTCTGTTTGAAGTGTTCCTCACTTATTCAGATTTCAGTGTATTTATGTGGTTTGTATTACCATATAAACTCCATTAAATTCACCTTCTGCCAAATAAGACACTATACTCTGGTATTACCGTATAATCTTCATTAAATTCACCATCTGCCATATAAGATACTACTCTTTAGTATTACCATACAAACTTCGTTAAAATCACCCCCTGCTAAATAAGACGCTATATTCTATTGGTCCTATTAAATTATGTATTTCTATTATTAAATTATTTTTATAATGACTCCTACCTGTTGTTCATATTACCTCTATACATGTATTTGTAATTGTCATGGTCTTTAAGTATAGTAAGTTAGAGACATCACTGTTTCTTTTTGGTAAAAAAATGTTGTATTTTCTGCCCAAATAAGATTTGATGAAAAGAATACTTTTCTCTACTGTTTTTGAGATAATAATATTAGTGATTTTTAAATAGAATAATCTTATGTACTTGAGCAGTTCCACATGTCAAGTTGAAACACGTACCAATCTTTGAATAGTTTATTCAGTAAATGGGAACAAGCTTGCTCTATTGGTAGTTAGTTGTTTTTTATTTTATTTTTTACATTTGAGTATTTTGATAATTTTGAGTTGATATTGTCTTCCGTTTTATCAGTAAATTGATAAACTTAATTATCATTTGATTGCACAAACTGTCAATGCTTATGTATGTTGTCATGGTAATGCATTGATACAAATTATATTTATCTGATGTTATCTCTGAAAACATCACTTCATTGATATCTGAGTGAGTCAAGATGTTATTTATCTCAGTTATCTTGTGAAGGACTATCAACAGTTTGTCACAATTGTCTCAGTGCTGATAAAATTTGCATGAGACACACAATCGTCTGCCGATATAATACCCAACAAGATATCAGAGCCACCCAACAAGATATCAGAGCCTCCTTGGCCAAGTTGTTGTGGTTGTGGACTTTTAATCCTTTGCCTGTCAAGTAGATGTAGAGATAGCATGCAAGGAAACTATCCAGCTGGCTTTCAGAGGGTTGATGATTCTACCCATGTGACCACCAGTTTTAATGCTTAAAGGGGCATCCAGGTCTACCTGCACCCTGATAACTAGAAATGTCACTGTGTGGCTCTGGTTGTCTGTGTGACAGAAAGATTAAGTTGCTACATGTACAGTGAATATTACATACACAAGACAATGCCTGCCCTCACAGATCCTAGGGAAACATCAGCCTACGAAACTTTAGGGATTGAGGAGGTGTAGGGGCAAATATCTGTGGGAACCAGGGAAAGTAAAGGAATTGTCTGACTGACTATCAAAAATGTCAAAATATATATATATATATATCCAACTATTAAAATCAAATTAAAAATAATGAACAAGATTGCCTGTCCTCAGTGCTACTAATAGAATTGTAAAATTATCTGATGTGAACATTAAGTTAAGAAAGGTTCAACTTTCAAATTATGTTACTTGATCTATAGTTTTCACTTTATCTTGTCGTGTGTTGTGTACCCATATATCAGGGGGTAAGTGTATATTCTCATGGCTTATTGTCGTAACTCATTACTTAATTGAAAACAGATGTCATACTGATGAAATATGGTGATCACTACCTTTTTATACAAAGTCCGCACGTTTGAAATTTGCTCTTGGAAACCAATTCTTGCTCATTGATGTATAGTTCAATACAATTTATATTTGTTCATTAACAGGTCAGTTACTGAATTATGTTCAACTTTAACCTGACTTTGATGTTTCGGTTATTGGTATATTTGTTGGTCATATATAAAATATAGAATGTTTAGTGTTAGATGTTTGTGGATTTAGTATGATGTATGATTTAATTTTCTGTTTATTGTTGTTGTTAATGTGTAGCGTGTGACTACATGTTTGTACCTACATACATTCTATCTTGTCTGTCACACAATAAATTACAGAAGGACCCTGTTTATTTGACAACCTTCTATCCGAATGCCTAGTATTGACCAAAATAAATATCGGGTCCCAATCTCTTTCATCTATACATTTTGTATTTTTGATGTAAAATAATGTGGATCAAAATGCAGTATTCAAACACCTGGTTTAATTCGAGATGATCAACAGGCCCCAAAAATCATAATAGCTTATATTTTCACACCAGCCATTATCAGAGTCATCTGTTGGTCATCAGTACTTCTGTGTTACCATGACAATCGCAGAGAAGGTGGCACTGCATGTGTAGTATGAGATCTTGGAGTATTTACTGAGTCTGAGTATGGAGAGTGGCACAAAAACAATTACTCCCAATATCTCATAATAACATTTTCCGTACTCAAATTTCCACAATCATACTCAGAAGTGTAAAATTTGGGATTTGAGATTAGAATGTATGTATCAGTTATAATCCCGGACCCTGGTTTAATACATGTTGTGTGTGCACTGTACCTAATGTATTGGTTTCTCCTGTGTTTCAGATTATCCAAGTTGAAGATATTGGAGATCAGGGAGAACCACTTGAAGACATTACCAAAGTCTTTCTCTCGTCTGGTAGATCTGGAGAAGTTGGATCTTGGACAAAATGAATTCAGTGAACTAGTAAGTAAAATGATCAATTGTTTCTCAATAAATGGACT
Source organism: Mactromeris polynyma (assembly GCA_032209605.1). Lineage (NCBI taxonomy): Eukaryota > Metazoa > Mollusca > Bivalvia > Venerida > Mactridae > Mactromeris > Mactromeris polynyma. The sequence continues at coordinate 19,057,391 of JASFXZ010000008.1, forward strand.
TAGTCCTTCTTATTTTGTTTAACACAGTTGCTGGTATGACTGTACTAAGGTTTAAGTTATAAATCATACAAGTCTGGGAAAACTTCATCTGGCCTGCTAAGACATTGTACATTATATGAACAAAGAGCATGCTTTCCCATGTTCGATACTTTCTGGTATTTTGACCAACTCGACTTTGGTGAACTCTGAAATATTAGCAAAAGTATTCATAGAGGAGATAACAATGGTTGATTATTTTACCTGATGGAGGTCGGGGAACACAACAGGCACCCTGGCCATACGACCTTCAGGCACAGGTTTAGGGTGTTGAATTAGTATACTAGTAGACTGTATCAGATCCTTAGACAAGTTATTGGATATTCCCAACTGTAGAAACAATGTTTAGTTTAGGTTTATATTGTAACAGCCATGATAAATCGTTAAATTTTGTAGACATCATTTTTTAAGATTTCGGATAGTTTAATATTTCAGTGTGCAGACTTGATTGCAGTGTAGTCATAGTTTGTCATCTTATTCTGATGCAAGATTGAATAACTGTTGTATTTGTACTCAAACTTGTCTTTCAAAACGGAGAATTGTTGAATGATGTTTGGTTCAGTCACAGCAATTGTGTAGTGACAGGTGTATATTTTGGTGTCTTCCTTAGGGATCATATTTCACATTTAATGATAACTTGTCGGCTAATATATCACTGTTTTTACTTCCCACCTATCATCTGTACCCAGGTCCTATTGTACGCGTTGTTATATATTATTCAGATTTTATGTAATATATCAGATTTTGTATTGATACTGACTCAACTCATGAATTCATTTGCTGTTGTACTTAAAACACAAAACACATAAAAAATATACAAACTTTTATCAAGTAAGTACTGTATAACGCCAAATTTTGGCAGTTTTTAGAGTTCTCCGTATTGGCAGTGTTTAATTTCAGTACATTTGCAATTTTATGGATCACGAAAGGTAACATTAATTTTAGTTACACTTTTTGGTGGAGTTTTATTTTGGCAGATTAGACCTTGACCACCTATAGCCCCAAGATAAAAAACCGGCCAATATAACATGCTATACAGTAGATGGGACACATATTGAAATTAGCGTCATTAATATGCAAAAGTGGCATATTTAAATGTGCATGTTTTATCTACGGTGTCGTGCTGGTTTAAAATCTATTATGAGCGGCTATATTGAATGAGAAGTTTATAGATTCAGTCCTTGGTGGTCTAATAAGGGTTTTTAGTATGGTTATTAAAAGTTAAATATTATGATAAAATCATGATGAGTTTGAAATGTTTTGCAGAGATTATACTTTGTACTGAATCATTATGATATTATACAGTTATATTGCTCAGTGTCTATATTGCTTGGTGTCAGCATAACATTGATACAACAAGACCATGGAATATCAACATGTCATGTCTCTAAGTTTCACTAATGTAAATGTTATTCTGTTACAGCCTGATGTTATTGGTAGTTTGTCAAGTTTGCTGGAACTTTGGTGTGATAACAACCAGATACAGTCAATAACACCAGTAAGTATTAACACCTGTATAATCAAATATATCAGATATTATACCTCCCCCCTCTGCAATAATCATCCCATATTTTCAGATTTTGATATGGTCCCCCCCACCAAAGGGGCATACAAAAGTGTTATCCATGTCCATCCGTCCATCTGTGTTAACAATTGGTTTCTGCTTAATAACTCTAGAAAGGAGGGATGTATTCAATTCATATTGGGCACATAAGAATAGGATAATAAATTTCAGGTCAAGTGCGATTTAAGTTACAATCCATCTTTGGATCATTTTTGGATGAGTTACGTCCCTTTTTGACTTGAAAGTCCATAGTGGGGGCACATGTGTCCTAGGGTCACTGTCACATCTACATCCATAGTGGGGGCACATGTGTCCTAGGGTCACTGTCACATCTACATCCATAGTGGGGGCACATGTGTCCTAGGGACAGTACTGACACATCTATATCCATAGTGGGGGCACATGTGTCCTAGGGTCACTGTCACATCTATATCCATAGTGGGGGCACATGTGTCCTAGGGTCACTGTCACATCTATATCCATAGTGGGGGCACATGTGTCCTAGGGACAGTACTGACACATCTATATCCATAGTGGGGGCACATGTGTCATAGGGACAGTACTGACACATCTACATCCATAGTGGGGGCACATGTGTCATAGGGACAGTACTGACACATCTATATCCATAGTGGGGGCACATGTGTCCTAGGGTCACTGTCACATCTATAGCCATAGTGGGGGCACATGTGTCCTAGGGTCACTGTCACATCTACATCCATAGTGGGGGCACATGTGTCCTAGGGTCACTGTCACATCTACATCCATAGTGGGGGCACATGTGTCTTAGGGTCACTGACACATCTATATCCATAGTGGGGGCACATGTGTCCTAGGGTCACTGACACATCTATATCCATAGTGGGGGCACATGTGTCCTAGGGTCACTGTCACATCTACATCCATAGTGGGGCACATGTGTCCTAGGGTCACTGTCACATCTACATCCATAGTGGGGGCACATGTGTCCTAGGGACAGTACTGACACATCTACATCCATAGTGGGGGCACATGTGTCCTAGGGACAGTACTGACACATCTACATCCATAGTGGGGGCACATGTGTCCTAGGGACAGTACTGACACATCTATATCCATAGTGGGGGCACATGTGTCATAGGGACAGTACTGACACATCTACATCCATAGTGGGGGCACATGTGTCATAGGGACAGTACTGACACATCTATATCCATAGTGGGGGCACATGTGTCCTAGGGTCACTGTCACATCTATAGCCATAGTGGGGGCACATGTGTCCTAGGGTCACTGTCACATCTACATCCATAGTGGGGGCACATGTGTCCTAGGGTCACTGTCACATCTACATCCATAGTGGGGGCACATGTGTCCTAGGGTCACTGTCACATCTACATCCATAGTGGGGGCACATGTGTCTTAGGGTCACTGACACATCTATATCCATAGTGGGGGCACATGTGTCCTAGGGTCACTGACACATCTATATCCATAGTGGGGGCACATGTGTCCTAGGGTCACTGTCACATCTACATCCATAGTGGGGCACATGTGTCCTAGGGTCACTGTCACATCTACATCCATAGTGGGGGCACATGTGTCCTAGGGTCACTGACACATCTACATCCATAGTGGGGGCACATGTGTCCTAGGGTCACTGTCACATCTACATCCATAGTGGGGGTACATGTGTCCTAGGGTCACTGACACATCTATATCCATAGTGGGGGCACATGTGTCCTAGGGTCACTGTCACATCTACATCCATAGTGGGGGCACATGTGTCCTAGGGTCACTGTCACATCTACATCCATAGTGGGGGCACATGTGTCCTAGGGTCACTGACACATCTATAGCCATAGTGGGGGCACATGTGTCCTAGGGTCACTGTCACATATACATCCATAGTGGGGGCACATGTGTCCTAGGGTCACTGACACATCTACATCCATAGTGGGGGCACATGTGTCCTAGGGTCACTGTCACATCTACATCCATAGTGGGGGCACATGTGTCCTAGGGTCACTGACACATCTATATCCATAGTGGGGGCACATGTGTCCTAGGGACAGTACTGACACATCTATATCCATAGTGGGGGCACATGTGTCCTAGGGACATTACTGACACATCTATATCCATAGTGGGGGCACATGTGTCCTAGGGACAGTACTGACACATCTACATCCATAGTGGGGGCACATGTGTCCTAGGGACAGTACTGACACATCTATATCCATAGTGGGGGCACATGTGTCCTAGGGACAGTACTGACACATCTACATCCATAGTGGGGGCACATGTGTCCTAGGGACAGTACTGACACATCTAAATCCATAGTGGGGGCACATGTGTCCTAGGGACAGTACTGACACATCTACATCCATAGTGGGGGCACATGTGTCCTAGGGACAGTACTGACACATCTACATCCATAGTGGGGGCACATGTGTCCTAGGGACAGTACTGACACATCTATATCCATAGTGGGGGCACATGTGTCCTAGGGACAGTACTGACACATCTATATCCATAGTGGTGGCACATGTGTCCTAGGGACAGTACTGACACATCTACATCCATAGTGGGGGCACATGTGTCCTAGGGACAGTACTGACACATCTATATCCATAGTGGGGGCACATGTGTCCTAGGGACAGTACTGACACATCTACATCCATAGTGGGGGCACATGTGTCCTAGGGACAGTACTGACACATCTATATCCATAGTGGGGGCACATGTGTCCTAGGGACAGTACTGACACAGCTATATCCATAGTGGGGGCACATGTGTCCTAGGGACAGTACTGACACATCTATATCCATAGTGGGGGCACATGTGTCCTAGGGACAGTACTGACACATCTATATCCATAGTGGGGGCACATGTGTCCTAGGGACAGTACTGACACATCTATATCCATAGTGGGGGCACATGTGTCCTAGGGACAGTACTGACACATCTACATCCATAGTGGGGGCACATGTGTCCTAGGGACAGTACTGACACATCTATATCCATAGTGGGGGCACATGTGTCCTAGGGACAGTACTGACACATCTATATCCATAGTGGGGGCACATGTGTCATAGGGACAGTACTGACACATCTACATCCATAGTGGGGGCACATGTGTCATAGGGACAGTACTGACACATCTATATCCATAGTGGGGGCACATGTGTCCCAGGGACAGTACTGACACATCTATATCCATAGTGGGGGCACATGTGTCCTAGGGACAGTACTGACACATCTATATCCATAGTGGGGGCACATGTGTCATAGGGACAGTACTGACACATCTATATCCATAGTGGGGGCACATGTGTCATAGGGACAGTACTGACACATCTACATCCATAGTGGGGGCACATGTGTCCTAGGGACAGTACTGACACATCTATATCCATAGTGGGGGCACATGTGTCATAGGGACAGTACTGACACATCTATATCCATAGTGGGGGCACATGTGTCCTAGGGACAGTACTGACACATCTATATCCATAGTGGGGGCACATGTGTCATAGGGACAGTACTGACACATCTACATCCATAGTGGGGGCACATGTGTCCTAGGGACAGTACTGACACATCTATATCCATACTGGGGGCACATTTAGGACACATCTACATCCATAGTGGGGGCACATTTAGGACACATCTGCATCAAAACTAATGTAACTGTAAGTTTACCGTAATTGCGTAACCATAGTGTTGATGGTGAAGCTGATTGTTGACCCTGCATACTTTCTGACAAAAGAGAAGTATGCTTTATTTGTCCTGTAACAGATACATGGCAGCTGAAGATGTAATATAATTCAATACCCAAGTGTCACAGTGTCTTACCATAGCCTGTTGTTATAGTGCAGTTAGAACGAACATCTTGTATGATATATGATGTATAAAATTAGGTATTTTATCATAAAAAACTTGTGTTTAACGTATCATGTGACATTAATGAAGAAATATGATGTTTTGTTGCAAGGTAGAATGACTTTCAATGCATTTCACAGCTTATATGTGATACTGTGTCTTCATGGAAGTTTGTTTTGTTGATATGGAAATCACTAGACTTGGTGGTAGTCTAACTCACAGTGTGACATTTTGTGTACGTCCCACAGACTATTATACCCTGGTGTTGACTTGTGCTGTTTTTATCTGTTCTTTGCCATAAATCAACCATATTCCTTTGCATCTCAACAGTAATATAAGTTTCTGTCTCAATGGTTTCCTACTATTTTTAAATTGATTTGTAAAACTTCTGGTAGATAATATATGAGTGTATGTATACTATTATGATAGTAAAAGAAGCTTGTTTATACAAACAATATGTTCCGATGGCTTCCTCTTGTTGGGGAAGAAAAACAAATTTGTAATATCAGATTATGTTAGTTTAATCAACATTGTTGATATAAAAGTTGATAAAATTTAATTAGATATTGTCTGTGAGGAGACCCTAGTTCAGCAAGTACACTAGTTGTCCTATATGTCTGGTAAAATTGAATTAAAAAGTGTATTGCTTTGAGATGACAAAAATATTATCCCTTATCTACAAATTCAAGCCCTGATTTCAGGAAAATACTCATGATTATTAATATACTTAAGTACGGTACTTTGTGTTATTTAAGTACATAAAATTTCATGAAAAATGCCATGTTTATCAGTTCACTTTAAAGTGTTGATATACTAAGTAATGAAAATAGATTGAAGGATAAGCAAGTTATTTCCCTTAAGTAAGTTCATATGAATACAAAGTAAGTCTGTGAACTGCGTTTATAACCAATGATCAGCTAAGCACAATAATAGACTTAAGCATACTGCCAAGCATTTACTTAAATATTTTCATGAATTTGGGCCTGGACAGCAGATGTCTGTGTGCTCTATCTAACAATATCACTGTTGCATTGTTTTTGTCTGATTGTAATGTTTAACTTTTATAGATTTATTTTTGTAATGTTAATTATAAATTTGCTTGAAATTTTAGACTATAGGAAATTTAAAACAGCTGATGTTTTTTGATGGCTGCAAGAACTGTCTGCAATCCCTGCCATCTGAGATAGACGGCTGCACATCATTGGCTGATATACATCTAACAACCAATCAGCTACAGTCTCTTCCAGACTCTATTGGTGAACTTGGAAATCTCACCACATTGAAAGTGGATGACAATTGTCTCACAGCACTACCATCAAACCTTGGAGGGTGAGTATAAGTGTGGATAGCTTGTTTCCCTGAGTGCTTGTCCTATGAACTTGTAGCGTATGATTAATGACATCCTTGGTTTGTTCCATGATTTATTCCAGTATACCAGTAAACTTTGCCTCCTTCTTGTTTCCCCTTAATTCTCCATAGTTGTTTTTGATGGTCGGTTAGACCATTCCTTCACCCCTATTTCCATACATTTTTATCCTTGCACCACCTCATTGCCTATTGTTTTTTAGACATGTTTCCTTGGGGTCTGTGTGGGGAGGCATTGTGGTGTTCCCCATAACAACTTAATCTCTCTTAGTGATTCTCATATTATTTGAGATAAAAACTTTTGGTCAGAATTGAATATAATGACAAAATATGCTTGGTTTAATCGAACTTAACTATGCGTACTTAAGATAGTGGATTTGGGAGGAACATTAAGACTTCTATGTGTACTCCAGACTTTTACAGACTGAAATTGGTGAATTTTGTGTTCTGATTTCGATTTCAGCTGATAAAATACAACTTTTTTGGATGAAATGAGAATGAAACAAATCTATAAGCTGATGAACTCTGCCTCATCTTGATGTTTATATATGTTACTGTATATGTTTTACTTTATATATTACAGATTATCGTCAGTATCGGAGATCAACGTGAGTGCCAACAATTTACAAGAATTACCATCGAGTCTAGGATTGTTGAGATATCTGAGGACATTGTATGCAGATGAGAATGAATTAACGTTCATCCCTGCTGAGGTAATTATACTGAACATTGTAATGGAGGATAGAATCATTGTATATATGTCCTAGTTCAGGACATCAGAGAGGAGAGGCTTGTTGTGTCTATAGTGAACTAATAGTGTCCTACTGTGTGGCAGTATCAGAGAGGAGAGGCTTTGTTGTCTCTATAGTGAACTAATAGTGTCCTACTGTGTGGCAGTATCAGAGAGGAGAGGCTTTGTTGTCTCTATAGTGAACTAATAGTGTCCTACTGTGTGGCAGTATCAGAGAGGAGAGGCTTTGTTGTGTCTATAGTGAACTAATAGTGTCTTACTGTGTGGCAGTATCAGAGAGGAGAGGCTTTGTTGTCTCTATAGTGAACTAATAGTGTCCTACTGTGTGGCAGTATCAGAGAGGAGAGGCTTTGTTGTGTCTATAGTGAACTAATAGTGTCTTACTGTGTGGCAGTATCAGAGAGGAGAGGCTTTGTTGTCTCTATAGTGAACTAATAGTGTCCTACTGTGTGGCAGTATCAGAGAGGAGAGGCTTTGTTGTGTCTATAGTGAACTAATAGTGTCCTACTGTGTGGCAGTATCAGAGAGGAGAGGCTTTGTTGTGTCTATAGTGAACTAATAGTGTCTTACTGTGTGGCAGTATCAGAGAGGAGAGGCTTTGTTGTGTCTATAGTGAACTAATAGTGTCCTACTGTGTGGCAGTATCAGAGAGGAGAGGCTTTGTTGTGTCTACAGTGAACTAATAGTGTCCTACTGTGTGGCAGTATCAGAGAGGAGAGGCTTTGTTGTGTCTATAGTGAACTAATAGTGTCTTACTGTGTGGCAGTATCAGAGAGGAGAGGCTTTGTTGTGTCTATAGTGAACTAATAGTGTCTTACTGTGTGGCAGTATCAGAGAGGAGAGGCTTTGTTGTGTCTATAGTGAACTAATAGTGTCTTACTGTGTGGCAGTATCAGAGAGGAGGGGCTTTGTTGTCTCTATAGTGAACTAATAGTGTCTTACTGTGTGGCAGTATCCTTGCTATACTTGTTTCAATAAACTTTGCAGAAGTTAATGTGATAAGACTGAATTGTCTGATTTTTAAAAATGTCAATTGAGCGTTGACTATTCTTTTTGGACCATTTTATTTGAGATTTCAGTATGATTATGAGACATGGAAGAAACTTATTAAGTTTGAGTGCCACACTCTACATTCTGTCATTTTGTACTTTTGTAAATTCAGCACTACAATTTAATATATTTATCTGCATGGGCATTGTACTTATTTTGGTACTACCATGCTATGTCACATGCTACATTTATACCATAGCAGAACATAGGTGAATTAAATAGGAATATTTTATAGTTCCGTGTTTGTTTTTGCGCTGTCTATTTACATCTATGCATGTTGTTTTAGATTGTACATGTATTTATTGCAGCTTGGTAGTTGTAGTGGAATTACTGTTCTGTCTCTACGAAGCAACAGATTGTCCTACATACCAGATGAGATAGGACGTATTCCACGCTTACGTGTTCTGAACTTAAGTTCCAATCAGCTCAGATGTCTACCATTTACTATAGTGAAGTTAAAGGAACTCCAAGCACTGTGGCTATCAGAAAATCAGGTGAGAATCTTTAATCGTTTCTGTATTACAAAACAAGCATGAAAGTTTTAAAAAAAGTTTAAAGTTTTAAGCTTATTAATTTTACTTGATTGTGAAAGTAGTTCTTACAACTTATGCTTATCACTCTTGATGACTGCTTCCTGGCTACTCCTGCCAAATTTAGGGATTGTGAAGTTTGTTCGCTTATCGTGATCATTGAACTCGCAACCTTATTCTTGAATCACTGTTAATGTGAGCATAACTTATTATTATTTTTGTAATTATCTTCACATTATGTGGCAAATTATGAAGTTACCTCAGAGTTTTGAAAAGAAAATGTGCTGTTGGAACTAATTGTCACTCACAGGCTTTCTCTTTTACCTGAGAACGGTTGTAAACTGATTGAACGGCTGTCAGCCAGTGAAAACATGTTTTGCAAATATTAGCCAATAGTTTTATTCATTAGCGCACTACTTGTTATGAATCCACAATAATATTTATTGCTACAATTTGTGCTTTTTGGTTCCCATTTGTAACTGATGCTTCTATACATGCACAGATACACAAGGGCATTTAACCACATTCATTTTTGTTGTTGTGGTTCAAATACATGATTATGCACGGAAGTCACGAGAGCTGACAGCCCTCAACAGTAATTTTAATAAAATAGGTTTTCATAAATAAACTGCTGAATGCACTCTGTTAGTAATATTTATGTTATCTGTTCCATTAGAAGTTTGATTTATGAGAAATAGTTATACGTTCTGGGTGATGTAATATAGCAATACTTGGATATATTCGTTATAAGATGTGCTTATCAATCCTGTATCCACTGTTCTATGAATATTTATTGTGTACAGTTACATTGTAATGTAACGATGCAGTAAGATAACTTAGTATATGGAATATGTAATGGGGCGTGGGGGATAAATTATTTACCACAATGTTTTTCATTATTTATTTATGGCTTCATAAATTTTAATTTTTTAATATGGTAGTCAGTTAGAATGGTTAACTTTATGTATGTAGGGATGATATGTATCCTCGTGTGTGACATGATACTGTATTTTGAAACCTTGCGAGGATATTAAATTTAAATGTACGAGTCTCGAGGGTGTCAGTGTTTTATTGTTTACTGGTCATATGTTATATCTGCTTGTTTATGTCAGCATTTACACAGTGTATTCTATAACAATTCTGCAAGTTAAGTTGCTATACTATCACTGAGGCATAAATTGCTCCTCGGGAGCTTTAAGATTTTATGGATGTCCATCCCCTGTCTGTCGTCCCCCACTGATGGTTTGTTTACACTCTTAAGATCCACAATTTTTAATCAATCTTCATCTTGTTGACATTAAACTACAGGTTCAGGAAACCTCTTGTCTGGAACAATGTGTAAACATACATGTAAGATGATGAGATTGTGTGGAAATAAAATAACAATGTTTTATATGATACACCAGTATATACCTTAGACATATGCATAAGCTTCAATAAGCAATCAAGTTGTTGAACAAATGCTCCTGGTAGGAGTTGTATATGTTGCATAATTCAAAGATCCCTTAACGCTTATGGCAGCTTATACAAGTTTGACTGTAGATATATATGTATAATTTGATATACTGTAGATATGTGTATATATGTATGATATGATATACTGTAGATATGTGTATATTTGTATGATAAGATATACTGTAGATATATATATATATGTGTACAATACGATGTACTTGCAGACACGACCATTGATACCACTACAATCTGAACATGAACCGGATACGGGACGTAAGATTCTTACCTGTTACTTGTTACCACAGAGACAGTTACAGGACTCAGGTAAGTGATGCATTCATGTATTTCATATCTAAATGAACAAATAAAACCATTTTTAAGTTTTATAGTTCAGTGAAATTTTTGTTCTTAGTCTTCATGCTATATTTTAATGTTGAATATTGTTATATTGGATTAGATTTCATTGATTGTTTCCTGTTTATACACATATTTATACTTGTAGCTGTTGCTTAAAATCAATGGTGTATGTTTTGTAGAATATTATATGAGCAACAATTATGCAATTTCAGTCGGACCTCGTTTATTCGACAACCTGTAATCAAAATACTTGGTATCATCCGAAATAAATATCAGGTCCCGATGTACCTTCTTAGGCAAGTCAACTTGAAATGGGCTGTTCAAAACTATGTATTATTCGAAATGAAAAAATGAGATTCGAATGAACAAGGTCTGACTGTATTCAGTTGGTGTATTGCTTCAGTGCATTGAAAGCATTGCATCGTAAATTATTAGAATGCCGGTTCCATTTCATTGAATGTTACAATATATCTTTCAGGTGATCATGGTGGTGATACTGACAGCTTCCACGCTTCTATGTGGGAGGAAGAACGTCATAACCGTCAACAGATACACTTTGAATTTGGTGATGAATCTGACGTTGACGTAATAATTTGATTCTTATATACTAAATCAATTGGTTTTTTTAGCGTTACAAGTCCATTAGAAAAACGAGTATAAGTTAAATCATTGCTTAGAAGTCATTTTGTTTTAAGTCAGTCATTTATCTACAATCTGATGTGGCTTTATATACCACAAACATGTCTCAAACATAATAGCATATCTCTATTACACCCACATTATGGAAATAATGTAATTATTGAACATATCCAGTTGATTCTGTAATGCTATGGTTTATATTGTTACAGGGAAGTCTGATTCGTCAGCCAACACCTTATCCTAAAGAGATGCGTGAAAAAGCTCGTCATTTAAAGAACCTCGCTCTCAGACAGCAAATGAGTAACGGTGCTGTAGTCAGACAAGGGGAAGATAACCCAGCGTATGAAGAGGTAAGTGATGTCAATAAATGCTTTGTTTCTCTGGTAAATGCTCAAAATGTTTTTTCTCATATATTCTGTATGAACTCTGCCCTGTGTTCAGTAAAGGCGTTTGCGGCTAATTTCGTAACGTTTGCAATTTGGTTCTCTCTGTGCAGTGAATGTGACATGGTGGGTTAGGGATACAAAACAAAACAGTTTCATAATATTCGCAATTGTTAGCCGTAACTGAGCACGGGGCTGATGTAAAGACGTGTTCAATCACTCTATGTTAATGACCTCTAGACTTTCTTTGTTATTTGAATATGATGAGCAACCTGAAGCTTTATACATTTACAGTAAAACCTCACTTAAAGACAACCTCAATGATAAGACCACATAAAAATTAAGTGCACAATGTTCAAGTCCATTTCCATGGTGTTGCTCTTTATTCAACCTCAATATTAAGACCACCTCAATAAGAAATCTATTCTCAAGGGTCCTAGGGGTGGTCTTTGTTGAGGTTTTACTGTGCATGTTTGTCTTCCTGATCTGTAGATCTTTTACATACAGAATGTTGGAGAAATATCATGACTATTCTATAGTTACTGAAATAGTATTTTGTCCTTGAAAATTTGAATTTTAGTATTGGTAATTTTGTTATCATTATGACAATTGTATTCACTGCAAATATGTCATATTGACATTAATACAATAGTCACTGTTAGTTTGTAGCAAGCAGTAAATATGAATATTGAATGTGTTTGACGTAGCATACAACAGGAGTGGACTTTGTGTTTGATTGGTTTTTGTTCCTAAATTATCAATTCTCACTTTTTGTTTTCAATTGTAGAAAATCTACTTAATACCGGTAGCTTAGTAAACAAACACAATTAGAGCTGATTGCATGAAACCTCTGTATTTCCATTTAGTGATAGAAAACTAGAAAACTGAATTGATTGAAATTATTGACTAAACTTTGATGCTAATATCAGGCTCTATGTGTTTGAACCAGTTTTAGTGCAAGTTGATTGTTGTGTTTTAATTTTAAGATGTTAACTTGAGTGTCCTTATGTTGTTTGTGTTTTGAATTACTGAACAGTTTTCCACGACTTTGTTATGATTCAAAATACTAATGCCTGTGTGTTACATTATGACTGTGTACTTTTTGAAAGACAGATCTGTGTTGTTCATTTTGGCTGCATAATAATGATTTCTATTGAATCATCTGTCCAAATTCATTGTTAAACATAATGCACATTGTTGCTGCTAATTGCCAAAATGAGAATCAAATTACAATGATGAACCTATGATTCAATATACAATGGTTCAAGTATTTTCTGGTAACTTTCATATGTTTAACCCATCCAAACTGGTCCAGGTCATCAGTTCATCAAAGTTGGTCTCAAAATCTACAAAGATGTAACAAAAAAAGGAAAGCAAAATATAGAACCCTATTATAGTGACTTCTCAGACAGGATAATTGTGGAACTGACTATGTTTGTGTTATTGCTGTTGTGATATTTTAAGCTTGCATGCTTTTCATGCTTATTCTGCTGTTGTTTTCAGCGAAGATATAAATCGACGGTGAGCTGCCCTATCACTGTTACATTGCCAAATTTCTTCATAGCCAACTTTCTGTGTCTTTGTACTCAAGCATCTCTGACAATTATTTGTTTACCAACACCAATTGAAAATTTCAAAACTCCTTAAGACATTTAATGATAATATGGTCTTTAAAATTATTGTAATTGTTAAGTACATTTATCAACTAAACATAAAGGTATATGTTATACGCATGATGTTTTAATTCCTCACTATTTTGAATAAAGAATATTCGACTTACTGACTTACTACACATTTATTTAGTGGCTACAGTATGAAGCTCTAAGTCTCAGTGAGTTTGATTTGGTTTGTAAGTGACAGTCCTTGATTTTTTCATAACAAAGAAAGAAAAATTCACATTAATTAAAGACTGTTCCATTGTAGGAACTTCCAGCAAGATTTTCAGAGATGCTGAGTTCTGAAGCTCCTTTATCATATATTTGTATAACTACACAATAATTTTGCAATATGCCGAACACAGGAGATTGTCACAAGTTCTCTACCTTTATCCTTTCTAGAGTTCTCTTCTTTAAGAAAGGGAGAGAACTTGTGACAATCTCCTGTGATTCACAACAAGTAAAACTTTGGTGGATTTGTTTCCATGGTGATGGTTTGTTTTACTTACTAAAATCATATACATCATCCATTTGAATTTTGCATGTATTTATCTAATACAGTGAATGACATCCTGATCTAAATATTACAAGATGTGGTTCAGGATACCAGGGCCCGGGTTGGTAACAGATACGTACGCTTGCCTCTCAAATCATGAAATTTCCTCTTATGTGCCTGGTAGTCAAAATTTGAGCGTGGAAATACATGAAAATGTCAAATGAGTGCTGAAATTTTTTTTTGGTCATTATGGAGATTATATTGTGCTTATGAGATAATTTTGTGATTTGAGTGCTGAATGTATCTGTTATCATCCCGGCACCTGTTACGTCTGATAATGTCATAAACTTGAGTGTTGGACTTGAGAACCTTACATTATATACATGTATTCCACACGTGAAGAAAACCCTGCATAATCTTGTATATACCTCAATATCAATAGCATGATAAGGCTTCATTGTAGAAGAAGGAAACCCAATGTAATCTGTTGTTGACTTTGGTACATTTGTAGCTAATAAGAGTATTTTTTCTAAGATGCAATTAAATTCTGTTTTTTTATCAGTGTAGATCTAGATGAATTGACTCAGAACTTGCTGGATTTTGTCATATCTGATCACTGAAAACTTTTCATAAATACAATAGACTTTATTGATGTGTCTATCATGGAATACCTAACATCAGTAGAATACTCTTTATGACTCAGATTTTGCATGATATAGAAATCCTAGAACCACTAACCTGCATGTCAGAGTAGAATACTTATAGTACGTGGGAATTTTATGAGACAATAGTCAAGTAATGCATATTGATACTGAAATTAAGTCTATTCATTGATTTACTTTTGTTTAAAAATATGGTTTATTAAACATTTTAAGGAATAGCATAGTTAGATTTTTATTTTTTTCAATATTTATTGACAAAGAAGAATTGACCGTTTTAAAATCAATGTTACCTGGTTTCTGGTGATGTGTTGCAATGCTTTATATTTTACCTATATTGTATGTGAACAATGTTTTAATCTGACTTTAACAAGATTGCAACAATATAATCATGTACATATCATATATTTGCTTACAATAATCTTCCAGTGTGTAATCTATCAGGTCTGATATAACAATGATAAAACAGAACAGTTCACTACTTTGGAAGGTTGGCCACTGATGATCATTGGCAGCCTCCAATCTTACTTGTATTTTACATATTGAGTAACAAATAAATGGTGTTCTTCATTGGTTACCATGGAAACCAGCTGATCTGTTCTATTAAAAATAACTTGAAAGTATTTGCAAATAGGACTCCCATGCAGACAGATGGGAGGAAATGTTCAGCCAAATAAAATCTTCAATATGATCTTGGCTCTCATTATTATATACAAATACGAATTTATATGTGATTTAGGCCACCAGCCCATAACACAAGTATATAGCACAACTGAATATAATACTGAAACATTTCTGTGGTAGCCATTGTGAGTTACAAAGGAACATAGATTGATGTAGATGTTGCAGTGGTATAGATACAAGGTTGCATGAGGGTGATTGTATTCTTGATGCACAACTCTGATATTCTATGTACTAGCTGTTCTATGGTGTATTATTGCAGTCAAAAATTGATTTAACTACAAAACATTTTCATGAATAGATAATGTTTGTTATTCACAAGAAACATCTAACCATCATTTTGGCTTGTGATGGTGAATTCTGCACAGTGGAATTTTTATTAGAAAAGATATAACTGTAAACTGGTTTAACATTACACAATCGTCAAATGTACAATCAAATTTTATATCCTGAACCTTGTAAGATACAATTACTTGCTGCATACTGTAATTTGGATTTGATTTCATTTTGGGACAGTAAATGTGAACAATTGAATCCAACTATTGACTAGACATATAATACACCACGTACTTGGTTTTGCTAGATAATTAACACTCTATTGCCTGTTCTTCTGCAGTCACCATCTATGGAACATTTAACACTCATTAATCAAGAAGGTGACGGTATTGATCCAAGGATGAGAGAATCACGCGGGCACAAACCGGGCTCGCCGTCTATACATGATCCGTATACTCTATTTAAATATGACAAGGTAGAATATCTAACAACTGTTTATCTGAACAATATCAATGCTTTAACTGTGTCTGTAATTTAAGTATGAGATACAATGTATGTCTGAGTTTACTAAGAGATTGTTTAATTATGTAGAAACACTTTATGACAGGATTTTTACCGACCAAAACCGTAGAATATCTCACATGTGCACATGTTGAGTAGCTGATAAACAGATTAAGTATGTATCACTATAGTTTTGTGAATCAAGTAAAATATTTCCTTAAACTTCGTGCATTTTGTGATATTTAGATAGAATTCCATTATATGGCTAATACAATTGTAGTATTAAACAAGTTGGTAATATAAAATTACCCTGATACAAATCAGGGCTCTAGAAATCCACTAGCCCGACATCCCGGACAAGTCCAGTTGCTGATTCGGGCTACCAATAGTTGAGTTGGACTTAGTCCTACTTAGCTGTTAATCCATACCATATTCAATGCTCGGACAACTAGCCTCCCTTTTTGAAAAAATCAAAATTAACATGTACACTAGCTCGGGACAAGTGTATTTAAAGACAATTTCTAGAGCCCTGCAAATGTTGGGCTGGTTGCTTTATTCACTGTCTCTTTGTATATCTGTATAACTTTGATGATTATTGCAGGAAAAACTGGCACGAGACAAGGCACGTATGCAACAAAGACATTCTCAGTCGTATGAACAGGAAGATGAACGTCAGTCACCACGGAAACATCGTAGTCGGGACAACTCTCCTGCTGCTTCCGACAGGGGCTCCAGAAGGGGTTAGTAATATTGATTTGTTGATGATATGGTGTTTATAAATGGCTTCTCAATATAGAGTGAATAAATTCCATTTATCTTTAGATTGAGTGAGTCACTAATTTTCTGTGTGAACTGCGTACTGTATTCAACTATCTCCATTAACGTAGAAGTAGGGAGTTAGTAACAATTCTATGTCATGCTTCCAGATGCTTACCATTTCCACAAGTTTTAAAGCAGATGTGTCCTACTCTATCATGTATTTGTATGTAACTAAGCAACCAGATAAAGCAGGTTGGTAGAAGATTTCACAGTATATGTACATATATCATTCACAGGAAAAGATAGAGGTTCTCGTTCTAAAATTGAAGATGATGATGATGGTGGATTTCAAGGTCCTAGAGTTAGTTCCCTTGGATCTACTCCTGACATTCCGTCTGCTGAACGAGGTGAACGAGTGTCGGCTGCTAAGTTTACATATTGTTCACCAGAAGAGCTCTCACAGAATGTTTCACTCAGGCATGTACATTGTATCACATTGAATAATGATTTTCGCTTGTGCGTTCTTAATACAACATTAGAACTTTTCCAGGTTTGAGAATGAACAGCAAGCTGTTGACATAGAAGCTTGAGCCATTCCTACCATCTAGTATGTGTGACAAGGAATTGTGTTCCAATTTTTATGGCGAAGGGGCACAAAATTTTACCCCTGTCAGTCTGTACATGCAAAATATTGGTTTCTGAACAATAATGCTTGAAAAGTCCATAGCAGGGGCATCTGTGTCAAACAGACACATCTAATCTTTTGTCCATATTATTGAATTCTTTTTTAAGTTAAGTAATCTTAATTCTGTGTCTATATGCTGATGTTTTATTGGTGTATACATTACATTGGTCTGTTATATATATTTCTATATGTTACTGAGTGGATGCCTTAATAAGAGAATAGTTATTATAAGATTATTTGAATGATTAGAATTTTCTGATATGTACATGCAAGTAGAGATGTATTAACTTGTACCAAGTTCACTTGTTTCTTTGTGATTCTGAGCTTTGTATTGAAAAGTGAATGATTTACGTTCCTTGACTGTTGTTGTTGTTGTTGTAGATCTGACAGTCACAGAAGTCATGGAAGTCATCCGAGATCTCATCGGCATCGTAGAATGCGAGATTATGATTCTGATACTGGTTACCGTAGTGATCAGGAATTGATGAAGTTTAGAAGACAACAACATCAAATGTTCCAGCGAGCTAATGACAATTACAGTGAAATTGTGCCAGTTGCGCGGTCAAAAGGTAGAAGACGTGATGGCTATTCAAGTGACCTTGAAGGTTATTCACAGAGGTCAATGGGTGCTGCCTATAGGGAAACAAATGGAATGGAAAATGGAAATTCGAAAAACAATTCTCGGGCTTGTAGTGTTGGATTTGATTTAAGTCCGTCCAAATCTAATGTGTCACTTTCACAATACTCTCAAAATGGAGCTGTCAAAAATGACGAACTCTACGAACATTCACTGACAGAACCTAGTAAAACACATTACCCATCAGCCTCTCCTAGTCCACTACAACGAAGGAATGTTGTAGATCAATCTACGCCATTAACTCCCACCGCTACACGGAGTAATAATAACAAAAAAGATGCAGCTGATTTTGAGTTCAAGAAGGATTTATTTAATGTCCAGGATTCGCATCGAGCTGACGGTGTTATTGATCCAGAAAACAGATATATGGTAGGTTGATTCAGTTGTTGCTTATGAGTCAGACTTAAATGTGAGGATATCTATGTACTGTTGTGCTTTGTTTCATACTGTGGTATCACTTAAATTTGCTGGGGTCAAATTTTGTGCAAACAGCAGAAAAGGCAGTTTTGCGCGGGCCTAAGTTCGCGCATTTAAAAAATTTAAGAAAAAAATCACAAAAGATGACGGTATTGCACGCATGTCATTATTTTGCACCATCCGACATGTCATTTAGAGCGGTCCCCTTGGAATAAACAATATGACAGGTCCAACTGTTAATTGGCGTTAATTGACACGACTGTATGATAAAAAGTGTAGAAACATCAAAAGATCGATAAACAATATATAGGTGTTGGAGATCTTTCATGAATGGCGCCCTGTAATTACTCTAAAACAACAATGACGAGTGCGAATAATTCCTTCACACAATAACCTAATTATTAATTGTGTACACTTAGAGCTACATGTACAGTGACAACTGTTTTAGTGCTTGTCTTCACTGCAAAAGACAATTTCAAATTTTAGTTATGCCTGTAACATTGTTGGTTTTAATTACTGTAATTTCATATATTTCAAGAATTAAAATAGGAAGGAAAAAGTTTGCAGTGCGTGCATTTTGGATGACAACCATTTTATGCATTTTATGTTCTTTATATAAAAATCGTAAACAAAGTAAAATCAATTTATGAATTAATGTTCCATTTAAACCACTCTTACGTCAATCAAAGTGTGTCACAATATTCCATGTTTCCAAGTGTAGAAAAACAGCGACATATTATGAAAAGAAAAAACAAAAGTGCATATACACATATTTTGGACAAAAATTCGGATAGCCATGTAAGTTTCGGAAAGTTTAATAATAGCGCAGACTTAAATTCGTTTCTAGCGCGAAATATGTGAAAATTCATCCTGTGCGAATGAAAATGATTTCACAGTAGTAATTTGTCAGAGAAAAACACTACCAAATAAAATGAGTTGATCTTGCAAGCATAAATTTTGTAGGAATCTTGCTAATGGATAAGTTCATAGGTTATCAGGACAGCAGTTGGACTGTGAATCATTCAAATGTCAGTGGTCCAATTTGCCATTCAGACACAGTATTTAAGATACTTAATCTAACATTCTACTTTTCAACACTTTAAGTCAAATACATGTAGTGTATATTAACTCACTGCATGATGTGAAGTAGTTTTCTCCTTTTCAAAACAGTGTTTCTTTTTATTGTAGCCACATACATCTCACTCTCAGGGAAGTGGAGCTTTACTAGAAGATGGCCGACCGATACCACCATATAAACCTGCACCTCCATATGCCTCCTCGCCAGCACAGAGAAAACTTCCACCGACACCGAGCAGAAGTTCACCACATGGAGTCTCTATGTATGATAGACAAGCAAGGAATTCTCCTATGAAGGAGTTTCAGCAACGAATGCCTGACATTCAGGAATCTCGAGACAGTAATCCTGATCTTGCTCTAAATAGGTCAAGGTCACAGTTGCATAGAAATAATGACATTGACCTTCAAGGTTACAGACCTAGTGATAGCAATAATCAAGGAAATTATTTAGAATTGCAAAATGGACAGAGTGAGTCACCAAGAACTTCTACGTCAGATAGTGCTAATGTGTCAAGGTCATTTATAGGTCATCACCAAGGTGATGTAACTTCTGCCTCATCAAAAGATTCTGGTAACTATAGTTACCATGATCGAACTGTTGGTGAGTCACCTGTGAATTTTAGAAACTCTCCATCTTCGGGATTACAAGAGAGACAAGGATCTAGAAATTCTCCGTCGGATTATATGCATGATCCGAGACGTAATTTTGACAGATATGATCATTCTTTTCGTGAACCTACAACTGTGCATATACCAACTAGATATGATGAAATTGCTATGTTTAAAAGTGCTGAACCCCCATCACAAGTGTCTAGTTCTACTGATAGTGGTTATGGACATAATTTATTTGATAAAATGTTAGAAGTTCACAGATTCTCAGGTAAGCTTATTGGTGAACCTATAAATCATATTTAATAATTCACATTTCAGATTTATTCAAGCATTTTAAAGGTATAGAAATTTTGAGAAAATGGCATTTTAATGCCTTTATACAGGCGTTTTCTGAAACATTACATAGTCTTAAAAGTTTCTGGGCGCTGCAAAGTACAAGTATTTACAGGTATTTTCTATGCAAGCGCCAACTTGGGGCGTAAGTCAGAAAAGAAAATACCAGTAATGGACACTTTTATTTGTGGTTTTGGGAAACATTTGAGAAAAATGTTCAACTGTTAGAGAGTACAACTGTAAGAAGGCAATTACCAATGGTTTCCTGATATTAATGACTAAGCATACAGTATTTTGTCAAATATTAAGACTAAATACCTAGTTTAGTTTAAAATTGATGTTCTCACAGGCCTTGAAATGTCCTTGGTAACTCCTTCATGGCAATGCGTGTTACCATTAGACTCTAGGACTATTTGACATTGATACAATTCAACTTGCTTGTAAATTGGCATTTTTGACCAATAAAAGCTGATTATAAAATTTCAATGAATGTGTAACTGTTTTTTTTCAGGAAACAAGGGTTCTCCGTCCCCTGATCAATTCAACTCTGATTCTAACTGTACATCGACTTCCTCGCATCCAGAGGTCCCTACTGGCCAGTATTCAAGAGGGTCAACTCCTGTAAACCACCAGGATGTACAAACGAGGGAAGGATCAGATCCGGGGTCAAGGTTTGATAGGGTAAGTTATAGGAACAAAGGCAGCGATTGTATAACAATTTGTCTTAATGTAGCAAAGGTCCAACTAAACGTGTAGCGTAAATAGATTTAATTTCTGAAAGTTTTAATGCAGTTTTGACAATTGTGTTTTCTTAAATATTTGCATTGATCATTTATTGATTTTCTAGTGTAGACTTAACATTTCTTGCCGATTTATTCCTGTATGTCTTAAATTTAAACTCGGTGGTGTTATGCCTTTTTGTTGAGATTTGGCCCACAGTTAGCAGGATTTATATGCCGGTACTGTCAGATTGTATCTACATGGTATACAAACATATCATAACATTGAATTGTTTTATAAACTCTTTAGCTGGACGATTGTGGCGATGAACGTGTTAACATACATCCGTTCTCTGAACGGTAAGACACAATATAAGGGACAGTGGAAGGTTTTGGGTTTTCTTGTGTTCTGTATACACTGTGAGAGCATACACCAGCTACCTCTGTAATCTAGACATATTGCTATTTACATGCCTACCTAGAAAAATAAACATTTATATTTAGGTTCCCATCTTTCTCAATAAAAATACCATTACTTACAGTGTTAATGTATGATGTATATGTGAATGGATATCTCTTTTTCCCACTGGATAGTAATAGCATACTTACCCCTCAGCTGGGAAATTTGTTTCATTAAAACGTACTAATGCATGCATTATCAATATTATAAAAAAAATAAAAATACTATTTTTCTTCAAATACCAGCCTTGATATTTTGGATCAACAATTCAATGCTCACCCTCTCTCCTTTAATTGTGAAGTTTTAAACAATTAGTCAAGAGTTGTTTTATTCAGACAGGTTGGATTCCATTCATAGTTTGAATACAAGAAGCATTGCTATGTAACCAGAAATGCTTTTTGTGCATTCTGTTTGTTGTCTGATTCTGCATGCAAAAGAAATAACTAAACAGTGTTTATTGTTCTTGAAATTGACCTCTAGGATGACCACTCTTGGACCCGCGTCCTGACATTTAAAGCCCTTATTGGTGAATGTCCACGGTTATGCTATTGACCAGTGAACATCATTAAGGCCAAGTATATGACTACATTTCGTATAGAATGGTTGTCTGATTCCCCATACATCTTATAGGCTCGCAGGAATATATCTAATTAAGGAAGAACATCACAGCACAGTAGGCACCATTGTACCAGCATTGTGCTGTAGCGTTGTTGATTGCGTGTGTTTGATTTGCTGTGATATTTAGATCAAACAATAGTACGTTGGCACCTAGTATTAGACATACATGTGTTACAATTTGTTTCAGTTTCGGGTGACTATAACAAAGAACCCAGGGTTAGGTTTCAGCATTGCAGGTGGAAAAGGGGTCCGTGGGAATCCCTTTAGACCTAATGACCTGGTAATTAATTGTTACTTTTCTAACCCGTCTATACTTTTTTCGTATTTTTTCTTACAAAAGGGAGATAATCATTTGTGTTACTTATGTGCATTTAAAAGAAGGACTTTTATGTAGAGTTTACTTGTTGTCTTGTAAAAAATGTACTTGAACAAAAACAAACATGTTTGTAACATGTTCTGACATATGTAGGAGAATGCTTGTTATCTGAAAGAAAGAAAGTTACTTTAATTTGTATATCCAATCACGGTGGAAATCTATTCACTATTGATGACTACAATACAATTGGATACATTGAGATAAAATACTGAAAATGTGACAATATGAACAAGTGATTATCTCCCTTTATCTTATGGTAATGGTTCCTTACAAATATTAATATTCACTGACAGAAAATTAACTATATAACACAAAACAAGACAAATATAAATATGTGATCTTTATTGTGAGGAATTTATAGTGCTGTATAGAAATGATGTATTTTATAAATCAAAAGTTTGGAGATGTGAAGGCAACGAGTGAGATTGGACTTATTCCAACCAGATACTAAGTTACCAGTGAGACTTCAGCTTATCCGTGACTGTTGCATGTTCCGTGTCGGTTATATTGTATCTTTAGATCATATTGTGGTCTGTATGTCAGCTAATCAAATCTACACTGTATATATTATCTAGACTCATTACAGGCAGTTCTGAGGCTGTACATCACGGTGTGGTTATTATTTCTGTGTATGTTTTAGGTGAATGTTAAGTTCCCCTTACCCAATGTGCAGTTCCTTGACTTGATAGAATATTCATGTTCTTTTGCCCCCCCCCCCCTCCCTTTTCACCAGTGGCTACTTACTTCCTTACCTTGTCCTGTGGTGTATTCCATCCGTTCAGTCCCATGTCCCCCTTGTTGTCCCCTCAACTCTCCACGATTGTATTTGATAGTCAGCCGGACAATTCCTTACATCCCCATTCCCGTGTATGTGGGCCCTCTTACCTCCTCAATCCCAAATGTTTCGTAGGCCAATGTTTCCCTAGGATCTGTGTGGGGAGGCATTGTCTTGTGTATGTGGTGTTCCATGTAACAACATGTTAGCCACATTTGATGTAAAATGCATTTATCTTGTATTCTGTATGTTCAATTTGTAAGCTGATACATTGTTTTAGTATAACTTTTGATAAAAAAATTTCTTGGTTTTTGATCGGCTCTGAAACATCCTGATTTATCCATTCTATGTTCCCTTACATCGTGGTAGGTGTTGTTATTTGGTTCTACACATTTGTTGGCAGTATGAATTTATCCTATATGAACATGAAATTTATTGCAGCTGATTGATTAAGTAAAAATAATTAGCAAATTTCTGAATTTGATCCAAACTCTCACCCAAGGGAAAATAAGAACTGCTTTTTTATTGAGCTTTGCATGAATGTTTGTTACCTAGGAAGCTTAGCACATGCTTTAACTGAGCTTTATTTTGCTTGTAAATAAATTGGCATGCATGTATTCATGCCAAAAAAAATCAATGTTGAAACGCTTGCGTACCAAGTTTTAGCACTCACTTAAATGCTTGCAAAATTGTTGAACATGGTTGCATCTGTGTTTGTTTGGCTTATAAGTCTTATTGTAAAATATTCAGAGTATTTTGTTTCTTTGACCTGTTACAGTATGTCATTAACATACTTTTTATTAAATAAAAGGTTTAAGAAATCATTGAAGTTAAATGTTTTATGAAAATTTTAACTACTTGTAAAAATATTAATTTTACAAAATTGAAAAGTTTGGCTAATGTGCAAACAGATAACAAAATGTTTTTGATTTGCAAAAAGATTCATTAAAAGTTTAAAAACACTAAGTTAATTTTATTCTTCATTTCATGAGGAATTTTTAATAACATTGTTCAAATCTGGTTATGTTGGGGACAGAATGTTATTGCTTTTATGCTGCCTTGAATCTTATACAGAATATATTGTAATTTTAGATTTATTTGAAAGTGGTAAGCCGGTTTTGTGAACGTTGTGTCACATAATATTGTTTTGTTTATATTTCACCTTATTTGGTCATATCTGTGTATTGCTGTACATACAAGCTGATATATTATTGATACCATTGTCTGCACCCATAGTATCACTTTATGTTATTGTGACTTCAATATTATGGTATTCATGCGCCAGTGAGATAAAAGCACATTTTCTTTGCCAGAACTTTCTATGTTGTCGAATTCAATGATATTTATTTTTTCTTGTAACAAGATGTTTATATTTTCAACCATTTTAAAAACACTTGTCTGCATTCTTTACAAAAAAAATAAAAGTACAATCGGCCTGTATTTACAAAAGTCTATTATTAAAAATGCATGTGTTTAGTCGAATGGTTTGCAAATACAGCTATATTCTATCGTTTAAGTTGTATCTTATAGTGTCATGTTCAGCATTGTATGTAGTGTTTGTATTGAAACAAGTCAGAAGAAGGACATACAATGTTCCCATACATGTCAGCGAGTATTTACTGTATACAAGATTCTATGATTACTGTGATATGTTTCAGGGTATATTTGTGACCAAAGTACAACAGAATGGTCCAGCATCATCCTGTCTACGGCCTGGAGATAAACTACTTGAGGTTTGTTCTACATTTTTATTGTGCCTAAAATTTCGAGGCTTATAATGAAACATGATTGATGTAACACAATACATGTACTATGGTTAATATATTGTATTCTATGTGTACATGTATATTGTTGTTGTTTACCAGCTTCATACAGTGTGATTCTAACGGCAGTTCATAAGGGAATCAGGGCTGGTCTGATATATTGATGTGTTGATATTTGAATCCATAAGGATACAACAATCTTCAGAACTCAATAGGTCCATACCAATGTTACAGTGAGCATGCACCTGTCGTCGTAGATAATCTGATAATGATTTGTACATCTGTGCAGAACTCAATAGGTCCATACCAATGTTACAGTGAGCATGCACCTGTCATCGTAGATAATCTGATAATGATTTGTACATCTGTGGAGAACTTTTTTATCTATTTTAATTTTAATGGGCATAAAGTGTCCATCCATTTGAAAATCGGTTTCCAATTTATAACTCTTGACAGGATGGATAGATTCAATTCATATTGGGCTCTTAAGCATAAGTCAATAAAATAACAGGTCAAGTTCGATTTCGGTTACAATCCACCAATTGTTTGAGGAGTTTTGACCCATTTTCTACTTAAAAGTTGGTTTCCAATGAATAAGGCTTAAAAAGCCCACAGTGAGGGCATCTCTGTCCCGTGGACATATCTAGTGCATCTAATAACACAAAGTAAACATGCTGTACTTTTTTTATTTACAATTTTCAGGTGAATGGTATAGACTTCACAAATATTGAACATACGCAAGCAGTTGGTGTATTGAAGTCAACAGAAGGTTGTGTACAGTTATGTGTTGAGAGAATGACAACAAGTTGACAGGAGGAGCAGCAGGGCATTACCTGGATTTAGTCATAACACAGTTCTCTCCCATTATTCAGTACTGAAATTTTTGACAAGAGTGACCTCCCTTTAGTGTACAGACTAATTGCAAGATCAATTATTGCAATACAACTTCGCGTTATACAATATATGTATTATATTGCCTTTTTATCAATAAAATATGTTGTTTTTTAATGTAAAGATCCTTATTGATAAGATATCAATATATGCAGTAAATGTGATAAACATATGGGAATAATCTAACAGATATAAAATGAATTTTACATCAAGTACAATAGTTAAAATTCCATTTATAAGTTAACTTTTCTAGAGACTTACGGTTGATGATGTCAGACAGTACTGAGTAATGGTGAGTGGTGTTATGCCTAGATCTGGTAATACCTGCTGCATGCTCTGAGACAATCAAACATTGTATATATACAACACTGTATGTCATCTATGTATTCTTCTCATCTTTACACTGTTGATCAGCTTTAAGTTTTAGAGGTTTTTATTTAAACTGATTAATATAAAATACTTTTATCTTCGGTGGTAGACCTGTAATTCATCACTGCTGTGGTCAATCACAATATTTTGTTCTATGTTGATAAATAGTAAGGTGCCATAACTCAGACAAGTTAGCGTGGGGATATAACATTGAACTTGATGACCAGTCTTAGTATAAAGCCTTGCTATTGGTCAATTTTAAGATCTAGCTCAGAAACAACCAATCAGATGCTTCCATTTGAAGACTGGTCTCCAAGCTCAGGTTTATAACCTCCAGGCCTGTTCTGGCCGTGGGTTCACAATAGAACTTAAGTTTGTACTTAAATTAAGCTCAAGTTGTATTTTTTTTAAACTGACAATACAGTAGTTTACTGCATTGAAAAATATGGATTATGTTTCAGATTTTAGTCATATATCAATTTACCACTTTAAAATTTCCTTTTTTATTATAACTGATAGCAATATTGACGAAAAGCAAAAATTGTTGAACTCAAATGACTGGTCTTAATCTCCACTCCCTTTTCTTCTTTGAATGAGATGGAAAATGTGAGTTTAAAATATTTTACTGGAAAACGATTAAATGTTGAACATTCAATAAAAAAATTGAAGAAATAATTTGAAGTTGAGATTAAGCAGAAACTTAAGTTCTATGGTGCACCTTGGACATGATCATTCAGAAACTGCTTTCGTTTAATAATACTGTTTGTGATTTATTCCTCTTTTTCACCAAATATAAGTGCAATTGATGTCTAAATGCACTTCACAATGTTAATTTACACTGATCATCATAATTTTGTCAAGTATTTTACTAGTGAATACATTTACTTGCCAGTACTTTGTTCAACATACGTTTGCATGTAACATTTCATTATCACGTAACTAGTTTTACATTTTCCACTTGTTTTTAAATTCTGTTTTACCATGGAGGAAATCTGATTGCTTGCAGTTTTTAATATGATCAATACATGTAATTAATACATAATTATGAGTCTGAAAACTATTTGGCCGAGATTGAATATAATTTAAAATTTCTGGGTAATTTTGTATTTCGTTTTAGAAGTTAAATTCGACATGCCTTCAAATCCTTTAAAAAATTGTGTTTTCTCAATTATTTTGCGGAAAATTTGGTTTGTTAACATAGAAATGAGTTAGTTTTGGTCAGTATTGGATGTATAGTAGTGTCTGATCTATGTTGTATATATGTATGATAGATTGATATTTATTTACCACAGATGTACTTGTTGGTGCTATATGAAATATGAAAATCTGGGGTATGAATGTGTTCATTTAGTATTTGTGTTTCATGTAACATTTTCAGACAATAATATTACACTTTCCTGATGTTTTAACATGACATTTAGAACACACTTCCCTGATTTTTCAATGTGACATTGAGTATATGTGTTGTGTTTTCTAGTACATGCATTTGTTTCATATTTTTCCATTCTGTTAATTAAATTTGATAAGACTTTATGAATACTATACAAAGCCTTATACCTTTAATGCTCATTTTGAAATGACATTCCGTCCATATGGATTTAATTTCTGTATTGTAATAAATATGTTTATGTACATTTATATGTACAAATGAATTATAATACCAACCATTTTCTAAATTGTACATTGCTCAAAATTCCATTTTTTTTCAGACAGGTAAAAAGTTTTTACCTGGCTATTGAATAATATGTTCACAACAAAGTATAATAATTACGTTTTTATTGTTATCTGAAAAAAATTCAGTTGTTTTAAAATGATTTGTTTGGTGGTATAATATTCTTGCAGTGTTTATTTGAATCCAAAAGCTGTATTGATATTAAAAACTTCACTGTACGTTATGGTGTTCATACAATGGAGAGGTGTGAGAGACATGTATAAGACTAGTTTGTGTGTTACAGAAAGGCAGCAACAGATTTGTATTATGATTTTGTTTATCATGTATTTGTATCACTTATCTAAGGACTGGTATCTTGTGTGTGGTCAAACAATGTTTGGACATTCCATCCATCAATGAATGTCTTATTGAAACGTAAACATTGATTTTAATTAGAATTTTGTTTCATTTTAAATACTTTTCATTTCTGAGTTAGGTTTTATGTAAAAGTGTAATAAAATAGTAAAATTCACTCCAGTAATAAATATAAATATATATGATATGCAGACAAAATGAAACACTATGGAAATTAAGCACTGGACAATTGATGGTTTTGTTGATTGTCAATGTTTTACGTTGATTTACAAGAACATCAGAACATTTGTATTTTACTGCTGTTTATATTGGTAATAAAATCGTTTAGGAAAATGTCCTAAAACATCCTTATAATAATTCAATTTATTTTGTCACAAAGTATACATGAACCTAAAGAGTTGTTAATTGTTTACAATTCTCATATAGTGCCCTAGCTGTAATCATCAGTGCTCTGTTTTCATGTATTGATCTCGGTGTTTAAGCAAACATAACTCACTATGGCAACTAGGTTTGACTTCTGGAGCCAGTTTCAGGAAACTTCTCATATCGTGATTTTTCTCAGGTCAATATATATAATGTTTTTGATTTGTTCTTTGATCTGCAATTCTAAATAAAACTTCTTGAGAAATCTCAGTTTGAGACAGATCTTGATTAAGATATTTGTTGAAATGGGAACCAGGTGTGAGAGAACAAGCGTTAATTTCTCTAGCAATTAATACAAAATACATATCAAGCCTTTATAACAATATTTAGAGTACTTCCCTCCTGTTATCTTAGTAGGTAAACAACAGGTTTCCTTATGCTGGTTCCATTGTTTGCAAACTTATTCATTGTAATTTTAGTATCATATGTTTGTATATTTAACATCGCATTTCTCTATTTT
This sequence comes from Mactromeris polynyma, assembly GCA_032209605.1. Lineage (NCBI taxonomy): Eukaryota > Metazoa > Mollusca > Bivalvia > Venerida > Mactridae > Mactromeris > Mactromeris polynyma. Next base: position 19,087,050 of record JASFXZ010000008.1, read on the forward strand.
CCATTATCAAGTATTATTTTAACATTTTATTGAGTTTCTCATGTGTTTTATATGTAATTATTAAAATTGTGTTTTATTGTATTATAAATGACAATGAACTTTATATATGTGAGCATTTCTTTGATGTTAAGCATCTCATGAAAGCTAAATAAATATTTGATGGAATATGTACATTTGATTGTTGTATATAATACCTAAATGTATGTTTTATCTGTACAAAGCTGCATGGATATGTTTCCGTGTTACATGAATCATATGTGGAGTGTTTAAGTTATGAAGAAGGAACTGCCACATACCTAGAGCATGAACATATGTAAACGATTACAAAAGGGAAACCGACACAAGACAAACAAATGACGCCTGGAATATTTAGAGAAACAATTATTCAATCATTTTTTGTTTTACTTCCCCTCCTGCTTAATGCTGGGTGAATTTATTTAATTTACACTTTAAATAAAACAAGTACATCAATAATACTTAATATCACAGATAAAATATCATACAAACACAAATATTAAAGAATATGTATTTGGCAAAACAAAAATGAAATGTCTTCGCAAATAAGGATATGAAGTGAAGAAACGGATAACTAATTCACAGATTCCAAAGCTTGTTGAGCCATTATAGTATCAGGATGTTTGTCTCCAAGAACACTCTCAAATATTCTGTATGCTTCCTGAAATTGGCACTTGGCTTTAGTGACATAGTTGGCACCCAAATAGAACGCTCCCAGGTTGTATCTGTAATAACACAGTTTAAAATATATTAGATTAATCATAAAACACCACCTGACTGTCAGCTTTAGAAAAGAGAGAGAATAAGTTGCTACAGGGAACGCCATGTACATAACACAGTGCCTCCCTACACAGACCTCCGGGAAAACACCAATTCATAAAACATGGCACTTGAGGAGGCTCACAATATAGGTTAAAAAACTAGAGAATATTTTTCATAGTCGTTTTGTATTATATACAGGTATAATTAGATTCATACTGGTTTAACTGAGAGCTATCTGGTTGCCCTGTCATGCATGCTGATATTATTCTGACTGATAACTGTAATGTGAATTGTTTCTACAATCACTGGCTACTGGGCTTTAAGTCCTGAATTCAAAACATTTGGAAACTTAGGAGCATAATATCACTTTCAGAGGAAATGATTTAAATTGATATGTAGAAAATTAGCTAATTCACAGCTGGCATACGGAATAAGCAAGAATAGACATAAACATTCAGTAAAAAATTCCATAAAAGCATTGGAAATGGCAAAATACATAATTTTCAGTTGGTAATACCTGGTAATGGTTAGGCAGGGAAGTGAACATGTTTTCGGTAGATGTATGAGTATACACACCTGATAATGGCTGTACCAAAATAATTACTGCCATACATATTTGCTATGATAGCCAATGCAGTCTCATACAATTCTCCAGCTCGTTCATCATTCCAGTCGTCATACACCAGAGCTATCTCATTTAATACCTTTGCAATACGGGGATGGTTGGTTCCCACTTCACTACGAGTGGCCTTTAAATCTTGCATATAATATGCCAAGGCTTGTTCAGGATGTCCCTCTTTGTATAAAAGTTGTCCCATCTATATAAGGAAATAAAATAAAATATATAAAAATCTATTTAAATTCCTGATTTGATAGCACTTTAACTTTTTGATGTAGGGGTATACCATGACAAATACGAAATAAATGTTATAACTTGAACTTATATCAATGTTAACACATTTGCCTGGTTTATTTTATGAGCTACAACATTTGAAACACAATTAAACGTTGTAAGCAAACCTCGGTGAATATGGCAGCAGTATAAGGATGACCCGTTCCTACAATATCTGTAGCAATTTCCAGGGCTCTGGTTGTCAATGGTTTAGCTGCGGCCACTTTGCCTTGCTCTACATAAACTGAAGCCAATCCAAGAAGTCCCTCACACAGCTGTAGATAACATCAGTAAAACATTAATACATACATAATTCTGACAATGTTCTCGGAGGTGCAACAGTCTTCTCTACCATTGCTTGTGCTAAACAATTATGGATGGTGATTGCTCCGTACATGTATAACATTAATTTTCAAAAATGAATTTAATCACTGAAAAGTAAAGATTTCAATCGTATTTTTGGTATTTGCCAGTAACATCTTACATTCCTTAATCTACCTAAAATGGTGAATAATATTTTAAACTTTCAGATGTAAGTGAAATCAACTATTCTTGTATATAGTCCATAATCAATTTCCACGGTGATCTGATCTCACTAAAAACGAGTTAATAACAATGTAATAATTGTGACAATAAACCTGTAATCTATTGACATGAGTGTCTACTTCATCCCACTTGGTTACTCTGTTAATTGCATCTTCAAAGTATTCAACAGCTTTTTCATATTCTCCTAACTGACAATGCACAGATCCAAGTTCTTTTAATAACTGAAAATGCGTAAGACATTAATTCCATTCCCTCCGAATGCCAAACCTTTATAAATGTCTGTCAACAAGTCAAACATATAAATTATGTCCTTCAACAATTCTATGTGAGACAATGTAGCATATATAACATATGGAAGGCCACATACACACAAATCATAAGGAAACCAAACACAAAATGAAGCGGCTGTATTTAATAAAAATATGAAGGACGAGCATATAAAACAATAAAGCATCTTACAATAAATACACATGAAAAAGGTAACAACCTTGGGCTGCCAGTATAAATTCTGAAGGTTGCACTAATTCGACGGCGTGTGAACCTCACACCAAACCGTTTAATTGCTAAATTAATATTGCAGTATAACTTGAAAATCCACATGCAAAGAACAATGCTGCTCAAACAGCACAACTATGAATGAAGGCACATACGCGTAGTCAGTCAGTTATGTACTTATCAGCAGTCAGAGCAACTGAAGCAATGCCATTTAGGTCACACAAAGGAGCAAACTACAAACATCAGACGCCTTGCCTCCGTTTCCTGTTTTGGGAGGGATCGCATTCTTAGAGAGTTAAACATCGTCACACATGCAACGAGGGAAGCCTGTAGTTTTGACAAGAAGAACTTTAAAGATTTTACTCTCCGTTTGAGGACCATAGGAACAAGTGCTCTACAGTTAATTAGCAAAAACCGTTTTCGAGTGAAAATCGACGTGACCTTGACCTACTTACCTCAAAATCTACAAGAGTAATCTGTGTCATGACCAAAAGGCCTATTAAGTTTAAGGATACCGGCAGATACCGATTTTCCTTTGACCTACTGATCTCTTACTCAATAAGGGTCATTAACTTGTCATGACGAGGATGCCTTTCATGAGTACCATAGGCCCAAGAATTTTTGAGTTATTAATCAAAATCAGAAGCCACTTTAAATTTTCGATCCTCTATAATTATACCAATATATCACTAAGGGTCATAACTCAGGTGTTCTCAAGCAATCAAAGTTTAGTTAAATTACACAAAAATAGCATGGCTCAAGATATGGCATTCAGTCTATATACACACCATATAGTAAACATTATAAAAGTACAAAGGGCCAAAACGCGAGCAATCTGACTCAAACCTGCAGGGCTACATTTCTCTATAGCAGTTAATAACTACAGATGGATGGGCAGATGGACAGACAGACAGAAAGATGGACGAACAATGCAAAAATATATCATCCTGCCTTTGAAGGGTGATACAAACTCACAGGTTAGTAAAGTCTCTGTGCTATGTAATTCCACGTTTCTATCTTCTAAGTCTGCCAGGCCATTTCTTATGCCTCTGTTCCTTAATGTACGTATGTACCCTATAACCTCCTCAAGTGCCTTATGTTTTATGTATTGTTGTTTTCCTGGGGGGTCTGTGTGGGGTGGCACTGTCTTATGTATGTGGCGTTCCTTGTAGCTACTTTTATCTACAGGAAGCACACACAGTTGCACACCCTTGTGTCAAACCTTTGCATGGTGGAGCGACAAATATTACTGAAAACTGTGAACTAAGTTACGGACTATATACTAGTAAGTTAATGTTTCAGCTGGGACCAATGTTTCAGTGACCAGTAACGTACCTTGATAACATGTACATGTTTGCATTTATATCTCCAACTATGATTGTGAGCACTATATACAATGGAACTGTGTGACACTTTGTAAAATGTCTCGAGATATTTCAGTAAAGCAAAATATGTCTCCCTTGCAGCTTCCATTAATCCTAATGTCTTGAAGAAATGTCCCAGGAGACTGCAAAAAGTAAATAAGACTGAAATAAACAATCATCCTTGTGCAGCTTCCAATCTGGGTTTAATTGCTAATTTTCTATGAAGAATTCCTATAAAATATACAGGAATGATTAAGTTGGTATACTAATCGCAACATGACATTGTCTACATACAGATTGAAGAAAAGCAAGAAAAATATATTTGTGTCAATGCTTGGCATTTCTAGTCAAAAGTATTAACACTAGATCTACCTATTGCCTGTTTTATGGAGGTGATAAGATGAATAACAAACACAACACCCAACATAGAAAAAGAGTGAGACGTCGGTATTAAATGCACCTGTTTTCTATCCATCAATCACACTACTATATAAATCAACTATTGTTAACCGTGAGCTTACATGTAAAAGTATGGGTAAAATCATGTTAAATTGTAAGTGCCTGAATAAATGTTTGTTACAAATATGTTATAATCAGCTGTTACAGGTTAATAGTAGAGGATAAGCCTAATTATTGTATACAGTCAAACCTGTGTTAAAGACCAACTGCGAACAAAGACCACTATTGCAAAACCTGTCTGCAAAGATCCCCAATTTTATCTCCCATCAGACCATTTTCAATGATATTTAATCTGTTAATAGAGACCACCTGTAAACAAAGACCACATTTTGCTGTTCCCATGGGTGGTCTTTACAGACAGGTTTGACTGTACTCTGATTTCAGAAGTCATAAAATCAACGAACCCGACTACTTTGATATAAAACCCTTGTCTGCCCATCATCACCTGCTCAGAAACATTGCCAATTTCCTCTTTATATGCATCAACTAGTTGATTGAAGTCACCAAGCTGAAGAGGGAGACGATAAACAGTCACGTAAAATGGTGATCTACATATCAACATCGAATGCCCTTTTTTAATGACATCATGTAAGAACGTGATAACAAACATTTCCCAGCAAGGAACTTTTATATAACCTGGCATGGAAATCATTTCATTATGTTCTGTTAAACATCAAACATACATCTAAACCTGATTTAATAAAACCATTTGTCAACACCTTTTAACCAGAGCCAAACCATTTACTTTGATTTTAAGATTCTAATGTAAATAATATGTTCGATAAAAGCTAGAACACACAGTAATGTAATGCCTCAATGAACTTTCTTTTACTTGCCTGGTGCAATCATTTCTATCTTTCAAACATTATCATAAGTCACTCCGAACTACTTACACTTCTCCAAGCTTTCACTAATTCAAAATGTCCTTCTGCATCTTGTGCCATTCGACAAAATACGTCCAGGTCACTTATTGTAGATTTCAGTCTATCCAATTCACCAGCTTTCATTAGCAAGACAGGTAACTCATCCACCTGATGGCAGTAAACAAAGAGAGATTAAATTGTTACATGGAATGTCGTATGCACAAGTCAATGCTACTACATTTGCTCTAAGTAACTAAGTTATTAACATCAAAATTCGAAATAGCCACACAATCATACATAAATAACCTTATGCAGAGGTAACCGAAAAAGTTTACATTATTAATTAGACATAATCTTAAATACTGGTGATAGGGAATTTAAAATAAAGACAAATAGAAATATTGTATAAACTTGTCCTTGTCACTGTCAAATGACGTTATATGTAAATTACATGACGACATAATAAAGAAAGAATCAAGGAGAAATCTTACTGATAGAAATTAATCAAATGATAAGTACGTAATGCAGAAAAGGTGGCCAACCTAATTTATACTTCGATATACATGGACAAACAATTGACAGCACACCATGAAACAAGGGACAGGATCAATATAAGGTTATAACATTAGACACCACAGTACAACACAATATCAAAAGGGTTGGATAATAGCTTTAAGATACTCCAATGAACACATTCTGTTAGTTCCCCAGAGTAAAAGATAATGAAGACCTTTTCATCTGTCATATCCTGCCATACCAAATATGGTTTACTGATTTCATTTAGTCTTAAAACATTAGTGTCCGGCGTGCAGTTAAAAAAGGCGCGAAAGTCTCTGAACTGTTGATTTATTAAAAAATTTACAGGCGGCAGTTCTCATTATGTCAGGATTAAACCCTTCCCTGATCTGATAAATCTATATATCAGTTTAACAAACAACTGGTTAAAGTTACAACTGTTATGGGTTTTACGAATTTTGTATAATATATCTCCATAAAAATTTGGTTTAGTAATTCCAGTCTCAAACATGGATTTGACACTAGTTCCATATTTCAATATACATGTAATTGATGGATATTTATAGCAAAATTTACGTCTTACATAATTTATGATAACGACAACCTTGTTTAAGAAATTTACCTGTAAGGAGAAGATACGATTATTAAAGTTGCTAAGGCCTCGTAGAAACATTATAAGTTGCGAAAAGTAAATGCCATATGCAGGAGACCACGGAATATCATAATCCAGTGATGGGACGTTTATAATCTCAAAGTCGTAATCATTTCGTTTATCGTAAATTTTTAGAGTTTTCTACTACCTGCTTACAGTAAACAAATCAACACAGATAACTCAGCCATATGTTTTCAATTAGCAAGCGAAATGGTGATCACTCTCCCACCTGATCATATTTAACAACCAAGGTCATGCTTCATTTTGCTGACAATCAGCATTCGTCTTATGGAGCTTGACGATTATTTATCGAAACAAACTCCCTCCAGTTAATGGTTATTGACTTAACTAAATGATCTACGGAAGGATCAACAACATGAGCAAAATAATTTACAACTTCTTCGAAATGGGCATGATACCTAAACGATATTTCAGACAAACTGAAACTTGCTTGTCTCATTATATAAATCTTATTAGGAATAAAAGAAGTATAGTCATACCTTTCTGTCGCTCATTTCTCTGTCTTCAAAGAAATCAGCAAGTTTCAAGTAGCAAGATTTTTTGTCAGCATCAGTATTCAGATATTTCTTCTCGACAGCTTGACGTAAATGATCATGGAAGAAATTGAGTATACCATCACGATTGATGAGATTTTCATATAAGGACAGGTAAAATGGTGACCATACAGCACTGGGCACCTGTAAGTATATAAAGATGTTTTTCGGTCTAGTACATATCTACTTAGATTGATGCAATTTATTATAATATGACATCACACGAAATTTATCACAGACAGCATATTCTTTAAAATCACAGTATAATGAGAGATAGAGTTGATAGAATGGATACAGAATCTACCATAGGAGTTCAGTTTGAAAGTAAAAGGTTTTTCATCAGTTTTTGTCATAAGCACTGTGGTACTATCTATGTCTTTCAAATACCACACATTTTATATATAAAAATTACAAACAGAAATGATTACCTACGATTAAAACAACAGATGCAATTACCAATTAAACATCTCATAATTGACATGAAAGCACCAAAATCAATATGAATTGCATATAATAGTTGTGTGAACACTTGGGCACTTGTGCCTATTCCTTAACTTAGAGTATCATACTATGTCAAGTGTAAAGGATTCACAGACTTACATTAAGAAAGTCCACCAACTCAGCTTCTGACATACCACGATTTGAACACCATATTGCTGATGTTGCATCACGAACTAAATAAGGTCTAGAATACAAAAAATATGCTTTAACTGTGTTCATTTTATTCGCTGTTACAACGCTCATGACCAGCTGTGACCATATTTAGCCATGTTTTCTGGTGCTAAATAGGCATGTGATGTTTGGATGACAGATAACCTGTACCGAAGTAATGAGAAGTTAAATGGTTATTTCACACAAAATCATCCTACTCATCAAACCTGCAAACTTAGTGACGGACAGGACAGGCAAGACAAGCCAACAACCAGACTGGACACAATTTATGTGACTGACAGGATAGACAATCTAACAATCAGATCGGACACAGTTTAGTGACAGATAGCACAGACAAGCTAATAACCACACCGCATTTTGAGGACGGAAGCATATTATACCAACTAATGTAAAAAATACTCTACTGTATAAAAATGAATAAGGAAATCGAGCCGGAAATGCCACATACAACGTGCACTCCAATACGAAAAGCACTAGGAGAAAGAAAATGTATACTCGTATGTCACAAAACACAAACATAAATGATAGGTATAAACAGGAGTACCGCCTTCGAATGTTCCGTCGAATTGCACACTTATCCATCTATCACCCAAATAAAAGAACAGCGTAAACAAGAAAATGCCCAGTTGAAAACTTCACAAAATAAAAGAGTTGTGATTGTGACCATCCTTATTCTACTCTGTCACTTTAAATGGTATTTCGAAGACAAGTCGTTAATTAGGGGCAACATTTTGAATTATGGAGTCACTGATACTTAGTTCTCTGTTCATGTCTAATTGTTGTGCATTTCTTCCATTGTTGTCGCCCATGTCCCTACTTTATATTTTCATTTTATACTCCTTATTTCATTTCGTTTCCAGGGGATCTGTGTATTTAGGCCCTTTTGAATGTTGCTCTCCCTCAACAACTCACTTCCAATAGTCACTTAGTATTACGCAAATTTACAAAATGTCTTGCATAATTAATGGTAGGATAACCTTGTTATTTGTTAGCTACAAACGAGAAATAGCAATCAGAAATGGAAACAGGTGATACCTTGCATTTTCTCCATTCTCAAAGTCTCCATCAAGTCTCTCCAATATCTTGGCAAACAGATCACCAGGACTAGGTGCTGTCAAATAGTCTTGTATTTTGGCAGACAATGTACGGAATGAACCATACATTCGTACCTTTGAAAAAAGTATGTTAAAATGTATTATATCGGTAACAGAATACATCTCATTTTCTTGTAGATCATGAAAGTAATTAATAAGCTCTAGTTATTGAGCTTTTCTGCAATAATTACATTGCACAGATTTACTAATATTTACAGCATTTCAAATAATTGGAGGACTTTTCTGGTCATTTTAACAATAAATATGTCTTTTAATACAATGTTTCGATCAAGTTTACAAGGTTCTGTAAAACTATATTAAGGGCATATGAAGGCTATTTATCTTAAAAAAATTGTTGCTTTATAGACAGTACCTCGTCGAGCAAAGACTTCATGTAAAGGGCATTTGACGTCTGCCTAGCATTCACAATCATTTCCTTCTGATCATGGGTCAATGTTTTTCCATAAATGCCCTCTAAGTAATCTGTAATTATCTGATCTTTCTGAGAGTCATCTAATGGTTCTACTTTCATACTTGGCCATCCTCGCTCCACGCATACATCCATTGCCTGTAGTGTAATATATGTATTTACTTGTTGTGCTTGTACATGTGTATCTTTATAAAAAAATTGACTGCTTTCTAAAAAAGGCAAGACAATTTCACAGATCCAGAGCACGGGATCTGGATAAAATACTAAAATGGAAGATAACATTTAAGATACATTATACTTGTTCGAGGCATAGTTGCCCCAAAGTGCTTGAACATTTTAAAATATTCTACTGGAAGACTCTATAAGTGATTCAACATAAAAATCTCACCCGACCAGGTAGAGTTGACAGCAATACGAAAACGTTAGGTGGAAGATCATGAGGGATCCACAATAAATCATGTTCATTTCCTGTAAAAAATACATAAAATGAATAATGGCAAATCCTTGGAAAACACAAGTAGGTATCGCGTTTTAAAGACATACAATAACCGTAACAAATGGGCCTTCAAATACTACACGTCATTTTCCCAATTTATGAGCATGAATATCAAGTTTTATCATCGTCCACAAAGTGGCTTTGTGCATTTAGTATGTGGCATTTCCTGTTCTGTTCGACTTCAATATTTAAAGCGATATTCTTTAAAGACAGATTAGTGCTTGTACTTTTGGAATGGTTGCGTGCTTTGTGTGTTGCATTTTCTGCTAGAGGGATCCACATAGATAGAAGTATTTGTCATTTTAATAGACAGACACATTATCACAACAGCTAACCCTATGTACAATCGAAAACGAAACAACGAACACGCAAGATTTGAACAGTATAAGCGAATTTACATAGAGTGGTAACTAAGGTCCGTGTGAATGAAATAAAACTGGTACTAGCTTTATTCAAATTAGAACAATCCCTTTGTATGTGTGATAAAACGCCTCACGGTCATCATAGGTTACTGATAAGACAATTTTAGTCTATTAATGAACCTTTATAAATCATTGCTAATCTTGAAATTTCAACCAGCACAATGTCTCTATATCTTTGTTTAATATTGCTCGGATTTAGTGCAATTATTACACAAATACAAGCTGTGCATGGTGACGATGATTCATCGGGTGTTCAAGCGTTGCTTAAGAGAATTGAAGATCTGGAAAAACGTGAGCAGAAGAATGCAGAAATAAATCAGGAACAGCAGCTTCAGATAAACCAACTAACGGAACAGCTAAATGGGGAAAGTATGAAGCTTAATTTGTGTTGGTAAATGTGTAACGTTTGAAAGCAGACTGTACAACGTATAAACATTTTAATACACAATTAAAGTTATGGTTGGTCCTTCTTGTATCAATCAGTATGTATATGTACTATCAATGAGTATATGTATAATGGGTCTTGCATTTATCCAGTAGAATAGACATATTAGTATACAAAATAGTATGCATATATCAATACTTAGGTCGTTGCATTTAATATCTATATTCTACTATATGGATATGAGTAATAAGATAACATTGATTTCACTAGCACACTTATTTGAATTACCAAGCTTGTCAACCAGGCAAAGTACAATATACTTGTGTATCTAAAGTAAATCATTCTTAAATAGAGATTGTTATGGGGTTTGATGTACTAGTTGGTTTTCGGGGTAGACTAATAATTTCAATTGACTATTTACCACTCCTAAAAGTCATTATATAAATTCGTTCAAAGGCAGTAAAATGCCATGGACAGGATACCAAAATAGTACGTGTCTAACTAATATAATCTATCACACATTCTAGTACCGCGAATTGTCTCATTGTAATACCTATTTTATTTCAAATTCAAATTCCGTTTCATAAAATTGTAATGAGCAGAAGATCTCATACTATGACCTGGAACCAACATGCTCTGTACATCTGAAGGAAATACATATTGATATTTCATATACGACTACATATTTTAGACCACAGCTTCAAACAAAGACAACTAGACAATGAGACGCCAGTAGCATTCTATGGAAAAATGACCAACACAGCTACCATCACCAACCAAGTTCTCGAGTTCAATACTGTCATAACAAACATCGGAAATGCTTATCAACGAAACACTGGACGCATTGTGGTTCCTGTCAGTGGGATATATGTGTTCTCCTTGACTGCAATGGCTGAACATTTTACAGATACTCACCTTGGCATCTACGTGAATGACAAAAGCATGACAAACTTAAAACTAAATGGTCCCGAACACGAGTATGATACAATGAGTCAGACAGCTGTCTACTATCTACATCAGTTTGACAATGTTTCAGTACAACACCACGAGGGAAACAAGACGCTCCATAGTGACTACACTGCCTTTACAGCATTTCTATTACAACAAGACTATGGCCAGATTGCCACTAATATTATTGGCTGAAAATATATTGGAATGATTTTATAGATATAAAAATCATCACTGTACATGCTTTTACTTCTTTTTTAATACATTTTACTTTCCAATTGTTTGGGAAATATGTCTAGAAAATCATACAATGATTATTATTGTACAATAATTGCAATTCAAAACTGTGGTTCTGAAATGTGTATCTTAATTAAAACTATAATAATATAATGATGTAAATTCTCAGGTGAATCAATTGTAGTGAAAGTAGGATACGATATGTGCACATGTTTTCATTTTGATGTATGTCGTGAAATTATAATACTGCTAACTTAAAAGCCAAACACAATGCGCACAGCCATCTCAAATGCACGAAATGACATGAAAATACATACATAAACAAAAACGATGGCAAAATGGACACAGGACACAAGCATAACGTAGGAATGAACATATTATAGTCGTCTCGGAACGGGAAGTGGCAAACATGTAGGGTTCAAATTTTATATAAGGATGCACCCAACCTCATACTTATATTACCCAGATAAATCTCTTCTACGAGACATTACAACAAATCATTACATTCATAACCAGTGAACACCCACAAGGCACAATGACACGTGAAATATATACATACACGTAAAGAAATACAAAGTCAAAATGTACATAACATACAAACATAAATTCCGGGTGATAACAGGATAACCGTCGTGGCAACTATAGGTTTTAGCTAGGGCCTGGAATTATAAGGGATGCTTACACACACCACTCAAATCCCAAATTAGAAAAAATTACACTCATGAGGCTGATATCGACTCGTATTGAATGTGAAAATGTATGGTAATGTTAAGTACGTGCTGAATATTCGTTGTGACCCAATTTCGTAGAGATTAGGGTGCAGGTCACTGTTACATTACTCAGTGCATACAAGTCAATGCTACAATATTCAGTGTTGTGTAAGCTACTGCAACATTACTCCGTGATATATACGTTACTGCTATATTACTCAGTGAAATATACGCTACTACTTCATTACGCAATCATATATACGTTACTGCTACATCTTTCAGTGGTGTATAAGAGGTATGATCTCGAGGGAATAAGTTTTCGTGAAATTCATAGATAAAAATCAGCCACTGTCACATTTAAAAGTATATACGTACCAAACTGGCCAGCGCCATCGTCAAGTTGATTTAAAGCATCAAATACAATCACAATCTTTGATCTGGACCCAGCAACCCTTAGCCATTTACTAAGATCATTTATCAGGTGTGCATCAGCTGTTGGAATTTGCAGACTCAGGTTGAAGGAATCTTTAAGCTCTTCATATAATCTGGAACAAAATCATGCTTTATGTATTCTTCTGGCATTCCTTCCTTTTCAATTTGCAATGTCTAGACACAACATGTCCATAGTATTTGTTCAGTACAGTGGTGAGAAAGAATAGCGGACGACAACATACCAAGAACATACGTATACCCTTCACAAATCAATGGCGTAAAATGAGATAGAGTGGCATGTCAGATAGTCGGATATGACGCCATTGTATTGAGAGCAATAGACCCTTAAGCGATTTCGTCGTTGTTTGTGTTCATAGCAATGTACCCATATATCACAGTCAATAAGAAACGGCAACACCAAAGTATAATCCCGAAAGGTGAAGGGATGTCATGGAAACTCTTCAAAACGTTGTTTTAGATTATTTGGTGCCAGTGATTGTGATATGCATAGACTACAATCTGCTGGCGTATACATCTATCACTTTATCGGTTTGCTCGATGCAGTTGTAAATTTAGGAGATGAAAACAGTTGCACAATGTTATCAAAAACATATTGTGCATTCTGATGTTGGTATGGAGTCTAATTGATAAGTAATTATGGTTTTAACGTAAATTTACTATTAGAAAAAAACGGGAATTACATAACTGTGCTGCTATGAATATTTTTGATTTACGAAATTCGTTACATTAGCAACTCCAGCGACTTTAATCTGTTGTGGTTAAGGCTCCCGTTATCTAAGTTTGTTTTTCATGATATGTTTGTACAGTCAAGTGTTCTTTACATACCCCCTTCTTATTTGTTTCATTTTATACCCTACCTATTTCTTTTTCATGTTGTGCACTAGAAATCTGTTTTCGGAGGTTGCGTTGTGTATATAAGACCTCACTTGTTCTACTCATTCCCATATGTCCAACGGCATCAAAGCCATACATCAGTTTTACACATTTCCACAGTCTCCCTTGATGTAAATCTGCCCATTATCAATGATGCAGTTACTTACAGAATCTATGATTACTTATTATGATACATAATTGCAATTTAAAGGCATGTCTGCAACAAGGTATGACACTTACTGAGTTATGGGGAGTTGTCAAACGTTTTTTGTCAAACGAGATTTTTTCAATGTTCAGTTAGTTTTATTTGGCTGATTTGCGGAAAAGTGTGTTTTGCCACTAATCTTCCAAGGCGGTACATTTACCTTTCATTTCATTTATGTTCGTGTCTTATATTTCGATTTACTTTTGTAATTGTTTACATGTATGCATATATTGCCATGCCTCATTGTGCTTTTTGGATGGCTGTGCGTTCTGAATATACATGGTATATATCAAGCTTACCTTCGTAACATTTTTATGTAACTGGCACTTTCCGCAGAACTTCCAATAAAATGAACAAACATAAATGTCTCTGGTTCAGCATCTTCTATACGTTTTACCCAATTGGCAACCAGTGCTGACTTGCCACTACCTGAGTAAAGATACAAGGCAACAAGGCATTTATAAGAATGTAACTGGTGAACTACATAATGTGATTCTACAGTGATTCCACTAATTATATTGTTGTTGTCAAGTGTTGGTTGATATTGGTGTACATTAAGAAACATGGTAGTCAAAGGAAACGCTCCATCTCCGACTTTGGTGAAGCTTATAATGCCTTTACTGAAACAGGTGGTAACAATGTAAACAAGTACAAAAGCTGATCAAGTGTGTACTTACTGTATTGCTGTTTTGACATTTGTTAGCTTAGCATGCCGTCACACCAATATTATACACCAGCAATTTCACTGACAGTTCATAGGCTATGATGTCATTATGTTATTCTTTATTATTAATTGTTGTGTAGTTTTGTGTTTCCCCCAATCACATCTATCCTAGTTCAGCTTTACCTTCCGCTCCACATGTTTATTTCATTATATAACAAAGAAATCAGTTTGGAGACGCCCAGTTTTGTGCTTGTTTCCTTATCTGTGCTATTACTTCTCACTTTAAAACTTGAAATTCCTCTTCGTAATAACTAGTACGTGTAGTGTTTGTAACCATATATATTAAACCTTACACACACAGAACCATAGAGAACCATAAAACAGAGGTAGACATTTTTTAAGCTTCTTACATTTAGTCATTTATATGGACAATATGAATAAATAATGATGGTTTTCTATGATAAATACGACTGCGACGAAACTTAAAATAACAAACCTGACTCTCCCATGACAACAAAAGGTTCACCGATTTTCTTTATTTTCTTTCTGTTATCATTGATAATATCAAAGTATTCCTGGCGTCCAATATAGACCCTGCATCTAACTGTGGCAAATGACAAGTGAGCCTCTCTTTGTATCTCTAGTTTGGTCAACTCCGTACCAATCGGGAAATCTTTGTCAATACAAGCTTGTAAATCCTTGAAATATTAACAGCGAACATAATATTTATAAGTGTACATAGCACGTCAAAGTATCAAGTTGAGCGAGTTATCCAACAAGGATTTTCTTATTGTTCTTATTCTTATTATACTTGGGTCATTGTAGGAGAAGTATGAGCTGGGAGGCTGGGTGCATCCTTAAACCCCAAGCAGTGTTTTTGTCATCCATCATTCGGAGGAAGCATTCCTATTTTCACTCATCATTGATGATCGTGTCTTGTCCTCTTTTTCATCGAAGCTTCAATGCAATATCAATGTGTTTATGTTATTACCTGGGAAAATCAGATAATGCATTTTTTCTCTTGAACACTTAATTGAGAGGGGTCGAACATGAAAGTTCCAGAAAAATGTAAATGATCACACATTTGGAGAAAACGTGTTGTACCGATACGCAAGATTATGAGTGGTCTGACTGGGGCAGCCATATTGATGTAAAACGTTATTTACCATTCACATACCCGGAGCATACCAATAGTATGGGTTTTCCTTCAATCTTAAGAAAGACGTGGCATCCCTAATAGCAATTGAGTTTTAAACCAAATTTTATTTTCTCTCTGTGCTAAGCGGCACATGATTGCTAGTCGGTGTCAAGTTTTTACAGGAAACGCAACATACACAAGACGATGCCTTCCTTTACAGACCTCGATGATACACCAGCCTACGAAACATTAGGGATTGGGGAGGTGTAAGGGCAAACTATAGGGTATGGGAAAGCGACAGGACAAGTGTGTAAAACCTGTAAGTGAAGCACCTGTTGTTGCGCACACGCAAATTACGGAAAAGTTTTTCCGGCTTGGACGCATAAATATTCATGCGATTTTGAAACAATTGCATAATCGTTATCCCCAATGAAATCATGATAACCACGTGTAAGTGAGATTAAACACTTAATACAACATGGAAACGAAACTAATATTCAAAGTGTCAGTTTTTCTCTTTTGGTCAGTTAATATATGTTAATAATTTGGGACCATAAACATTTTAACCAATTTTTCGTGAACCTATACAAACATTTCATATGTACTGTACCTTCGTAATAAGTTCAGCAACTTCTAATGGAGATTTGAATGTAGCAATTTTTAGACCTGATCTATTCTTCACGCGTGATTTCAATGATTCCTGACGTTCATTATGCCATTCTGACTCTGATGCCATACGCTAGAAACAATTACAGGAATATTTAAATCAAATAGCATTGCACATATTACAGTATTCAGCAAGACAAGTGAAAGTATGAAATCATGTATATGGTTTGCATTGACAGAAAAGTTAGAAATAAAAACAGACAACATATATTGTATTCATATTGTAAGATTATGAACGTTATTATATTGACCAATGAAGGATTAAGTTACTACAACATTCATAAGAATATATCTCCCCACACAGATCCCATTGAAACATCAGCGCACGAACCTATAGGAGTTAAGGAGGTGTAAGGGCATATATATTTGGGGATGGGACAAAAAAGAAATGTATGCTTAATATCAAAAACAATTAAGAAGATAAAAGATGGAAGGAAATCAATGACAGGACAAGCAAAGAAAACAAATTTGCCTCGGATAGAAAGGGGGATATGAACATGAACATTCGAAGATTTCTGTAAGGGAAAATTGGAGACTTAATATTTATCTAAAACATGAAGGGAAATAATAATCACATAGTGATTTACAGCCTTGTATATTATTGTATATGTAATGATGAATTGCT
This sequence comes from Mactromeris polynyma, assembly GCA_032209605.1. NCBI lineage: Eukaryota > Metazoa > Mollusca > Bivalvia > Venerida > Mactridae > Mactromeris > Mactromeris polynyma. The sequence continues at coordinate 19,104,186 of JASFXZ010000008.1, forward strand.
TGTTTGGTTAGTTACTGCCTACTTACTCATTATATGTGTATATGTTGGAAATCTAAGACCATATAGCGGTTAAGCGTGGGGTTAGCTAGCGATTTAAAAACCCACTATTTTTACTGACAGTTCCAAGGCTGTTAATCGCTGTGTAGTTATTATTTATATCTTTAGATGTACATGTATATTAAAATCCTCTTCCCCATATGCAGTTATTTTACTTGATATAATAGTTCTCCCCCCCCCCCCTTCGGCCTAATTCTACTGACTTTCTTGATTTCTTTCATGATGTATTCCATCCATTTAACTGTTCCCACTTGTTGTCTTAAAAAAGAGAGAGAATAAGTTGCTACAGGGAACGCCTCACACATAAGACAGTGACTCCTTACACAGACCTCCCCACACAGACCTAAAGTCACCTTAGTTGTTTTATTGTCGGCCAGACCATTCCTGTTTAGCCTTAGACCTCTTTAGTGCCTAACGTTTTTTACACACTTGTTATCCCGGGTGTATGTGGCGGTGCATGCTAATGCGTGTATCAGTGACTTACATTCACTGGGAAATGTAATAGTGTCTTACATTCACTGGGAAATGCAGCAGTAACTTATATTCATATTTATGTATTATGATTACCTTGTACTCATCTTCAGGTAAATCGCCCTCCTTGTAAGACTCTCGCATGTAGAAAAAGCATTTCTCCAAATCTTCATCCGATTTTGAATTAAGGGCACCATGGAGAACCTCAAGCTAATAATAACATAAATGGAAGATATCCGTGACGGTAGTTAATGAGTCTATGGATTGTTTAGGAACACATGGAAACTATGCATGTCATATTAACTATATTTTTCAACAAATCATCATACACCTCAAGTCACAAACTGCATAGATCAATTATTAACATTGTCATGATAACAGTGATAGGAAAAACTTGCAACCTCATCAATAAAGTGACAGGCTCTTGTTTAGCCGTGGTATTGACCGGTTTGTTTGGCACTGTTGCTTGTGCATAAATTACACGTTCAGAGCACAATAGTTATAGTTTCAATGGTCGAACATAGACATATTATGTTCATTAACCTAGTAAAGTATGCAATTGGTACAATTAAAAGCATCCAATGCACAAGTCCTTATGTTACACGTTTGATCAGTCAAGTAATAAATTGTACATAAATGGTTCACACTAGGACCAGAAACACATGAATATTACATGTACCTGAGTAACACTTGTGTCAAATCTATAATCCTCAATCCACTTTTGATGATTTTCAATAGCATAGTCGAACGTCATATTCAATGTTTCGTCTTTTGTATCAGATCTCTGGGACCAACCAAACCTGTCTCCCATCAAGCATATAAAATATGGTCGACAACGCTCAATCTGAAATTATTAACAAAAATATATGAATTATGTTAGTGACTGAATACAACCACATGACGTATTTTATTTATCTCATTAAGAACAGCATACATCTGGCAGGAGGCATAATCATGGTTTCATCAGAAATAAGAAAATAATGCAGTTTCAATAGATATGAGCAAGCCTAAATTGCAATATAATATTCAAATATTTACTTTATAATTATGCAAGTAGACTATGAATGGACATTCAGTGAAAGAACGTTGTTACTTTTAATATCATAAGAATAATGAGATAATTAATTTTGACCCGCTCCTTTTATTTGATATGGGACCTTGTTGTTGGCTGCTCATCACTTAATATCATGTTCGGGCACAATTGACCACGGAATTACCTCTTGCAGACAGATGGCTATTGTTTTACCATCATTTGTTTGTTCTGAAGTTATACCCCAACGTAAATCAACATATGTAAAGAAGATTCCTCTACTTGAACATAAACGATTAATCTGAAAAAAGAAACATTGTTGTGTACAAGCATATGAATAACTTTATTAATTTAAAACTTTCTAATATTCGAAACTTATTATGCAAAATATTTAATTCAAAGCGTACGATTTGATATAGATGAGAAAATATGATTATAATTATATATTGATAGGAGAAGATAAATTTGAGTCCCTGCATCATGTGCAATTCTGGACCGCAAATAGCACACGAAAGAAACGATTAAGTTGGTGCAGGGAAAGCCACATTCACAGGACAATGCCTTCTCACACAGATCCCAGGGAACATCAACACACAAAACACTAGGAGTTGCATTTAACATTAGTGTACCGCGTGCAAAAAAATGTGCGAAAATTTGGCATTATTTGAATTCATTTAAATCTTACAGTCGGTAGTGAGTATTACATTTTCTTATACACATTTGCACTAGTTTAACAAATACCTGATCAATGGCATAAAAATGTCCCGAACAAAGATTTGACACATGTTCCATATCAAAAATAAGAAGCTTGTATTTAAGACAAACTACCTCTCTGAATGCTTTCTTAATAATTTCCTCTCTTTCATTGTGAAAATCTCTGAATGTACTTGACACAAACACCCTTATTTCTCTTTTCTTACGCATTACACGTCTACGGAACACAGGTCTCGCTTTAACTGCCGTTATGTTTGTCTGGTGATCAGGAAGGGCTGTTAAACAAAATAAAATTGAAAACCAAACAAATTTCGCGGCAAATTTAAACATATTGGTATTTGCTTTCATTAAGAACTCACAGTTCATTTGATATTAAAGAGGTGCTATTTTGTAACAAACCATATAAAAAATATGCTAACACTATATGTACCGTAACTTGCTTCACGTGTTTGAACTGTGTTTGTTCATGTTGATGAAATATGCTTAGATTGTAATAACACGTTTTGCAGCAGAAATAAAGGACAGTTCAGTAAATGGTATGCATGCACCATGCATCAATAAACCTGAATACTGACGAATGATCAATAGCGTACATATAAAATATATATTCAAAACATATCGTGGTAATTCATAATGCTTACAATGATCTTCATGAAAATCTTTAAGGAGTTCTTGATTGTCTGACATGACCTTGCTCACTATTTTCTCCGCCTTTGATATTCCTTCAGCATTCATTTCCTGCAAACACATTCAAAGTAATCCAAATACGATAATGAGTAAGATAGTAAACTTCAGTGTATATACAGCATATTATTGCCAATTAAAACAGCTGAATAATACATGCTGTACTAAATGTCATAATCCACCCGTCATTTGGCCGAAACTGGGAACAGTTTCTCTCTGTTTTGCTGTTTTATAACTCGACTTAATTTTCCCTTAGTATACAAGAGAGAGAATAAGTTGCTACAGGGAACGCCACATAAATTAGACAATGCCTCCCCACATGGATCTCTGAGAAACAACAGTCCATAAAACGTAAGGCATTTAAAGAGACGCAAGGGTAAATACGTAAAGGAATAGGGGCGCAAGGAATGGCCTGGCCGACCATATGTGATAACTAAGGAGAATCATATAGTCATAAATTTGTTTCGTTTTCTCAATATACATCATTTTATATTTTATTTCTATTTGTCTTTAATTTAAATTGTCTTTCCCTTTCATCAGTATTATTTAAAATTATGTCTAATGAAAAAATAAACTATTATTTATTCAGGTACGATTTTGTGGTTATTTCGCATTCTGATGTATATAATTTAGTTACTGAGAGCAAGGTCAGTAAAGGCTTCTTTTTCCTTCGTACTGTATTGTATGTATATTGTATACAGTATTGTATACGTAATGGTCAACTGCTGTTAATGATTGGTCACTGCCTACTTATAAGTCAATTAATGTGTATATGTTAGAAATAAATGACGGTTAAGTGTGAGATTAGCTAGCTGTTAGATCATTTAAGCCCCCAGTATGTTACCGGCAGTTTCAATGCTGTAAATCGCCATATGGTTATTATTTTATGTATGATTTTGATGTATGTAAAGTTCTCATTTCCCAATGTGCAGTTCTTTTACTTGATATAATATTTCTGTTCTGTTCTCCCCTCTTTCGACCTACTATTACCGACTTTCTGGACTTGTTCCGCGATGAATTCCACCCATTAAACTCCCTCGTGTTGTCCCCCTAAATTCTCCGTACTTGGACTTTTATAGTCGGCCAGATCAGTCCATGCACCCCTATTACCATACATGTTTACCATTGCACCTCCTCAGTGTCTTACGTTTTATACTTTTCCCTCCATTTACTTCATTGTGGGCAGCGGTGTTGGATGGTCCACGGTGGTTAAGCTTCAAATGCTGTAAAAGGTGTAGTATAAACCTGTAAGTTTACTGAGTAAAACTGAATATCAACGAAACGGTCGTTTACATATATCTTAGTGTAGAGGTGGGGGGTAGACGACCAACCGGTTAGCTCAGTCAGTAGAGCACCGGACTAGTATTTAGGGGGTCGTAGGTTCGAGCCCCACATGTTCCTCATAATTTACTTCATTACTTACTTGAACATCAAGATCGCAGTATTTGTCTCTAGCATCAGCCTCGGTTTTACGTTTAACTCGTACTTCAGATCCCGACATCTTCGTACCAAAGTGACCTGGCCAATCTTTATCATCTTTTCCTACATTCAAAAATATGCATTCCAGGATTAGATTGTACAACTATTTTCAATACTGAAAGAATTGTTCATCAACTAGAAGTACTGATTTTACTATTCAGTGCACATGTATTTCCCTGAATGTAACCCATAATCCAAATACTGACATTACTATTTAGCTCTGTACTAAGTTTCAACGAAGTTGTTTTTGAACAAGGGCATCGCACAGCAAATAGACAAATATAAAGTACTATATGTAACTTCTATTACTGTGCGAATCTCCATACCTTTGGAAGTAAATCCCACAATCCTAACGCCTGGACCATAATCAGTAAAGATATGAGAGGCTTCTTGCCATTTACTCTCAGCATATATAGAACCTATTTCTCCAGTATCGTACTCCACAATAGTCTGAAAATTTAATTACTGATAATTAATAACAGAATGATAAAAATTGTGAAGAGGAGAATCATTTGTGTGAACATTTGAATTGTAAAGAATATACGATACTTCTCATATTTTTTAACCATATTAAGGTTTTGTAGAAGTTGGTTAACAAATGTTATGCTTCAAATGATATCAATACAATTGCGCATGCAAGATCCAAGTCTAATTTCAAATAAAGTAATTTGCAACATAAAATTTATATGTATTAATGATATGAAATTAAATAACAAGATGGTTGCCCACCTATATAACTCGAAAGTGTATAGTGCGATACCAACGCTAACTAAATATAAACAAACCTCTCCATCGTCTGTTAACAGTGTTACAATCATAGAGTAGAAACCGCCACCCTTGGATCCTTCTCTGTACCATTCCAATACCTACCCGAATGTACGTACAATACATGCATATAAATCTCTATATTGGATCTGTTTGGATCTCGATAATACAATACAGTAACGGAAACATTTCTGTCCCTGTTATCTCAAATTTGACACGTTTATACCATATAAAAGTCTAAACAACTTATCATTGGATCCAATCTAGGGTTAAACAATGTCGCATTCTGTTTTAACGAATGTATCATAAATAATATAATAACAACAATTTTGGTTCTTCGAGACTAACACCTTTGAGTTATACATTTAATTGAGCAATGACGGACAGGCTGTAGCTCTGTTTATCATGAGGTAACTATTGTTACACTGTAGAAGTACATATAAGCAGCACTCTTTGCTGTGTATACACATTATCTTATTTCTGCAGAACAGTCCCATTCCGTTTACCCGATCTATGACTTGACCACTTAATTTTAACGCCAATAAACATTCGACAGTCTTCAAACAATGTAAGATATCTAAGACCAAATAACTAAGTACCTGTATAGCAGGGGCTGTGTCCAAGTATTCTGTGGGGAAATGGTCTGTGAGATTGACCTCCTGGTATTTATTACACCAATCTGAAGACGTGACAATGCTATTCTCTGTATTATGTCCTCCCGGTGCAATAAGGAAGTCACCTCCAATATTCCAATACTTTAAATCTCCACTCTATCAATGACAATTCACTAACATAAATCACAACCCATGGAACCAAAACATTTTATTGCAAAACTTGATTCCATATATAGTGGCATAAGCAAATACTATAAAACTAACAAAGATTCTAGGTCATACACAATAAAACTCACAAGGTTTACCATTGGGAAGAGCATTACTATAAGACGACGTTTTTTGCTTAAGTCAAATGGCTAGGAACTCTATCAAAAAGCAGTAGGATCTTTATTAAATATCCTAGACATCTCTGTGGTGTTAATTTGACATTCGTAGTAGGTAAGTTGAAATATCACAAGCTTAATATATAAAGGCGTTCGGTAAAGTGGTTTTGTTGACATGGGATTGAGCACGGTTGGACCATCTAAATGTTTACCATGTGGAAAATCTGATCCATAGAAGTAGGACAGGAATCGCCATCTAAAATATGCATCCACAAAACAATCTACATTACGCATTTCTCAAGTAGCTTGCTTAACCCAAGTGTTATTGATAACAGTTTCATACTTCAGCACTGCCATTTTGTAGCAGATTTGGAGACCATCCAACGATAGTTAGGTCTTTTCTTGTTATAGCTGACTGAAAGGGCATAACTGTGTCAGCTAGTTTCCGCTTCTCCGCTAACTCTTCTTGATTTCTTTCTTCTGTTGGAACTTTCTCTTCATATGTCGTCTTATCAAGCAAAGCAAACGCGCATATATTTTCTGGAAATAATACATCCGTAATTTATGAACTTCATTGAGATTAATGTGAAATTCCTTTAAACGAGATAAATATAAAACTAAAATTTATACAAGACCTTTATTACATTGTAAAATATTGAATAGAGGAAAGGTGCTAACAATTACAAATTTAATGCTAAAATCATCAACGCAATGTAGCGGATAGCATTAGTTTCACATTAGACCAATTACATCATACGTCTTTTGCTTTTTCATGCATTCCAAATAGTACTCTGTATGATGACAGTAAGTTGATTTAAAATGTTTGAAAAGTACTTGAGAAAACATCATCATATGATACAACGTTATTGAATGAACTCATACAGCGGAACTTGCTCAGAGCAACACCATTTCGAAGATGCACATTTCAATTATTAATTTCAAATTCTAATCATTTTATTATAGGAAAATTAGTGCTGTTAATGAAGCGATGTTGTTTCTCAAGAAAGTGCCGCTCTGGAATAATTTGCATTGTCTCTTTGTTTTATAGAACAAATAAGATATTTCCATCGAAAGGGCATGGTGTAAAATAAAGTTTGAAATAATTGGAACTGTTTAACAAACCTGCATTCTTGAACACTTTATCTGGATCATATGCTTTTAATTCAAATGTTCCATTCTTCACGGTAACGTCAATATCAGCAGTATGACAATAATAGTTGCCATCTGACTCTTGCTCTTTTTGCTGTAAACGATAGAAAGAAATATATTGCTTTAAGAACATCTTATGTATATGGTGTTCCCTGTAACAACTCAATCTATCTTTTTGTAGTAATAGGGTAGTATAGAGACAAACCTGGCTGATAGTATTTCTTACATCATATCCACAGAAGATTGTCAAGAGATTTTTCCCTTTATCCTTCTAGACTCCACACCTTTCAACCCTTCTATGTATATACATATACTGTAGAAGGGATAAAGGGAGATAACTCATGACAATCTCCTGTGATCATATCCTAACTAAGACAATACGGGCACACCAGTTGGACCATGTTCCATGTAAACATTTATATGAACTTACAACAATGTAAAATGACTATCACATGAACATGAGCAAGGTTTAGCATGAATTATCACACACAATGTACACAGCCACTCTACACGCACAATGAGACATGAAGGTCCATACATAAATAAACAATTGAACAGGCCAAAGCGACACAAACACAAAATTAATCATGGGTGAAAAGAAAAGTACCGGCACGGAATGGTCGGTGACACCGCTTGTGATGTAAACCTGGTTTAAAGGTACACCATACCTTAATAAAACGACAAGTGTAAAAACGAACACCCCTGTAGGATAGCTTCCAAAAAGCTGAACCAATCGTCGTTTTGGCTTAATAATATGAGAATATGCAGACCAGTACACTAGACCCAATGCCATGTGGAAAGTAAGAACGTGTAAAAAGGGACTCATGCACACCCTATATAATAATATACAGGGATGGATGACTAGACTAGTACATGTACAGTAAGTTAAAACATTATACGGCTTATCGTAGGAACATACACATTAGATCACTTGCGCAAAAGCATATCAAACTTACAAAAGTCATCTTGTTCGCAATATTAACTCCATTGCATTCCATAGTTCGTACAATCTTGTTTGTGTGAAGTCGGAAGATGTATTCTCCATCAGCCATGTATTTTACCTAGAACATTATAGAATCAATTGTAATGACAATAATGTCTGAGATGATTTTGGAGACCAGTAGTGTAAAGCAATCTGATTGGTTGTTTCTGAACCTAGTCTAAAATAGATCAATGACAAGGCTGTATCCTAAGATTGGTATCAAAATTCATTTCTATATACTTGGACCCAGGTATTTCAGTTACAACTGTAATATTATGTGAAATAAAGTTTAATTACGATCATGCAATCACTAAACATGTAAACCATTATCTCTATAATCCATTATTAAGTCCTAACATTTGCAAAACAGTGTTAGTGATTAATTTACAAAGTCATGTTCCTTTTGCGTTATTTGTCATTTCTTCGTGTATTGGAAATATATTACAAAACATATTAAATTTTATAGAAAATGAACATCTAAATTTAAACAAGAACGAAATTGATCAGTAAAAATATAATGATCTATTATTGTTAATTCATACCTTGTAATGTATCAGTAATAAATCATTACATTCACTATGTGACATTCTAACTTTTGTGTACAAGAATCCATCATCGGTTCTATTCATTGATGCTGGTAAATTGGTATTTACTTTAAGAGTACCTAAACATTTCCATGAAAAACCTGAAACAAAAATGAGTGAGGTAGTCAGCAAGAAATGCCACAAAGTACACTACCACCACCACCCCGAAAAAGGTACAAGGAAACTTATAACATATTCATACAAATATACAAATCCGTAGACAAAAGAGACACGCATAAAAATGATAGGTGAAGACAGAAATACCGCTTTGGGATGGTCAGTGGCAAACTGACACTGGGGGTTTAAGCCTCTTGAAGGGAACACCCAATTAATTTCACCAGCGCTTTAATTAAAAGGATAGTGTCAATAAGAAAATTCCCGCCGGACAACGACCCAATGTACGAGACGGTGAACACATGACAATGCACGTAGAACGTAGACATACATAAATAAATAGACCCGTAAGCTATTTAATTATGATGACTTATCAAAAGTCATAGAGCAACAGATGAAATGCCATGAAAGGTATGCTAGGGGGGCCATTATATAAACATTAAAAACCTTCCTTCTGTTTTCTGAGGGATCACTATCATGTGGTTTCTGTTTTGCCATCATTTCGTTATGCATTGCCTTATTTATCATCAAGGGCATATATCTATCCATCTAACTGACTATTCCATTTCTGCCAGTTTTTGTTTTTTATTAAGACTTTTCTACACAATACGGCATTTAATATCAGCGACAAATATTTATCTACCTAACTGTTTAATTAAACAACTTAATCCTTCCATATGGTAGGCGTTAATTGCTACGTTTCTCCCTTTATTGATTTATATTTTGTTTCTAATAATTAAAGTTCTTTATATGTATTTATTATGTTGGTAATGGTTAATAGCTTTTAAGGATTAGTTACTGCCCACTTAGTCGTTTTGTATGTATATGTTGGACATTAATAACCATATAGCGGTTAAAATAAGTGTGGGGTTAGGTAGATATTTAATCGATTTAAACCACCAGTAGTTTTACTGACAGTTCCAAGACTGTAACTGTTCTGTCATTTCAATGATTATGCTGCATTTCGCGCCGAAAATTAGTAGGAAAATTACAGACATACATGTATTGTGTAAAATTTCTATTTTATTTATTCATATTTAATTGCAATATCCTAAATATGTCATCGGAGTACTTATAACTTTTGTTAAGTGTACTATGAAATACATGTATAACTGCAACATAGTGTTATTGTTGACGATATATGGACAGACGGACGCCCGACGATGGACACAGGCCGATCATAGTAACTCATCACGAGCACCTTAAACAACACCACTCGTGCCACAACAGTATACTTACCCTTATTGAAGGAATAGTCATAATTGGCGTACTGACTAAATTCACTCGAGTACACAACATCGTTCACAGCTTGATAAGCCTGGCTCCCAGCGTTCACTGCATAAACAACACCGGGTTTTTGGTATGTCAGGAACTGTGGGGAACCACTTAGTTCCAAATAAACATCCGTACCCACTGCGAAAATCATATAAAATAAATCATATAAAATAAATAAATCATATATAATTAATCATAACAAAGCATTAGACTGACATTTATGACAATCTAAACTATATCCTGACAACATACCGTATTTCAGGAGACTTACAATCGGACATGTGCGGCACCCAGGTAGATCATGTCATGTGTCAAAGAGTATAACATTATTGTGGCTATGTTTGCTTAGATAAAAAGTGTCCTTCATGTATAATATATTGAACATGCTGATCTAACTTGATAGTGTTTTATGATTGCATTATCAGCAAAAGTATGGCATATTTAAAGGATCAATATAATACGGATATAGAGATGGTGGCAGGTCAAAATAATAACTCACCATGAGCCTTTAAACAAGAATACGTACAACAACATGCAAAGTTGAGAGCTCTTACATTTAACATGTTTTTGGACAGCATGTACTCGCACCAAATGAAGTCCTACGGCTTTCTCTTCCTTATTCAACGAATGCACAAACGTGTACATCCCATTTTCATTCTTCATTTGGCTGCCGGGAATAGTATGAACAATTTTATGATTCCATTTTATAGTAATGTCAGCCATTGTGTTAATCTCACCAGTAACCTCATCATTTGTAATATCGACCTTTCCAAGTGTCTTAGTTGTCTCTCCTGTTGCAATACAACTACTCTGCTTAATAGATTCTTCAAGATCGATTTTAGAAGCTAATATATTTGTCATGGTACCATATTTACAAGGCCCCGTGGGACCAACAACTTCTAGGTGTCCTTGTTTGACCTCAAATGTCCATAGATCAGACTTAACATAACTGATGCCATGAACACCTGCTAGTTCAACAGTACTGTTGATGTTGCCATTGTTTATAGCAATATGATAGATAGCAGACGCTGTTGAATCTTCGGTACCATTACTGTTTGAGCATAGAACTATTACAGACACATGGAGAGGAACCGTCTCTAGCAGGACCATAGACATATCCCCATATGTTGTTTGAAGCTGGGAAACAAAGGCGTGTTGTACAGGAGATGTTAAATTATCTCTGTTGTGGTATAAAGCATACTTGCTGCCAGGAGGTCCACTTACTGCAAGACATTCACCTTGAAGCTCAAATTTAAACTTGTCTTCCCCAGCAACAACCTTTGCTTTGTACTGATTGTCCTTGAAACCTGACCTTATCATGTAGACAGCATTCAAAGCCTTATCACCATCAGTGCCACTACACAGCACCATAGACAGACCTCCACCATTCTCTCCTTTCCAATTTCCATTCACATTTAAAGGCAGCAAAGTTTCCAATGAGCTCTCCTTAACTTCGGCAAATACTCCATTTCTCAAATTTCCATACTGGTTATCATTTGTGAGAAGCCTCATATGGTTACTTCCATACATATTTCTCGTAATGAAATTTCCATATTCATCTTCCAGGAAGTCTAATTGAAGGATTTCAACACCCCTGTAACATTGGGTGTCAATATAGAACATTTTCTCCTTTCTGTGATTGCAATCAAAACCAGAACCAAGTAAAGTTGCTGCAGCCATCGTATCCTCGACGTTCTCTCCATATGAACATGATGTCAAGAGCAAAGCACAACAACCTCCATGATGTGCATTTATATTGAAAGGAAACTTTGCTAAGCTGAATCTCATCCAACCACTTTTACAACATGCATCCACTGTCTGTATGAACCCTGAAATTTGTCAACATACAGATTGCAAGTAGAAACCCAGCAACGAATGAAATGTTCATTTAATGATCAATATTGTGTAATCCGTAGTTTTATTAAGTGTAAGCCTTTCGTTAATGTCTTAATGAGGCGTAAACTCTTGTTATTTTGATGTTTTATGCATGGCTTCTTGGTGTGCGACCTCAAGTTCTGTATAGTTTAATACATGTTTTGCTATGTGTAATCCATCCCTCGTATTGTGATGTGTAATCCCTCGTATTGAGATGTGTAATCCCTCGTATTGTGATGTGTAATCCATCGTATTGTGTTGTGTAATCCGTCGTATTGTGATGTGTAATCCCTCGTATTGTGATGTGTAATCCCTCGTATTGTGATGTGTCATTCCTCGTATAGTGGTGTGTAATCCCTCGTATTGTGATGTGTAATCCCTCGTATTGTGATGTGTAAGCCCTCGTATTGTGGTGTGTAATCCCTCGTATTGTGATGCGTAATCCCTCGTATTGTGATGTGTAATCCCTCGTATTGTGGTGTGTAATCCCTCGTATTGTGATGTGTAATCCCTCGTATTGTGATGTGTAATCCCTCGTATAGTGATGTGTAATCCCTCGTATTGTGATGTGTAATCCCTCGTATTCTGATGTGTAATCCCTCGTATTCTGATGTGTAATCCCTCCTATTGTGATGTGTAATCCCTCCTATTGTGATGTGTAATCCCTAGTTGTGTGATATGTAATCCCTCGTATTGTGATGTGTAATCCCTAGTTGTGTGATGTGTAATCACTCGTATTGTGATGTGTAATCACTCGTATTGTGATGTGTAATCCCTCGTATTGTGATGTGTAATCCCTAGTTGTGTGATGTGTAATACCTCGTATTGTGATGTGTAATCCCTCGTATTGTGATGTGTAATCCCTCGTATTGTGATGTGTAATCCCTCGTATTGTGATGTGTAATCCCTCGTATTGTGATGTGTAATCCCTAGTTGTGTGATGTGTAATCCCTCGTATTGTGATGTGTAATCCCTAGTTGTGTGATGTGCGATCCACAGTTTTGTGATGTTTAATCCCTCGTATCGTGATGTGTAATCCGGCGATTCGTGATGTGCGATCCCAATGTTTTTGATGCATAGTCCTGTATTTTTCATGCTTATTCCCTTGAATTGTTATGCATAATGCCCTTTTAGTGTATTCCTCAGTTCGGTATATGTAATTGTTCATTTTGTGACATGTTATCCGCACTTTCATGGTAAGTCTTTGTTTTGTGATGTGTTACTTTTTGTGAGGTTGTGTCGCTATTAATTTAGTTGATGTCTCTTTGTTTTCCATATAGAATCCAACGTTTTGTGGTCAGATTTCGTCTTATGTAAAGTAAAGTGTAAAGTGTTTATTTATTATAATGTCACCCCTATTTAAAGGGCCAGCCAATTTGACTTATGAGACACCTACTTTCTGAGCACATCCACTTCCCGATTCCTATCCTTTTAATGCCAGGCACCAGGCAGGTAGGCACACGGTAACCATTATTTAACTAGCTGGCGGCTCACCAACCGGCCATATCAGAACGGACCCCTGTCGGGATTCGAACTTCGACCTCCTGCTCCCAAAGCGGATGCCTCAACCACTCGGCCAAGGGAGACGGTCTTATGTGATGCGTGAAAGAATTTGGAGAGTTTGTCATTGAATACTTTTAAATTCAGAACATTGCAACTTATGCAATAATGAATGAAACAAATAAAAGTAACTTTCTACCAAAAGTATTAACAAGTGAGAAAGAGGAGGCAATTTATGGCACATTCACAAATCAGCCCCCCCCCCCCCCCCCAGATCCGTTGGGTACGAACTTGATTGTAAACATTGATATGAAAATACGTGTACCGTCTTCTCCATGAGGGTCATCATTTATCTCCTCTTTTTGTTCATTGCTATCCTCTTCGTTTGTCTCAGCTTGTGCTTGTTGCTTTGTGTTATCTTCTATAAAATTCGGAGCAGACGAATCGCTGTCTAGGGACGGGGAATATTCTCTGTTAAAAATAGATAGTTGTGACTCTGGCCGAAATCCCAACAAAATAGTAGGAGTCATCTGCAAAAAGATTCCTTAGAATTAAAAACATACGTGTTGTAGTTACCATGGAAACATTACAATTCTTCTCAGAAATGAATGTTGAAGTGTAGCAGGACATGCCGCATACAAAGCGTGCAGTCACCGAAGAAACATAAGGAGCCATGCAAATACAGTAGTCGTTGTATGAAGAGACCATCCAATGGACAGCCAAAGAATGGTCGCTTAATAGATGTCGACAAATTGAAAATTTAAGTACAAATGAATGTCGCATTGAACAAGAATCAAAACGTGTTTAATACCACTCTCCATTCATCCGAATGTATCTATCATGTGACAAAACAATGCTTGTATATCCATCCGAATGTATATATCATGTGACAAAACAATGCTTGTATATCCATCCGAATGTATATATCATGTGACAAAACAATGCTTGTATATCCATCCGAATGTATCTATAATGTGACCAAACAATGCTTGTATATCCATCCGAATGTATCTATAATGTGACCAAACAATGCTTGTATATCCATCCGAATGTATCTATAATGTGACCAAACAATGCTTGTATATCCATCCGAATGTATCTATAATGTGACCAAACAATGCTTGTATATCCATCCGAATGTATCTATAATGTGACCAAACAATGCTTGTATATCCATCCGAATGTATCTATAATGTGACCAAACAATGCTTGTATATCCATCCGAATGTATCAATAATGTGACCAAACAATGCTTGTATATCCATCCGAATGTATCTATAATGTGACCAAACAATGCTTGTATATCCATCCGAATGTATCTATCATGTGACAAAACAATGCTTGTATATCCATCCGAATGTATCTATAATGTGACCAAACAATGCTTGTATATCCATCCGAATGTGTCTATAATGTGACCAAACAATGCTTGTATATTCATCCGAATGTATCTATAATGTGACCAAACAATGCTTGTATATCCATCCGAATGTATCTATAATGTGACCAGACAATGCTTGTATATCCATTCAAACTAGTCTATCAGATCACGAGGTGAGGTACATACATCCGAATGTATCTATCATGTGACCAAACAATGCTTGTATATTCATCCGAATGTATCTATAATGTGACCAAACAATGCTTGAATATCCATCCGAATGTATCTATAATGTGACCAAACAATGCTTGTATATCCTTCCGAATGTATCTATAATGTGACCAAACAATGCTTGTATATCCATCCGAATGTATCTATAATGTGACCAAACAATGCGTGTTGATCCATCCGAATGTATATATAATGTGACCAAACAATGCTTGTATATCCATTCAAACTATTCTATCACATCACGAGGTGAGGTACATACATCCGAATATATCTATCATGACCAAACAATGCTTGTATATCCATTCATACTAGTCTATCACATCACGAGGTGAGGTACATACATACGAATGTATCTATAATGTGACCAAACAATGCTTGTATATCCATCCAAACTATTCTGTCACATCACGAGGTGAGGTACATACATACGAATGTATCTATAATGTGACCAAACAATGCTTGTATATCCATTCAAACTAGTCTATCACATCCCGAGGTGAGGTACATACATCCGAATGTATCTATAATGTGACCAGACAATGCTTGTATATCCATTCAAACTAGTCTATCACATCACGAGGTGAGGTACATACATACGAATGTATCTATCATGTGACCAAACAATGCTTGTATATCCATTCAAACGCGTCTGTCACATCCCGAGGTGAGGTACATACATCCGAATGTATCTATAATGTGACCAGACAATGCTTGTATATCCATTCAAACGAGTCTATCACATCACGAGGTGAGGTACATACATACGAATGTATCTATAATATGACCAAACAATGCTTGTATATCCATTCAAACGAGTCTATCACATCACAAGGTGAGGTACATACATACGAATGTATCTATAATGTGACCAAACAATGCTTGTATATCCATCCAAACTATTCTATCACATCACGAGGTGAGGTACATACATACGAATGTATCTATAATGTGACCAAACAATGCTTGTATATCCATCCGAATGTATCTATAATGTGACCAAACAATGCTTGTATATCCATCCGAATGTATCAATAATGTGACCAAACAATGCTTGTATATCCATCCGAATGTATCTATAATGTGACCAAACAATGCTTGTATATCCATCCGAATGTATCTATCATGTGACAAAACAATGCTTGTATATCCATCCGAATGTATCTATAATGTGACCAAACAATGCTTGTATATCCATCCGAATGTGTCTATAATGTGACCAAACAATGCTTGTATATTCATCCGAATGTATCTATAATGTGACCAAACAATGCTTGTATATCCATCCGAATGTATCTATAATGTGACCAGACAATGCTTGTATATCCATTCAAACTAGTCTATCAGATCACGAGGTGAGGTACATACATCCGAATGTATCTATCATGTGACCAAACAATGCTTGTATATTCATCCGAATGTATCTATAATGTGACCAAACAATGCTTGTATATCCATCCGAATGTATCTATAATGTGACCAAACAATGCTTGTATATCCTTCCGAATGTATCTATAATGTGACCAAACAATGCTTGTATATCCTTCCGAATGTATCTATAATGTGACCAAACAATGCGTGTTGATCCATCCGAATGTATATATAATGTGACCAAACAATGCTTGTATATCCATTCAAACTATTCTATCACATCACGAGGTGAGGTACATACATCCGAATGTATCTATCATGACCAAACAATGCTTGTATATCCATTCATACTAGTCTATCACATCACGAGGTGAGGTACATACATACGAATGTATCTATAATGTGACCAAACAATGCTTGTATATCCATCCAAACTATTCTGTCACATCACGAGGTGAGGTACATACATACGAATGTATCTATAATGTGACCAAACAATGCTTGTATATCCATTCAAACTAGTCTATCACATCCCGAGGTGAGGTACATACATCCGAATGTATCTATAATGTGACCAGACAATGCTTGTATATCCATTCAAACTAGTCTATCACATCACGAGGTGAGGTACATACATACGAATGTATCTATCATGTGACCAAACAATGCTTGTATATCCATTCAAACGCGTCTGTCACATCCCGAGGTGAGGTACATACATCCGAATGTATCTATAATGTGACCAGACAATGCTTGTATATCCATTCAAACGAGTCTATCACATCACGAGGTGAGGTACATACATACGAATGTATCTATAATGTGACCAAACAATGCTTGTATATCCATTCAAACGAGTCTATCACATCACCAGGTGAGGTACATACATACGAATGTATCTATAATGTGACCAAACAATGCTTGTATATCCATCCAAACTATTCTATCACATCACGAGGTGAGGTACATACATACGAATGTATCTATAATGTGACCAAACAATGCTTGTATATCCATTCAAACTAGTCTATCACATCCCGAGGTGAGGTACATACATCCGAATGTATCTATAATGTGACCAGACAATGCTTGTATATCCATTCAAACTAGTCTATCACATCACGAGGTGAGGTACATACATACGAATGTATCTATCATGTGACCAAACAATGCTTGTATATCCATTCAAACGCGTCTGTCACATCCCGAGGTGAGGTACATACATCCGAATGTATCTATAATGTGACCAGACAATGCTTGTATATCCATTCAAACGAGTCTATCACATCACGAGGTGAGGTACATACATACGAATGTATCTATAATATGACCAAACAATGCTTGTATATCCATTCAAACGAGTCTATCACATCACAAGGTGAGGTACATACATACGAATGTATCTATAATGTGACCAAACAATGCTTGTATATCCATCCAAACTATTCTATCACATCACGAGGTGAGGTACATACATACGAATGTATCTATAATGTGACCAAACAATGCTTGTATATCCATCCGAATGTATCTATAATGTGACCAAACAATGCTTGTATATCCATCCGAAAGTATCAATAATGTGACCAAACAATGCTTGTATATCCATCCGAATGTATCTATAATGTGACCAAACAATGCTTGTATATCCATCCGAATGTATCTATCATGTGACAAAACAATGCTTGTATATCCATCCGAATGTATCTATAATGTGACCAAACAATGCTTGTATATCCATCCGAATGTGTCTATAATGTGACCAAACAATGCTTGTATATTCATCCGAATGTATCTATAATGTGACCAAACAATGCTTGTATATCCATCCGAATGTATCTATAATGTGACCAGACAATGCTTGTATATCCATTCAAACTAGTCTATCAGATCACGAGGTGAGGTACATACATCCGAATGTATCTATCATGTGACCAAACAATGCTTGTATATTCATCCGAATGTATCTATAATGTGACCAAACAATGCTTGTATATCCATCCGAATGTATCTATAATGTGACCAAACAATGCTTGTATATCCTTCCGAATGTATCTATAATGTGACCAAACAATGCTTGTATATCCATCCGAATGTATCTATAATGTGACCAAACAATGCGTGTTGATCCATCCGAATGTATATATAATGTGACCAAACAATGCTTGTATATCCATTCAAACTATTCTATCACATCACGAGGTGAGGTACATACATCCGAATGTATCTATCATGACCAAACAATGCTTGTATATCCATTCATACTAGTCTATCACATCACGAGGTGAGGTACATACATACGAATGTATCTATAATGTGACCAAACAATGCTTGTATATCCATCCAAACTATTCTGGTACATCACGAGGTGAGGTACATACATACGAATGTATCTATAACGTGACCAAACAATGCTTGTATATCCATTCAAACTAGTCTATCACATCCCGAGGTGAGGTACATACATCCGAATGTATCTATAATGTGACCAGACAATGCTTGTATATCCATTCAAACTAGTCTATCACATCACGAGGTGAGATACATACATACGAATGTATCTATCATGTGACCAAACAATGCTTGTATATCCATTCAAACGAGTCTGTCACATCCCGAGGTGAGGTACATACATCCGAATGTATCTATAATGTGACCAGACAATGCTTGTATATCCATTCAAACGAGTCTATCACATCACGAGGTGAGGTACATACATACGAATGTATCTATAATGTGACCAAACAATGCTTGTATATCCATTCAAACGAGTCTATCACATCACAAGGTGAGGTACATACATACGAATGTATCTATAATGTGACCAAACAATGCTTGCATATCCATCCAAACTATTCTATCACATCACGAGGTGAGGTACATACATACGAATGTATCTATAATGTGACCAAACAATGCTTGTATATCCATTCAAACTAGTCTATCACATCCCGAGGTGAGGTACATACATCCGAATGTATCTATAATGTGACCAGACAATGCTTGTATATCCATTCAAACTAGTCTATCACATCACGAGGTGAGGTACATACATACGAATGTATCTATCATGTGACCAAACAATGCTTGTATATCCATTCAAACGCGTCTGTCACATCCCGAGGTGAGGTACATACATCCGAATGTATCTATAATGTGACCAGACAAGGCTTGTATATCCATTCAAACGAGTCTATCACATCACGAGGTGAGGTACATACATACGAATGTATCTATAATGTGACCAAACAATGCTTGTATATCCATTCAAACGAGTCTATCACATCACAAGGTGAGGTACATACATACGAATGTATCTATAATGTGACCAAACAATGCTTGTATATCCATCCAAACTATTCTATCACATCACGAGGTGAGGTACATACATACGAATGTATCTATAATGTGACCAAACAATGCTTGTATATCCATCCAAACTATTCTGTCACATCACGAGGTGAGGTACATACATACGAATGTATCTCTAATGTGACCAAACAATGCTTGTATATCCATTCAAACTAGTCTATCACATCCCGAGGTGAGGTACATACATCCGAATGTATCTATAATGTGACCAGACAATGCTTGTATATCCATTCAAACTAGTCTATCACATCGCGAGGTGAGGTACATACATACGAATGTATCTATCATGTGACCAAACAATGCTTGTATATCCATTCAAACTAGTCTATCACATCCCGAGGTGAGGTACATACATCCGAATGTATCTATAATGTGACCAGACAATGCTTGTATATCCATTCAAACGAGTCTATCGAATCACGAGGTGAGGTACATACATACGAATGTATCTATAATGTGACCAAACAATGCTTGTATATCCATTCAAACGAGTCTATCACATCACGAGGTGAGGTACATACATACGAATGTATCTATAATGTGACCAAACAATGCTTGTATATCCATTCAAACGAGTCTATCACATCACAAGGTGAGGTACATACATACGAATGTATCTATAATGTGACCAAACAATGCTTGTATATCCATTCAAACTAGTCTATCACATCACGAGGTGAGGTACATACATACGAATGTATCTATCATGTGACCAAACAATGCTTGTATATCCATTCAAACTATTCTATCACATCACGAGGTGAGGTACATACATACGAATGTATCTATAATGTGACCAAACAATGCTTGTATATCCATTCAAACGAGTCTATCACATCACGAGGTGAGGTACATACATACGAATGTATCTATAATGTGACCAAACAATGCTTGTATATCCATTCAAACTATTCTATCACATCACGAGGTGAGGTACATACATACGAATGTATCTATCATGTGACCAAACAATGCTTGCATATCCATTCAAACTATTCTATCACATCACGAGGTGAGGTACATAACTACCAATGTATATATAATGTGACCAAACAATGCTTGTATATCCATTCAAACTAGTCTATCACATCACGAGATGAGGTACATACATACGAATGTATCTATAATGTGACCAAACAAAGCTTGTATATCCATTCAAACTATTCTATCACATCACGAGGTGAGGTACATACATACGAATGTATCTATCATGTGACCAAACAATGTTTGTATATCCATTCAAACTATTCTATCACATCACATCACGAGGTGAGGTACATACATCCGAATGTATCTATCATGACCAAACAATGCTTGTATATCCATTCATACTAGTCTATCACATCACGAGGTGAGGTACATACATACGAATGTATCTATAATGTGACCAAACAATGCTTGTATATCCATCCAAACTATTCTGTCACATCACGAGGTGAGGAACATACATACGAATGTATCTATAATGTGACCAAACAATGCTTGTATATCCATTCAAACTAGTCTATCACATCCCGAGGTGAGGTACATACATCCGAATGTATCTATAATGTGACCAGACAATGCTTGTATATCCATTCAAACGCGTCTGTCACATCCCGAGGTGAGGTACATACATCCGAATGTATCTATATTGTGACCAGACAATGCTTGTATATCCATTCAAACGAGTCTATCACATCACGAGGTGAGGTACATACATACGAATGTATCTATAATGTGACCAAACAATGCTTGTATATCCATTCAAACTATTCTATCACATCACGAGGTGAGGTACATACATACGAATGTATCTATCATGTGACCAAACAATGCTTGCATATCCATTCAAACTATTCTATCACATCACGAGGTGAGGTACATACATACGAATGTATCTATCATGTGACCAAACAATGCTTGCATATCCATTCAAACGAGTCTATCACATCACGAGGTGAGGTACATACATACGAATGTATCTATCATTTGACCAAACAATGCTTGCATATCCATTCAAACTATTCTATCACATCACGAGGTGAGGTACATAACTACCAATGTATATATAATGTGACCAAACAATGCTTGTATATCCATTCAAACTAGTCTATCACATCACGAGATGAGGTACATACATACGAATGTATCTATAATGTGACCAAACAAAGCTTGTATATCCATTCCAACTATTCTATCACATCACGAGGTGAGGTACATACATACGAATGTATCTATCATGTGACCAAACAATGCTTGTAAATCCATTCAAACTATTCTATCACATCACGAGGTGAGGTACATACATACGAATGTATCTATAATGTGACCAAACAATGCGTGAAAATCCATCCGAATGTATCTATAATGTGACCAAACAATGCTTGTATAGCCATTCAAACTATTCTATCACATCACGAGGTGAGGTACATACATACGAATGTATCTATCATGTGACCAAACAATGCTTGTATATCCATTCAAACTATTCTATCACATCACGAGGGGAGGTACATACATACGAATGTATCTATCATGTGACCAAACAATGCTTGTAAATCCATTCAAACTATTCTATCACATCACGAGGGGAGGTACATACATACGAATGTATCTATCATGTGACCAAACAATGCTTGTAAATCCATTCAAACTATTCTATCACATCACGAGGTGAGGTACATACATACGAATGTATCTATCATGTGACCAAACAATGCTTGTATATCCATTCAAACTATTCTATCACATCACGAGGTGAGGTACATACATACGAATGTATCTATAATGTGACCAAACAATGCTTGTATATCCATTCAAACTATTCTATCACATCACGAGGTGAGGTACATACATACGAATGTATCTATCATGTGACCAAACAATGCTTGTATATCCATTCAAACTATTCTATCACATCACGAGGTGAGGAACATACATACGAATGTATCTATCATGTGACCAAACAATGCGTGTATATCCATTCAAACGAGTCTATCACATCACGAGGTGAGGTACATACATACGAATGTATCTATAATGTGACCAAACAATGCTTGTATATCCATTCGAACTATTCTATCACATCACGAGGTGAGGTACATACATACGAATGTATCTATAATGTGACCAAACAATGCGTGTATATCCATTCAAACGAGTCTATCACATCACGAGGTGAGGTACATAACTACCAATGTATATATAATGTGACCAAACAATGCTTGTATATCCATTCAAACTAGTCTATCACATCACGAGATGAGGTACATACATACGAATGTATCTATAATGTGACCAAACAAAGCTTGTATATCCATTCAAACTATTCTATCACATCACGAGGTGAGGTACATACATACGAATGTATCTATCATGTGACCAAACAATGCTTGTAAATCCATTCAAACTATTCTATCACATCACGAGGTGAGGTACATACATACGAATGTATCTATAATGTGACCAAACAATGCTGAAAATCCATCCGAATGTATCTATAATGTGACCAAACAATGCTTGTATAGCCATTCAAACTATTCTTTCACATCACGAGGTGAGGTACATACATACGAATGTATCTATCATGTGACCAAACAATGCTTGTATATCCATTCAAACTATTCTATCACATCACGAGGGGAGGTACATACATACGAATGTATCTATCATGTGACCAAACAATGCTTGTAAATCCATTCAAACTATTCTATCACATCACGAGGGGAGGTACATACATACGAATGTATCTATCATGTGACCAAACAATGCTTGTAAATCCATTCAAACTATTCTATCACATCACGAGGTGAGGTACATACATACGAATGTATCTATCATGTGACCAAACAATGCTTGTATATCCATTCAAACTATTCTATCACATCACGAGGTGAGGTACTTACATACGAATGTATCTATAATGTGACCAAACAATGCGTGTAAATCCATTCAAACTATTCTATCACATCACGAGGTGAGGTACATACATCCGAATGTATCTATCATGACCAAACAATGCTTGTATATCCATTCAAACTATTCTATCACATCACGAGGTGAGGTACATACATACGAATGTATCTATCATGTGACCAAACAATGCGTGTTTATCCATTCAAACGAGTCTATCACATCACGAGGTGAGGTACATAACTACCAATGTATATATAATGTGACCAAACAATGCTTGTATATCCATTCAAACTAGTCTATCACATCACGAGATGAGGTACATACATACGAATGTATCTATAATGTGACCAAACAAAGCTTGTATATCCATTCAAACTATTCTATCACATCACGAGGTGAGGTACATACATACGAATGTATCTATCATGTGACCAAACAATGCTTGTAAATCCATTCAAACTATTCTATCACATCACGAGGTGAGGTACATACATACGAATGTATCTATAATGTGACCAAACAATGCTGAAAATCCATCCGAATGTATCTATAATGTGACCAAACAATGCTTGTATAGCCATTCAAACTATTCTTTCACATCACGAGGTGAGGTACATACATACGAATGTATCTATCATGTGACCAAACAATGCTTGTATATCCATTCAAACTATTCTATCACATCACGAGGGGAGGTACATACATACGAATGTATCTATCATGTGACCAAACAATGCTTGTAAATCCATTCAAACTATTCTATCACATCACGAGGGGAGGTACATACATACGAATGTATCTATCATGTGACCAAACAATGCTTGTAAATCCATTCAAACTATTCTATCACATCACGAGGTGAGTTACATACATACGAATGTATCTATCATGTGACCAAACAATGCTTGTATATCCATTCAAACTATTCTATCACATCACGAGGTGAGGTACATACATACGAATGTATCTATAATGTGACCAAACAATGCGTGTAAATCCATTCAAACTATTCTATCACATCACGAGGTGAGGTACATACATCCGAATGTATCTATCATGACCAAACAATGCTTGTATATCCATTCAAACTATTCTATCACATCACGAGGTGAGGTACATACATACGAATGTATCTATCATGTGACCAAACAATGCGTGTATATCCATTCAAACGAGTCTATCACATCACGAGGTGAGGTACATAACTACCAATGTATATATAATGTGACCAAACAATGCTTGTATATCCATTCAAACTAGTCTATCACATCACGAGATGAGGTACATACATACGAATGTATCTATAATGTGACCAAACAAAGCTTGTATATCCATTCAAACTATTCTATCACATCACGAGGTGAGGTACATACATACGAATGTATCTATCATGTGACCAAACAATGCTTGTAAATCCATTCAAACTATTCTATCACATCACGAGGTGAGGTACATACATACGAATGTATCTATAATGTGACCAAACAATGCTGAAAATCCATCCGAATGTATCTATAATGTGACCAAACAATGCTTGTATAGCCATTCAAACTATTCTTTCACATCACGAGGTGAGGTACATACATACGAATGTATCTATCATGTGACCAAACAATGCTTGTATATCCATTCAAACTATTCTATCACATCACGAGGGGAGGTACATACATACGAATGTATCTATCATGTGACCAAACAATGCTTGTAAATCCATTCAAACTATTCTATCACATCACGAGGGGAGGTACATACATACGAATGTATCTATCATGTGACCAAACAATGCTTGTAAATCCATTCAAACTATTCTATCACATCACGAGGGGAGGTACATACATACGAATGTATCTATCATGTGACCAAACAATGCTTGTAAATCCATTCAAACTATTCTATCACATCACGAGGTGAGGTACATACATACGAATGTATCTATCGTGTGACCAAACAATGCTTGTATATCCATTCAAACTATTCTATCACATCACGAGTCGAGGTACATACATACGAATGTATCTATCATGTGACCAAACAATGCTTGTAAATCCATTCAAACTATTCTATCACATCACGAGGTGAGGTACATACATACGAATGTATCTATAATGTGACCAAACAATGCTGAAAATCCATCCGAATGTATCTATAATGTGACCAAACAATGCTTGTATAGCCATTCAAACTATTCTTTCACATCACGAGGTGAGGTACATACATACGAATGTATCTATCATGTGACCAAACAATGCTTGTATATCCATTCAAACTATTCTATCACATCACGAGGGGAGGTACATACATACGAATGTATCTATCATGTGACCAAACAATGCTTGTAAATCCATTCAAACTATTCTATCACATCACGAGGGGAGGTACATACATACGAATGTATCTATCATGTGACCAAACAATGCTTGTAAATCCATTCAAACTATTCTATCACATCACGAGGTGAGTTACATACATACGAATGTATCTATCATGTGACCAAACAATGCTTGTATATCCATTCAAACTATTCTATCACATCACGAGGTGAGGTACATACATACGAATGTATCTATAATGTGACCAAACAATGCGTGTAAATCCATTCAAACTATTCTATCACATCACGAGGTGAGGTACATACATCCGAATGTATCTATCATGACCAAACAATGCTTGTATATCCATTCAAACTATTCTATCACATCACGAGGTGAGGTACATACATACGAATGTATCTATCATGTGACCAAACAATGCGTGTATATCCATTCAAACGAGTCTATCACATCACGAGGTGAGGTACATACATACGAATGTATCTATAATGTGACCAAAAAATGCTTGTATATCAATTCGAACTATTCTATCACATCACGAGGTGAGGTACATACATACGAATGTATCTATAATGTGACCAAACAATGCTTGTATATCCATCCGAATGTATCTATAATGTGACCAAACAATGCTTGTATATCCATTCAAACTATTCTATCACATCACGAGATGTGGTACATACATACGAATGTATCTATAATGTGACCAAACAATGCTTGTATATCCATCCGAATGTATCTATAATGTGACCAAACAATGCTTGTATATCCATTCAAACTATTCTATCACATCACGAGATGTGGTACATACATACGAATGTATCTATCATGTGACCAAACAATGCGTGTATATCCATTCAAACTATTCTATCACATCACGAGGTGAGGTACATACATACGAATGTATCTATCATGTGACCAAACAATGCTTGTATATCCATTCAAACTAGTCTATCACATCACGAGATGAGGTACATACATACGAATGTATCTATAATGTGACCAAACAAAGCTTGTATATCCATTCAAACTATTCTATCACATCACGAGGTGAGGTACATACATACGAATGTATCTATCATGTGACCAAACAATGCTTGTAAATCCATTCAAACTATTCTATCACATCACGAGGTGAGGTACATACATACGAATGTATCTATAATGTGACCAAACAATGCGTGAAAATCCATCCGAATGTATCTATAATGTGACCAAACAATGCTTGTATAGCCATTCAAACTATTCTATCACATCACGAGGTGAGGTACATACATACGAATGTATCTATCATGTGACCAAACAATGCTTGTATATCCATTCAAACTATTCTATCACATCACGAGGGGAGGTACATACATACGAATGTATCTATCATGTGACCAAACAATGCTTGTAAATCCATTCAAACTATTCTATCACATCACGAGGGGAGGTACATACATACGAATGTATCTATAATGTGACCAAACAATGCTTGTAAATCCATTCAAACTATTCTATCACATCACGAGGTGAGGTACATACATACGAATGTATCTATCATGTGACCAAACAATGCTTGTATATCCATTCAAACTATTCTATCACATCACGAGGTGAGGTACATACATACGAATGTATCTATAATGTGACCAAACAATGCTTGTATATCCATTCAAACTATTCTATCACATCACGAGGTGAGGTACATACATACGAATGTATCTATCATGTGACCAAACAATGCTTGTATATCCATTCAAACTATTCTATCACATCACGAGGTGAGGAACATACATACGAATGTATCTATCATGTGACCAAACAATGCGTGTATATCCATTCAAACGAGTCTATCACATCACGAGGTGAGGTACATACATACGAATGTATCTATAATGTGACCAAACAATGCTTGTATATCCATTCGAACTATTCTATCACATCACGAGGTGAGGTACATACATACGAATGTATCTATAATGTGACCAAACAATGCGTGTATATCCATTCAAACGAGTCTATCACATCACGAGGTGAGGTACATAACTACCAATGTATATATAATGTGACCAAACAATGCTTGTATATCCATTCAAACTAGTCTATCACATCACGAGATGAGGTACATACATACGAATGTATCTATAATGTGACCAAACAAAGCTTGTATATCCATTCAAACTATTCTATCACATCACGAGGTGAGGTACATACATACGAATGTATCTATCATGTGACCAAACAATGCTTGTAAATCCATTCAAACTATTCTATCACATCACGAGGTGAGGTACATACATACGAATGTATCTATAATGTGACCAAACAATGCTGAAAATCCATCCGAATGTATCTATAATGTGACCAAACAATGCTTGTATAGCCATTCAAACTATTCTTTCACATCACGAGGTGAGGTACATACATACGAATGTATCTATCATGTGACCAAACAATGCTTGTATATCCATTCAAACTATTCTATCACATCACGAGGGGAGGTACATACATACGAATATATCTATCATGTGACCAAACAATGCTTGTAAATCCATTCAAACTATTCTATCACATCACGAGGGGAGGTACATACATACGAATGTATCTATCATGTGACCAAACAATGCTTGTAAATCCATTCAAACTATTCTATCACATCACGAGGTGAGGTACATACATACGAATGTATCTATCATGTGACCAAACAATGCTTGTAAATCCATTCAAACTATTCTATCACATCACGAGGTGAGGTACATACATACGAATGTATCTATCATGTGACCAAACAATGCTTGTATATCCATTCAAACTATTCTATCACATCACGAGGTGAGGTACATACATACGAATGTATCTATAATGTGACCAAACAATGCGTGTAAATCCATTCAAACTATTCTATCACATCACGAGGTGAGGTACATACATCCGAATGTATCTATCATGACCAAACAATGCTTGTATATCCATTCAAACTATTCTATCACATCACGAGGTGAGGTACATACATACGAATGTATCTATCATGTGACCAAACAATGCGTGTTTATCCATTCAAACGAGTCTATCACATCACGAGGTGAGGTACATAACTACCAATGTATATATAATGTGACCAAACAATGCTTGTATATCCATTCAAACTAGTCTATCACATCACGAGATGAGGTACATACATACGAATGTATCTATAATGTGACCAAACAAAGCTTGTATATCCATTCAAACTATTCTATCACATCACGAGGTGAGGTACATACATACGAATGTATCTATCATGTGACCAAACAATGCTTGTAAATCCATTCAAACTATTCTATCACATCACGAGGTGAGGTACATACATACGAATGTATCTATAATGTGACCAAACAATGCTGAAAATCCATCCGAATGTATCTATAATGTGACCAAACAATGCTTGTATAGCCATTCAAACTATTCTTTCACATCACGAGGTGAGGTACATACATACGAATGTATCTATCATGTGACCAAACAATGCTTGTATATCCATTCAAACTATTCTATCACATCACGAGGGGAGGTACATACATACGAATGTATCTATCATGTGACCAAACAATGCTTGTAAATCCATTCAAACTATTCTATCACATCACGAGGGGAGGTACATACATACGAATGTATCTATCATGTGACCAAACAATGCTTGTAAATCCATTCAAACTATTCTATCACATCACGAGGTGAGGTACATACATACGAATGTATCTATCATGTGACCAAACAATGCTTGTATATCCATTCAAACTATTCTATCACATCACGAGGTGAGGTACATACATACGAATGTATCTATAATGTGACCAAACAATGCGTGTAAATCCATTCAAACTATTCTATCACATCACGAGGTGAGGTACATACATCCGAATGTATCTATCATGACCAAACAATGCTTGTATATCCATTCAAACTATTCTATCACATCACGAGGTGAGGTACATACATACGAATGTATCTATCATGTGACCAAACAATGCTTGTAAATCCATTCAAACTATTCTATCACATCACGAGGTGAGGTACATACATACGAATGTATCTATAATGTGACCAAACAATGCGTGAAAATCCATCCGAATGTATCTATAATGTGACCAAACAATGCTTGTATAGCCATTCAAACTATTCTATCACATCACGAGGTGAGGTACATACATACGAATGTATCTATCATGTGACCAAACAATGCTTGTATATCCATTCAAACTATTCTATCACATCACGAGGGGAGGTACATACATACGAATGTATCTATAATGTGACCAAACAATGCTTGTAAATCCATTCAAACTATCCTATCACATCACGAGGTGAGGTACATACATACGAATGTATCTATAATGTGACCAAACAATGCGTGAAAATCCATCCGAATGTATCTATAATGTGACCAAACAATGCTTGTATAGCCATTCAAACTATTCTATCACATCACGAGGTGAGGTACATACATACGAATGTATCTATCATGTGACCAAACAATGCTTGTATATCCATTCAAACTATTCTATCACATCACGAGGGGAGGTACATACATACGAATGTATCTATCATGTGACCAAACAATGCTTGTTAATCCATTCAAACTATTCTATCACATCACGAGGGGAGGTACATACATACGAATGTATCTATCATGTGACCAAACAATGCTTGTAAATCCATTCAAACTATTCTATCACATCACGAGGTGAGGTACATACATACGAATGTATCTATCATGTGACCAAACAATGCTTGTATATCCATTCAAACTATTCTATCACATCACGAGGTGAGGTACATACATACGAATGTATCTATAATGTGACCAAACAATGCTTGTATATCCATTCAAACTATTCTATCACATCACGAGGTGAGGTACATACATACGAATGTATCTATCATGTGACCAAACAATGCTTGTATATCCATTCAAACTATTCTATCACATCACGAGGTGAGGAACATACATACGAATGTATCTATCATGTGACCAAACAATGCGTGTATATCCATTCAAACGAGTCTATCACATCACGAGGTGAGGTACATACATACGAATGTATCTATAATGTGACCAAACAATGCTTGTATATCCATTCGAACTATTCTATCACATCACGAGGTGAGGTACATACATACGAATGTATCTATAATGTGACCAAACAATGCGTTTATATCCATTCAAACGAGTCTATCACATCACGAGGTGAGGTACATAACTACCAATGTATATATAATGTGACCAAACAATGCTTGTATATCCATTCAAACTAGTCTATCACATCACGAGATGAGGTACATACATACGAATGTATCTATAATGTGACCAAACAAAGCTTGTATATCCATTCAAACTATTCTATCACATCACGAGGTGAGGTACATACATACGAATGTATCTATCATGTGACCAAACAATGCTTGTAAATCCATTCAAACTATTCTATCACATCACGAGGTGAGGTACATACATACGAATGTATCTATAATGTGACCAAACAATGCTGAAAATCCATCCGAATGTATCTATAATGTGACCAAACAATGCTTGTATAGCCATTCAAACTATTCTTTCACATCACGAGGTGAGGTACATACATACGAATGTATCTATCATGTGACCAAACAATGCTTGTATATCCATTCAAACTATTCTATCACATCACGAGGGGAGGTACATACATACGAATGTATCTATCATGTGACCAAACAATGCTTGTAAATCCATTCAAACTATTCTATCACATCACGAGGGGAGGTACATACATACGAATGTATCTATCATGTGACCAAACAATGCTTGTAAATCCATTCAAACTATTCTATCACATCACGAGGGGAGGTACATACATACGAATGTATCTATCATGTGACCAAACAATGCTTGTAAATCCATTCAAACTATTCTATCACATCACGAGGGGAGGTACATACATACGAATGTATCTATCATGTGACCAAACAATGCTTGTAAATCCATTCAAACTATTCTATCACATCACGAGGGGAGGTACATACATACGAATGTATCTATCATGTGACCAAACAATGCTTGTAAATCCATTCAAACTATTCTATCACATCACGAGGTGAGGTACATACATACGAATGTATCTATCATGTGACCAAACAATGCTTGTATATCCATTCAAACTATTCTATCACATCACGAGGTGAGGTACATACATACGAATGTATCTATAATGTGACCAAACAATGCGTGTAAATCCATTCAAACGAGTCTATCACATCACGAGGTGAGGTACATACATACGAATGTATCTATAATGTGACCAAACAATGCTTGTATATCCATTCGAACTATTCTATCACATCACGAGGTGAGGTACATACATACGAATGTATCTATAATGTGACCAAACAATGCGTGTATATCCATTCAAACGAGTCTATCACATCACGAGGTGAGGTACATAACTACCAATGTATATATAATGTGACCAAACAATGCTTGTATATCCATTCAAACTAGTCTATCACATCACGAGATGAGGTACATACATACGAATGTATCTATAATGTGACCAAACAAAGCTTGTATATCCATTCAAACTATTCTATCACATCACGAGGTGAGGTACATACATACGAATGTATCTATCATGTGACCAAACAATGCTTGTAAATTCATTCAAACTATTCTATCACATCACGAGGTGAGGTACATACATACGAATGTATCTATAATGTGACCAAACAATGCTGAAAATCCATCCGAATGTATCTATAATGTGACCAAACAATGCTTGTATAGCCATTCAAACTATTCTTTCACATCACGAGGTGAGGTACATACATACGAATGTATCTATCATGTGACCAAACAATGCTTGTATATCCATTCAAACTATTCTATCACATCACGAGGGGAGGTACATACATACGAATGTATCTATCATGTGACCAAACAATGCTTGTAAATCCATTCAAACTATTCTATCACATCACGAGGGGAGGTACATACATACGAATGTATCTACTAGTATCATGTGACCAAACAATGCTTGTAAATCCATTCAAACTATTCTATCACATCACGAGGGGAGGTACATACATACGAATGTATCTATCATGTGACCAAACAATGCTTGTAAATCCATTCAAACTATTCTATCACATCACGAGGTGAGGTACATACATACGAATGTATCTATCATGTGACCAAACAATGCTTGTATATCCATTCAAACTATTCTATCACATCACGAGGTGAGGTACATACATACGAATGTATCTATAATGTGACCAAACAATGCGTGTAAATCCATTCAAACTATTCTATCACATCACGAGGTGAGGTACATACATCCGAATGTATCTATCATGACCAAACAATGCTTGTATATCCATTCAAACTATTCTATCACATCACGAGGTGAGGTACATACATACGAATGTATCTATCATGTGACCAAACAATGCGTGTTTATCCATTCAAACGAGTCTATCACATCACGAGGTGAGGTACATAACTACCAATGTATATATAATGTGACCAAACAATGCTTGTATATCCATTCAAACTAGTCTATCACATCACGAGATGAGGTACATACATACGAATGTATCTATAATGTGACCAAACAAAGCTTGTATATCCATTCAAACTATTCTATCACATCACGAGGTGAGGTACATACATACGAATGTATCTATCATGTGACCAAACAATGCTTGTAAATCCATTCAAACTATTCTATCACATCACGAGGTGAGGTACATACATACGAATGTATCTATAATGTGACCAAACAATGCTGAAAATCCATCCGAATGTATCTATAATGTGACCAAACAATGCTTGTATAGCCATTCAAACTATTCTTTCACATCACGAGGTGAGGTACATACATACGAATGTATCTATCATGTGACCAAACAATGCTTGTATATCCATTCAAACTATTCTATCACATCACGAGGGGAGGTACATACATACGAATGTATCTATCATGTGACCAAACAATGCTTGTAAATCCATTCAAACTATTCTATCACATCACGAGGGGAGGTACATACATACGAATGTATCTATCATGTGACCAAACAATGCTTGTAAATCCATTCAAACTATTCTATCACATCACGAGGTGAGGTACATACATCCGAATGTATCTATCATGACCAAACAATGCTTGTATATCCATTCAAACTATTCTATCACATCACGAGGTGAGGTACATACATACGAATGTATCTATCATGTGACCAAACAATGCTTGTAAATCCATTCAAACTATTCTATCACATCACGAGGTGAGGTACATACATACGAATGTATCTATCATGTGACCAAACAATGCTTGTATATCCATTCAAACTATTCTATCACATCACGAGGTGAGGTACATACATACGAATGTATCTATAATGTGACCAAACAATGCGTGTAAATCCATTCAAACTATTCTATCACATCACGAGGTGAGGTACATACATCCGAATGTATCTATCATGACCAAACAATGCTTGTATATCCATTCAAACTATTCTATCACATCACGAGGTGAGGTACATACATACGAATGTATCTATCATGTGACCAAACAATGCGTGTTTATCCATTCAAACGAGTCTATCACATCACGAGGTGAGGTACATAACTACCAATGTATATATAATGTGACCAAACAATGCTTGTATATCCATTCAAACTAGTCTATCACATCACGAGATGAGGTACATACATACGAATGTATCTATAATGTGACCAAACAAAGCTTGTATATCCATTCAAACTATTCTATCACATCACGAGGTGAGGTACATACATACGAATGTATCTATCATGTGACCAAACAATGCTTGTAAATCCATTCAAACTATTCTATCACATCACGAGGTGAGGTACATACATACGAATGTATCTATAATGTGACCAAACAATGCTGAAAATCCATCCGAATGTATCTATAATGTGACCAAACAATGCTTGTATAGCCATTCAAACTATTCTTTCACATCACGAGGTGAGGTACATACATACGAATGTATCTATCATGTGACCAAACAATGCTTGTATATCCATTCAAACTATTCTATCACATCACGAGGGGAGGTACATACATACGAATGTATCTATCATGTGACCAAACAATGCTTGTAAATCCATTCAAACTATTCTATCACATCACGAGGGGAGGTACATACATACGAATGTATCTATCATGTGACCAAACAATGCTTGTAAATCCATTCAAACTATTCTATCACATCACGAGGTGAGGTACATACATCCGAATGTATCTATCATGACCAAACAATGCTTGTATATCCATTCAAACTATTCTATCACATCACGAGGTGAGGTACATACATACGAATGTATCTATCATGTGACCAAACAATGCGTGTATATCCATTCAAACGAGTCTATCACATCACGAGGTGAGGTACATACATACGAATGTATCTATAATGTGACCAAACAATGCTTGTATATCCATTCGAACTATTCTATCACATCACGAGGTGAGGTACATACATACGAATGTATCTATAATGTGACCAAACAATGCTTGTATATCCATCCGAATGTATCTATAATGTGACCAAACAATGCTTGTATATCCATTCAAACTATTCTATCACATCACGAGATGAGGTACATACATACGAATGTATCTATCATGTGACCAAACAATGCGTGTATATCCATTCAAACTATTCTATCACATCACGAGGTGAGGTACATACATACGAATGTATCTATCATGTGACCAAACAATGCTTGTATATCCATTCAAACTAGTCTATCACATCACGAGATGAGGTACATACATACGAATGTATCTATAATGTGACCAAACAAAGCTTGTATATCCATTCAAACTATTCTATCACATCACGAGGTGAGGTACATACATACGAATGTATCTATCATGTGACCAAACAATGCTTGTAAATCCATTCAAACTATTCTATCACATCACGAGGTGAGGTACATACATACGAATGTATCTATAATGTGACCAAACAATGCGTGAAAATCCATCCGAATGTATCTATAATGTGACCAAACAATGCTTGTATAGCCATTCAAACTATTCTATCACATCACGAGGTGAGGTACATACATACGAATGTATCTATCATGTGACCAAACAATGCTTGTATATCCATTCAAACTATTCTATCACATCACGAGGTGAGGTACATACATACGAATGTATCTATAATGTGACCAAACAATGCGTGAAAATCCATACGAATGTATCTATAATGTGACCAAACAATGCTTGTATAGCCATTCAAACTATTCTATCACATCACGAGGTGAGGTACATACATACGAATGTATCTATCATGTGACCAAACAATGCTTGTATATCCATTCAAACTATTCTATCACATCACGAGGGGAGGTACATACATACGAATGTATCTATCATGTGACCAAACAATGCTTGTAAATCCATTCAAACTATTCTATCACATCACGAGGGGAGGTACATACATACGAATGTATCTATCATGTGACCAAACAATGCTTGTAAATCCATTCAAACTATTCAAACACATCACGAGGTGAGGTACATACATACGAATGTATCTATCATGTGACCAAACAATGCTTGTATATCCATTCAAACTATTCTATCACATCACGAGGTGAGGTACATACATACGAATGTATCTATAATGTGACCAAACAATGCTTGTATATCCATTCAAACTATTCTATCACATCACGAGGTGAGGTACATACATACGAATGTATCTATCATGTGACCAAACAATGCTTGTATATCCATTCAAACTATTCTATCACATCACGAGGTGAGGAACATACATACGAATGTATCTATCATGTGACCAAACAATGCTTGTAAATCCATTCAAACTATTCTATCACATCACGAGGTGAGGTACATACATACGAATGTATCTATCATGTGACCAAACAATGCGTGTATATCCATTCAAACGAGTCTATCACATCACGAGGTGAGGTACATACATACGAATGTATCTATAATGTGACCAAACAATGCTTGTATATTCATTCGAACTATTCTATCACATCACGAGGTGAGGTACATACATACGAATGTATCTATAATGTGACCAAACAATGCTTGTATATCCATTCAAACTAGTCTATCACATCACGAGATGAGGTACATACATACGAATTTATCTATAATGTGACCAAACAAAGCTTGTATATCCATTCAAACTATTCTATCACATCACGAGGTGAGGTACATACATACGAATGTATCTATCATGTGACCAAACAATGCTTGTAAATCCATTCAAACTATTCTATCACATCACGAGGTGAGGTACATACATACGAATGTATCTATAATGTGACCAAACAATGCTGAAAATCCATCCGAATGTATCTATAATGTGACCAAACAATGCTTGTATAGCCATTCAAACTATTCTATCACATCACGAGGTGAGGTACATACATACGAATGTATCTATCATGTGACCAAACAATGCTTGTATATCCATTCAAACTATTCTATCACATCACGAGGGGAGGTACATACATACGAATGTATCTATCATGTGACCAAACAATGCTTGTATATCCATTCAAACTATTCTATCACATCACGAGGGGAGGTACATACATACGAATGTATCTATCATGTGACCAAACAATGCTTGTATATCCATTCAAACTATTCTATCACATCACGAGGGGAGGTACATACATACGAATGTATCTATCATGTGACCAAACAATGCTTGTATATCCATTCAAACTATTCTATCACATCACGAGGGGAGGTACATACATACGAATGTATCTATCATGTGACCAAACAATGCTTGTATATCCATTCAAACTATTCTATCACATCACGAGGGGAGGTACATACATACGAATGTATCTATCATGTGACCAAACAATGCTTGTATATCCATTCAAACTATTCTATCACATCACGAGGGGAGGTACATACATACGAATGTATCTATCATGTGACCAAACAATGCTTGTATATCCATTCAAACTATTCTATCACATCACGAGGGGAGGTACATACATACGAATGTATCTATCATGTGACCAAACAATGCTTGTATATCCATTCAAACTATTCTATCACATCACGAGGGGAGGTACATACATACGAATGTATCTATCATGTGACCAAACAATGCTTGTAAATCCATTCAAACTATTCTATCACATCACGAGGGGAGGTACATACATACGAATGTATCTATCATGTGACCAAACAATGCTTGTAAATCCATTCAAACTATTCTATCACATCACGAGGTGAGGTACATACATACGAATGTATCTATCATGTGACCAAACAATGCTTGTAAATCCATTCAAACTATTCTATCACATCACGAGGTGAGGTACATACATACGAATGTATCTATAATGTGACCAAACAATGCGTGTAAATCCATTCAAACTATTCTATCACATCACGAGGTGAGGTACATACATCCGAATGTATCTATCATGACCAAACAATGCTTGTATATCCATTCAAACTATTCTATCACATCACGAGGTGAGGTACATACATACGAATGTATCTATCATGTGACCAAACAATGCGTGTATATCCATTCAAACGAGTCTATCACATCACGAGGTGAGGTACATACATACGAATGTATCTATCATGTGACCAAACAATGCTTGTAAATCCATTCAAACTATTCTATCACATCACGAGGTGAGGTACATACATCCGAATGTATATATAATGTGACCAAACAATGCTTGTATATCCATTCAAACTATTCTATCACATCACGAGGGGAGGTACATACATACGAATGTATATATAATGTGACCAAACAATGCTTGTAAATCCATTCAAACTATTCTATCACATCACGAGGTGAGGTACATACATCCGAATGTATATATAATGTGACCAAACAATGCTTGTATATCCATTCAAACTATTCTATCACATCACGAGGTGAGGTACATACATCCGAATGTATCTATCATGTGACCAAACAATGCTTGTATATCCATTCAAACTATTCTATCACATCACGAGGGGAGGTACATACATACGAATGTATATATAATGTGACCAAACAATGCTTGTAAATCCATTCAAACTATTCTATCACATCACGAGGGGAGGTACATACATACGAATGTATCTATCATGTGACCAAACAATGCTTGTAAATCCATTCAAACTATTCTATCACATCACGAGGGGAGGTACATACATACGACAAAGATCGATTTGATTTTAAAAGTTCCAGCAAAAATGAAAGTATATGTAGAAACATAGTCAGAAACAGATGTTCCTGTAATAGGAGGTTAACAAATCATTTCGTAATAACCAATTAAGAAACAAAAATAACGATGTTAGTTCGGTACCCTGGCGTTAATCGGGCAGCATTCCAACATTCTGACAAGGATAAAGATCAGGTGAAAATATGGCCTCTGAAGAGTTGGTAAGTTTTTCACTTAAATGACATAATGACCCAGTTTGTCATCTCATATGTACCAGTTTTGAACTTGACCTAGGTTGCATCTTGACAAACTTTCTGATTATTTTATATGCAAATCAAGTAGAAATTATGGTACAGTAAAACCTCGATAATAAGACCACCATTGAGACCCTTGATAAATGGTCTTCTTATTGAGATGGTCTTAACATTTAGGTTGAATAAAGAGCAAAACAGTAAAAATGGACTTGAAAATTGTGTTCTTAATTTTGAGGTGGTCTTATTATTGATGTTGTCTTTAATAGAGGCTTTACTGTATTTAGTGTGTTTCGAAAGTTTTTCTATAATTTGACAAATAAACCTTAATTTTACACTTCACGCAAATCAGTTACAGACATAGATATGATAAGGCCAACCGTTTCAATTAAATCAAATACTATATCGGACCTCATGCATTCGAATTCATCTGGTATAAGGTTATCGAATAAACGAGGCCCGATTGTGGGGGTTAGGGTTAGGGAATGTGCCCTCAAGGATTAACAATGGTTTTCTATGATATGTCCTGGTAACTAACATGTTGAACCTATATCAACAAGTTTCAAAGTTGAGCTAAATTTCTTTACTGACAAACATTCTGTCTATATGTCATGTGGATTAGCTAGAAATTGCAGTATCTGATGTATTAACAAGTTTTAAATGATATGATACAATGGTATAGTGCTGTTTTTATCAACCTCGAACGCATTCGCTTACTTAAATTGACAAAGATCGGTCCTAAAAGCTCATGCCCCTGTTCGCGGTCAATCTAACAACACTATACATCAAACAAGGTTTGTGCATGGTATTAACCAATCAACCCGTTTTTACCTAAAATAACCTGGTATCGAACTTGTCCGAGGTCATTTTGATCAACTTGATTAAGACAATGCCATTATTGTGACCTCTAGATTGTTGAATATTAACAATGGAGGGATGGACCGACTAACAACGGACGAATAGACTACGGACGTACGAACGACTTCGGGCACAGAGCGATGACAGTATATTGTGCCCAGTTGAACTAAAAATGACATTGGTGTGAAGCGGCTTATAGTATCATTATAGAGATGAGCAGGAGATTTCCCGGTTCACCCTCATCACATTTCAGGATGCTTTGTGTTAAGATGCAAATACACAGGAAGGATTAAGTTGTTACTGGGAACACCACATTCACAAGACAACGACAACATTGTGTCACTGATATGAAAAATGTGTATGTTGTCTTACAAAGCAGACATAGGTATACATAAATACGTAGAAAGGATATTAGATGACATAGTAAGCATACCCTCATTGAAGTACCAGCACCCATCTTTTACCACAGTCGAACAAACAACTCCTGAATTTGTTGTGTTCCTTATTCCACCGCTTTACAAATATCTTAAATGTAGTTATTTGCAAGTTGTTATTCATGAAAATAATAGATCACTTTTATCTTTCATGAACACTAACATTATACATTGTAACATCAAATCAAGTTACTATAAGAATACATGTATATATAATCCATTCTGATAGGTATTGTGTTTACTTGTATATGATGCGACATTACTTGTAACACAATACAACACGATTCAATCAAATTGTGAATGAAAGTATAAGTAGCGATTACTCTGTCCTAATTTTCTCTATTCTGATCACCATATATCGTTACGGAAATGTGCACAGTTAAAGCACAAGAGATTAGAGGTCGGTAAAATACACACCGACCTAATATAATTATCCATAATCTCTAATACAATGTTTTGAATACAATGTAGTACGAAAAGAGTGAATAAATCAGTACATAATCCGTTGAAAAGCGTCGTTAAATAAGAACAAAAATAATCCTGAATGACAAAGCAACAACACTAAATTTCAGTTGAAAACAATGAATGTAGAAGCTGAAGACTAATAATTTGCTAATACAGTAAAACGTCACTTAAAGACAACCTCAATAATAAGACCACCTGAAAATTAAGAACACTAGTCAAGTCCATTTCACCGTTAAGCTCATGATTCAACATTGAATTAGTCAATATTAAGACCACCTCGATAAGTATTCGTGTTTGGTGACACCAGTATTCGTGTTACGTGACACCATTATTCGTGTTTGGTGACACCAGTATTTGTGTTTGGTGACACCAGTATTCGTTATTGGTGACACCAGTATTCGTGTTCAGTGACACCAGTATTCGGGTTTGGTGACACCAGTATTCGTGTTTTGTGACACAAGTATTCGTGTTTGGTGACACAAGTATTCGTGTTTGGTGACACAAGTATTCGGGTTTGGTGACACAAGTATTCGTGTTTGGTGACATCAGTATTTGTGTTTGGTGACATCAGTATTCGTGTTTGGTGACACCAGTATTCGTGTTTGATGCCAGTATTCGTGTTAAAAGACATCGATATTGATGTTTGGTGACACTAGTATTCGTGTTTAGTGACATCAGTATTCGTGTTTGGTGACACCAGTATTCGTGTTCAGTGACACCAGTATTCGGGTTTGGTGACACAAGTATTCGTGTTTGGTGACATCAGTATTCGTGTTTGGTGACACCAGTATTCGTGTTGATGCCAGTATTCGTGTTAAAAGACATCGATATTGATTTTGGTGACACTAGTATTTGTGTTTAGTGACATCAGTATTCGTGTTTGGTGACACCAGTATTCGTGTTTGGTGACATCAGTATTCGTGTTTGGTGACACAAGTATTCGTGTTTGATGACATCAGTGTTCGTGTTTGGAGACAACAGTATTCGTGTTTGGTGACACCAGCATCGTGTTTGGTGACACCAGTATTCGTGTTTGGTAGTATTTGATGATACCGACCAGTATTCGTATTCAATGACATTTATTTTCTGCAACATTTTTGTAACTTTTAAATACTTACGTTGTCCAATGAAATAATCTTTCGAGTTAACAAACGCAACCTTGAGTTTTTGCTGCCGATGCTTATTTTTTTTACATTACGGCTTTTAGAGACTGGTTTAATTTGGAGGACTGACCGGTAGTGACGTCATTCCGGACTTACGTGCATGCTGTCTTCGCCAATGATTTTATTGACTGAATCATATTTAAATAATTTAAGGACAGTTAAACATGCCTTTGGGCATAAGTCGGTATATTGACGTATTTGTTTACTAATTGGAGAGAGTAATCAAGGAAGTGAAGTGAACATTATATGACTAAACGTTAGTAAACACTAATGAAAATGTATCGTGAAATAAATATAAAAAATAAAAAATGCGTGACACGGAAAATTGTTGTGTACGTCAGAAATGTGTGTATTGAGTCAGTTTTGGGATTGTGTGAGTTGTATTGTGGATATAAGCACCATCTTGTGTCAGCATGGACCATACACTCACCAACTTACCATCAGCAAGACAGAACATCTCTCCGGTAAGCATTATAGTTAACTTTTCGTGCCTTTTCTTCTTATATGGAACGAAATATGTGATTAAATGATTTTGATTTTGAAAGTTGATTATTGTAAATGTAGTTAAAACGTTTTTCTTTGAAGTCTGTGCGGGACAATTTTAATAGTTAAATATGCTGTCATTGTTTGTGAGGCGCCATCCGAACATACACATTCTGTTATGTATATAACCGGTATACTACAGTAGATATATTACCTTAAATGAAAAGTTTTTATTTTATTTCAGATCTACTTAAAGCTTCAAGATGAAATTCATGTACGCACTTGTATGCGCAGTTTGTATGGCTATCACACCAGCGACATCACAATTTCAAGGATTTAGAACAGACAACAGAATACGCTATCCATTTATACCAACAGTTCCAATGCAAGGACCTATGTGGATAGGACAGAACAGATTTATGGGTAATTGAAGTATTATATAATATTATAACCAGTGATGTTGGTCGAGTTTTGTCAGTCAGACAAACAAGAATCACCTGCTTGTATAACTATAGAGTCATTGTAATAGTAAAACAGCAAGTAAAATTTGACTAATCATAACAAAATTATTACTCGTATACATACAAAGCGCTTATGAGCTTTCTGTGAAATTTATTACTCATGTGTGCATATGTAATGTACTTCTTGAGCGTGTTATGGGATACGTTTATTCATACAAACCCGGTGAATATCTAGAAATGATATGGTTTGTATGACCAACGATTGGATACAGGCTTCAAATCATAATCTAATATTCTCTT
This sequence comes from Mactromeris polynyma, assembly GCA_032209605.1. NCBI lineage: Eukaryota > Metazoa > Mollusca > Bivalvia > Venerida > Mactridae > Mactromeris > Mactromeris polynyma. Next base: position 19,148,018 of record JASFXZ010000008.1, read on the forward strand.
CAAAATGTAATAATTTCATGGCACGAAAGTATGTCGGGAGGTTTTTACTGGTCACGAAGGAATAATGGCTGTGAATAAAAGTCTGGAATGTTATACGTATATGTTCATGCAGTTTTCCTTTAAATTCATTTAATCGTGTCATTTTAAGAATGCTTGGAATATCTGAAATACTTTATTGTACTGTCTATAGCTGACTACGTGTACAATAGTTTACAGTACAACCAGACTACAGCATTTTATACGGTGGCTGTTGCTTAAACATTCATTTCCTTATACATGTACATGTGTTACAAATGGCATACTTATAATATTTTCATGCACGTGTTTTAGGGTTTCCAAGTAACATGGGTATGGTGATGCCACAACCAATGTGGACAGGATTCCAACAATGGTCCCAACCAACAAACTGGCAAACTTCATGGAATAACAACAATAATAACAACCAATTGAATCCAACCGTCAATACTAATAACGTAAGTTATAAAACACTGTACTATATATGGCAAATTTGAATAGAAAGATGTAGGATCGATATTTCAAAAATACATTTTTGTCTGAAAACTTTAATGGTTTCATAAACGGGCTTTGATTTACAGTACAAAATGCAAACTTTCTAAAACTCTTGAGAGGCAACCTCTCTTCAACAACATTATCTTTCCTGTTATAATAATGTATAATTAACCTCTTCAGGGCAAACAACCTCTAAACAACAGTCAAACTGTTTGTCTCTCATAGGAGGTTACTCTGGACACGTTGTCTGATGCACTGTATACATGTATATATAACGGTTGAATAGGCGAGTCATTCACCGAGTACATAAAATGTGTTTTAAAAGTTTATGGAAAACAGTGAAAGCTTTCCAGAATGTTTTATATGATATATGCATGTAGCAAGTAATGCAGTTGTTGAATTTGTATTCTCAGGTTGCAACAAGAACAAGTACTTCGGGACAATCAACAGATCCCTGGGAAACATACAAGCAGTTTAGTTCAGGAATGAATTCTGTCGTTGGTGGAACACAGGCAATGTCTGGTATCAATCCAATAGTTTCATCTAACCTTCCTGTAAATGGTTTACGCAGCAATAACTACCCATGGAACACATTCGCCTCAAATTCGCAAAACTTTCCCATTATACCAAACAGTGCGAACACAGGAGGATTCATTGGAGCTACAAATAATATGAACACCGGCAATGGCGGTCTTATGAATAATCGGTTGACGACGTCAAGTTTTCCACTAAACGGAGGACTCAATGGTAACACCATTAACAGTGGTAATAGTAATTTGGGAAATTCTCAGTTTGCCACTTCAAGTTTTCCACAAAACGGAGGACTCAATGGTAACACCATTAACAGTGGTAATAGTAATTTAGGAAATTCTCAGTTTGCCACTTCAAATTTTCTACAAAACGGAGGACTCAATGGTAACACCATTAACAGTGGTAGTAATTTGGGAAATTCTCAGTTTGCCACTTCAAGTTTTCCACAAAACGGAGGACTCACTGGTAACACCATTAACAGTGGTAATAGTAATTTGGGAAATTCTCAGTTTGCCACTTCAGATTTTCAAAACGGCGGCATCTTGTCACAGACCCCAGGATTAAATAATAATCAATTCCAATGGCCGTAAGGAAATCCTTACTGGGAACTGTTTATTTCATAACCTCAGCTTTCAGTTAGGTGCTTATTGTGTTCTCGGTATAGCAAAGAAATAAGGAAACAAAATGGGACTTTGTATTGGTGTAATTGTAATTGGAACAAGTAAAAAACCAACAGATTCAAACTTCAAATTAACTTACAATAATTACTGTATTATATTGGTCTGGGACTCAAAATATCAATAGTTCGGTTGATGCATTACTATACAGTCCCTGGACTTATTTTTGTGATTTGATACATGTAGTTCAGTTTTTGTGTATATTGTATTTAGTTTATATTCATCATTTACCCTCGATTTTTAAACAAGTCATTACAACTTATATTAATCACTCGCGATAATTGTCTTCTGGATAACTAACCAGCAATAGCGCCTAATTCATGGATCGAGTCGTACCCTTCGGGTGAGGAGTCAGGCTCTCTATCATTCGATCACTTTGTCCCCAGCGGCATGTATTTACCTCTTTTAATATGTGTATGTAACCGTATGTGGCAAACATGAACCATTTTTAAAATGCATTACATTGTTATATTCATTATTTAATTAATTTTGTGATATTTATGTATTTTTATACATTTTGTTAATAAATGTTACACAAACAAATATTTCTCATTGTCTATATGGCACAGTGCTTAGCAAATAAGCAATGCGCTTCAAATGAATAGTCATTCGCAATCTTGTAGATCGTAACCAAGCATTCACATGATTGATAACTGAAATCCTATTATCAATGTGGCCATTGATGATTAAAAGTACGTAAATACTGGTCACCGTCTATTAAAGAAATTCCATAGTCAACTAAAGCTCCCTTCCCACCTTCCCCGACCGACGCCGTCTTGAATATCGTGGAGCGTCTTGGGAGGATCGGGGAGGTGATCGGGGTTGATCCAGATCACTCGGGAAGCGTCGGGATGGGTCGTAGCGACGTCAGGAAGGACCTTTGGTCGGGGCCAAATTTTTGAACTTGTTCAAAAATGTCCACGACCTACCCCAAAGTGAAGGTCGTAGTAAAAGTTGTAACATAGTCGTAGCGACGTCGGGTGGTCGTGGTGAGGTCGTGGTGAGGTTGTAGCGAAGTCGTGAATGACTGCGTGGGAATTTTCACCACGATCTTCGCCGACCATCTGCGATCCCATCAAGACCATACCACGACTTTTTATCAAAATCGGTCTAGGTATGTCGTAACGTGGCCAGGGATAACGTCGTATTAGGTCGTATGAAGTCGTAGTAGATCGTGGTAGATCGTAACATAGTCTTGATTGGTCGTGACATGTCGTAGTGGCGTCGTACGACCTTGTTACGATCCATCACGATGGGCGTACGACCGTCGTGAAAAGGTCTTGACACAGTCGGGGTAGGTCGTGTTTTTTTGAGAAATTTGCATAATCGCCACGACTAACGCCGATCTTAGCAACTTTCAAACGTCGGCGTATGTCGTAAGCAAGGTCGTGAAGGTGGGAAGGGGGCTTTATTGAAATGATGAGTGTGGGTTGGAGGACCGCCTTGGAACATTCGGTGGCAAAACATGCCACTGAATGTTTAAGTCTGGTTTAAGGGTACATCCATCTTAACATTTATCCTACTACTAGTAGTTATCACCCAAATAAGTAAGAAACAATAAATATATTTAAAAAAAGATAAACGGCGTAGATAGAATGATGTATTCCGGTATGTTAAATGAAATAATGTTTTTGCAACATGTTGAAAAATAAATCCTTACAAAAAGTAACTCAGATATATATATATAGTCCTACTATAATCATGAACCTGTCTTATCAGGGTCATTTTGTATGTGCTTAAACATATTAACTACTACCGGCGAAATTCGAACTATACTAACTTGGTCTATCTTATGGTAGGTTCCCACTGCCGATCAGATCAACTCGATCGTCCCGATCGCCCAAATTCCCCGACCACGTTCGACCAACTGCTTGATGAGGCTTGTACACGACTTCTTCTCGACCGCTACTCGATCGTACACGACCCCCACACGACCATTCACGACTCCTCCACGACTTCAACCCGACAACCACTCCGAACTCTACTCGATCATCTCGACCCATACACGATCCCTACAAGATATCCTCTCGACCAGCCCAACCAACACGACATCTACTCGATCTCTATTCGATCTCGACCCGACCAGATCGACCTGGTCGTACCGGGGTCGTAGGGGGTCATGAATTGGTCGTGTACGGACAATTTCAGTATAAATACTTCGAACTTTTGTGGTCAGCATGTAGCGAATCCGTGGTCCAGTGGTAACGCGCTGGACTTGTAATCCAGGGATCGCTGGTTCGATTCCCCGCTCCATCACTGACCGTACTAACAGTCTTTCGGACGAGACTTTAAAAACCGAGGTCCCGTGTATGATGCTTTACATCGAGCACGTAAAAGAACCAGGGGTGCTGCTGGAACTGGGGCATCTCCTGCATCATGCACTATCCTCCAAAAATCTAATATGACTAACATTCTTCTGGAGGCGTCGCCCATATGGGAAACCGGTGGCGACGATAAATAAACGCAAATACAAACAACAAGGTCAGCATTCAGAAGTTCTAGAGGATCCGCATCATATATCATATAGGTAGAGCAATTGCAGTTGTGGGCCTGGTGGTTAGAGCTCCAGAGAGACAGGGTCATGGCTGTGATGGCGCTTGAAGATGAAGAAGGGGTCGAGGAGCGTAGAAGACGCACAAGAAGGCGCAGGGAAATCTGGGTGAGGCAGTGGCTGATACGGCGACCACTGTATGGGCAGTATGACCAACTGCTGCAGGAGCTCAACAGAGAGGACCACAATGCCTACAGAAATTTCCTCAGAGTAGACGCTGATAATAATTATACTGTACCTCTTTCTCAGGGGAACAAGGCTGCTCCTGCACCTGACTCCTGGTATGCTTGGCAGGGGAGTCAATATGATGTGTCGGTGGCTCTCATTCCTTCCCTTCTGAGCGGGGGCTGGAGGCGATTAGGTTCCGGCTTCATCATCAACAAATGTAGCAGCAGGCTTGGCCTTAGAGATCTGCGCGCCCTTTTAATCGTGTCGTGGCCACTTGCGCTCGTGTATGGTCGATTAGGGGTCGAGTAGCGATCGGGAAGTGATCGAGTACGGTCGGATAGCGGTCGAGTTGATCTGGATAACAGATCGAACAAGGATCGCGTTGATCGGGAAGCGATCGGGTTTTACTCGAGTAGAGGTCGAAATGATCGGGTACTGATCGGTAAAAACAATTTTAAAAAAATTATCCCGACCAAACTACATCTCTACACGATCGTTTCCCGATCAACTCGACCTCTACTCGACTAATACCAGATCGCTTCCCGATCGCTTCTCGAGCGCTTGGCTTCTCGATCCCTACTCGAATTTTTTTGACATGCCAAAAATTTTCGGGTAGGAAGCCGGAGCAATGCCGAGCAATGTAGACCATCCCGACCACTCCTGCCGAGCGAGCCAGACCAGTTCCCGATCGTTTGATCGGGCTTGATCGAGTTGATCTGATCGGCAGTGGGAACCTAGCATTAAGGGCTCAGTTACACTGGGCATGCGACCAGGTTACGAACTAGCTGCGATCGAAAAAAAATGAAATCGTGGGCAAATCGTAGATAGAGCGAACGACTGGTCGCAGAGGTCGTGGGTGATCGCCAGAGCAAAATCAGTCGCAGCAAGGTTGATGGTCGTGTTCAAAACTTCTGACCTGCGATTCCAAATCGTAAGAGGTCGCAGACAGTTCTTACATGGTCGTACTACCAGTCGCGCATGGACGCACCGCCAGTCGTGCATGATCGTGGGTCAAGTAGTCGCGCGATTGATCGTGCTACCGGTCCTGCCACCTGACGATTGGTGGTGCCACATATCGATTGCTCTTAAGACTGGTGGTAGGTCATCGTACGATCGGCGGTGCGCGTGTTCAACAACGATCACCAACGATTGGAGAAGATCGATCGCAAGATCAATCGTAGGTAATTATGGGACCTCTGGTTGCGATCGATCGTGCGAGAGGTCGCAGGTCGCCACGATTTACTGACGATAGGTCGCTAATCGCCACGACTGCAGAGCGCCAGCACTAGTCGCACGATAACCTACGATTGATCTCGCGATCGATCTTCTCCAATCGTTGGTGAACGCACGACCACGCGCACCACCGACCGTACGATGACCTACCACCAGTCTTAAGAGCAATCGTAGTATGCCATCGCAAATGGAGATCGTAGCAAACATTGCCGATTGGTCGTACCTCGGCCAAATTGCCACCAATCGCACGATCCAGAAAACGTACGATCCGGTGTGACTGAGGCTTTAAGCACAACAGATTAGAGGTCGGTAAAATACACACCGATCTAATATAATTATCCATAATCTCTAATACAATGTTATGAATACAATGTAGTGCGAAAAGAGTGAATAAATCAATACATAATACGTTGAAAAGCGTCGTTAAATAAGAACAAAAATAATCGTGAATGACAAAAGCAACAACAGTAAATTTCAGTTGAAAACAATGAATGTAGAAGCTGAAGACTAATAATTTGCTAATACAGTAAAACGTCACTTAAAGCCCACCCCAATGATAAGACCACCTCAAAATTAAGAACACTATTTTCAAGTCCATTTTCACCGTTTTGCTCATGATTCAACCTTATTAGTCAATATTCAGACCACCTCGATAAGAAGACCAGTTTTATCAGGTCCTAGAGGTGGTTTATTATTGAGATTTTACTGTAGTTGAAATGCAATGTGCACAGTAACCACTAACACATGAACCTTGTCTATATACATGTAATATTATTATTCATGCATGTAGTATTCTGAGCTGATTTCAATTAAAAACTTTAAATGTTCTGTTGTCGCAAACAACAGGGATCGTATATGATATAGTGTGTTCCAGTAAAAATGCATAAAACGTTATAAATTTTCAAATTTCCAAAGGCCAAATGTGTTTTCCAACGTATAGTGAGTGGTGACGCAATGCAAATAGATATCTAAGCGATATGCAGTGATTGGTAGCAAATGGTTCGGTGTTTTTGCCGTAAATAATTGCGGACATCTTTATAACTTGCCATTCGTTGACATCACTAAACTATATAAGTTCTTTTAACGTTTAACTCGTAGAGACACTGGTCTTATAGCATAGATGTATGAAAGGATTAATAACAAAATTGAAAAACACAATCGAAAATTGCCTGCTTCAAAATATGACATAAAGAAGAAATAATTATATATTAAGTCACTAACATAATTTCCTAAACTAACTAAATCATCAATACTTCTTAAAACAATATTCTAAACACTGGTAACCATTGGTAACTTTTAACACCATGTACAAAATGAAGCCTAGTTAAAACAGGTTGCGTTTTTAATGGTGTTAAGTATACTTACAACATTGTATACATAATCCTTCCTTTAGATTGTAGCACGTGCTGTCCATCGACAAACTGCGTTTCCACGAAGGAAGATTTTAAAAATGATCTCTTGAATCATATTGTAACAATCCAATTTTGTGTTTGCTGTGTTTTCAAGACATTCTCCTGTCATACAAGCTAGGTAATAAATGGTTACTTTTTCACGAAATATGTCGGGCCATTCGTTGCGCCTCTGTTCCCAATACGTATGTACCAGTGAAGTCCTCAAATGCCTTATATTTAATGGATTTTTGTTTTCCCGGAGGTCTGTGTAGAGAGGCACTGTCTTGTGTATGTGGCGTTCCCTGTAGCAACTTAATTATTCTCTGCGGTGGAGAGAATTTCAATAAGCTTTTGCTTCCAATTCTATCCACTTGTCTATTATATGCACTTTGTTATATTGTCATTTACTGTATATTACATGACAATTTAGACAAATAAATATGTTTAAACTAACTTATTCTATTTCTGTTATTGTTCACTTTTAATGTTCTATATTTATAGTATAAGTGAATATCGAGGGCTCAACGCAACACTGTTGTAACTCCTATGTATTCATATAGGAGTTACGACAGTGTTGCCATGAGGGGGGGGGGGGGGCATGTTAAAAGGTACCCAAGTTCAAACGTCCCCAGACCAAAACGTCCCCATTTTGGGTTAAAGCGTCCCAACTTTTGTTCCTCAGTGCTACAAATAATTTGACGAAACTTCCCCACTAGTGTCCAAAACGTCCCCATTTATTTCCAAAACGTCCCAGTGAACACCACCTCGGTGATAAATACGATAAGCAAATACTATGTACTTGGTTTACTAGTTTTAGTGAATTTGAATAATAAACACACATCAGTATAAAACCTACATTAATGTATACCAGTAATTACCACATAACGACATAATGCAAAATTTGCCCTGAAAATATGTGTGGCTAGAGTCAATGTACATACAAATTATACTAATGAGGTGGAAAACTACATGAATGTTTATAGAATGTGTATCCATGTAGCCATGAGCCATCGATATACTTAAAAATGAAGTAATATGTTAAAAATGGTGGGTATTCAGTATAGACACAGTGTCTATAGTATCTTACTGAACTAGTGGGTCGCTTCTAATACTAGTTTACACATTGCCTAGTTTTCCAATAACTGGGAGCACCAATTAGGTGACCGGACGAGTCCAGCAAATACCGAGAGGAGACCGGACGAGTCCAGCAAATACCGAGAGGTGACCGGACGAGTCCAGCAAATACCGAGAGGTGACCGGACGAGTCCAGCAAATACCGAGAGGAGACCGGACGAGTCCAGCAAATACCGAGAGGAGACCGGGAACTTGTATGGGCCACACATTTCACCACTTTTGCTACATTACATAATTGTACACGTTTTCTATTAAATTTTCAAGTTAAATATAAACTTTATTTACGTGTAACTTTTATATATCTGAGTCCATTTGAAATGTTTGATGGGCAGAATATTTTCCCAAAACATAACATGATGTAGCGTGGATTACATCGAGGTTACGGGAAGACGAGTAATATCCATGCACGTGTGCGCGATTTGTAGATGACAGCGATGTTTATTCGTAAATACGTGCCTCTACCGGAAGTGCTACTTTCGATATTTTGTTTAAATTTTTTAGAAGTTGTAGCTATAAACCGTGGAATTTGCTGCTCTGTGTCGTTTTTATAAACGATGACAGACACGAAAGATCACTTTTCTGACAATGCTACTAATATGGAACTCCTTGAGAAAGCGAAGAATGAATTTAATCGAGAAAAACGGCTGATTATAAAGAATTTACCATCCGCGACAAGCGAGAAGGTGACTATCTTCTGACTCAATATTTTTATTGACTCGCTTGATGTGTTTTCAGCACATTTTATTATGATCCCGTCGAAGTCGTACGAGTATAAGTGTGACCCATGTCAGCCGTCAATACCAAATGTATCGTCCCATTTATCATTTCAGGGATAATTCCATGTGGAAAATTTCCAGTAAACGCTTGCTTGTTGAAAAAAATAAGTGGCATAACTGAAGGCAGTGGAAAATTTGGCACGGTTGAGTTGCATACCTTGTTTATGCATCATACTTGGTACTATTACTAGGGATGGGATGATTCATTCGTGAAATGATTTCTTTGTCATCTAGAGTTGATAAAATGGCATTGTAGATTAATTGCCACCTTGCAGTGCTGTGCCATGTTTAACTTTAAGTTGTTATTTTGGATACTAGTAAGTTCGGTAAATAGCAAGTTCGGTAAATTGATTTTAACGTTGGTTTCTTTCGGAGGTTTTGGTAAAAAGATTTTTTGTTAACATTGAATGTTTCAGTAAATTAATATATAAAAGTGTTGTTAACACATTTTCAATTAAAAGTTAATGCTAGAAATAAAACAACCAAACATGTATTTGTATAATTAAAGCTGAACACAGATAGGATTATCAGGTGTCATAAGCTTTGAACTGCAATCAACGTGTTAATTATAATTAATTACGGGTACGAGTTGACTTGGATAGGTACGAGTTGACCAAAGAAAGGGTACGAGTTGACTTGGATAGGTACGAGTTGACTTGGATAGGTACGAGTTGACCAAAGTAAGGGTACGAGTTGACAAAAGAAAGGGTACAAGTTGACTTGGGTAGGTACGAGTTGACCAAAGAAAGGGTACGATATGACTTGTGTAGGTGTATAATGCACTAATTGACTTAATTACATTGTTTGGTCACACTATCCTATTATTAAGCCTATGTCATTGTTCAATGTTAACAAAAAAACCTTTTTACCAAAACCTCCGAAAGAAACTAACGTTAAAATCAATTTACCGAAACCTCCAAACGAAATGAACGTCAAAATCAATTTACTGAACTTGTGATTTACCGAAACCTCCGTAAATCGTTATTTTCCCAGCACTGACCCTTTTGGGGCGAAGTATTCTCTTATTATTGAGGTGGTCTTTAAGGGCTGCATGACAAGTCACAACTCAACCCCCTAAGTCAACTCGGCCCCTTATTTTGCTAAGTCAACTCTACCCCTCTTTTTTTCAATGTATGTATGGAGGATCAAAATTATGCGTAAAAGGGATTATCGTTGATTTAACTTTGACAATCTTATTAAAAATTCTTGGTGTCACAATGTTTTAATTGATTTATATAAATGTATTAATGCATGTAATTGCTTTTGGCGACCCTGTTGGGTTCATGATTCTTTTGTCCATTGGCTGACATCCATTTTCTGATTATGTTCAGCTATGTTGTTGTTTTCAAATTTTTGCCTGTTGTGTTCTTTTGTCCATGAATGTGTTAATTCAAGTTTTTCTAATTGCCTATTTTATCCTGGATATAATGAAAGGGGAAATTACCCATCAGGGATAATTGAGTTTAAAATGCGATACTGTTTAGCAGTTTATGGATTAAAAATGATAGCATCGTAACTCAAGATGAGGTTGGTGGAGGGTTTTAATGTTGAACTTCAGGGGAAAACATACTATTTTTTGAGGGGGTGAAATGGGGCTAAATTTTGCCCAAAAACACCGACAAAAACATTAAAATAATTGGAGGTCATATGACATCATTTGCAGAGGCACACTGATTTTGCTGTGTTTTGGCTTGAACTGTACATTAATCTTGAACAAGGGTAAATAACTATTTGGCACTATTCAATATGCAAGATTGTTACTTTATTAAATGTTCCTTCAAACTGGTTGAATAATATTGGTAAGAGTTTGTGACAACAGTGACTCGGAACATAATCATTATGAGTTTGTTAAGTTTCAATGAACATTGTGTCGGTGTCACTGGACATCACAGACAGCACAGTGGGTTTTTCTACGTTTAGAAGTTTTGAATATTATACTGCTGCTGTAAGGTTGTTGTATCTCTTGTGTAGGCTTATTTCTGAGATTTAGAGGATACTTTTCTGGAAATACTTTTTCATGTAATGATTCACATTAGTAATTTGATTTAATTATTTTTATTTAGAAGTTAACTGAAATTTGAAATATGCCATGACCAGCTCTATATATATATATTGATATATAAACATGGAAAATTAAATGTCTATTTCAAGTTTAACTTACTTCCGATGTACTGTACCTGTACTGTACCTGTATGTTACTGTAGTGATCTCTTCCAGGCTATGTGGTCTTCTATCATTCATCGCTTATAAGAAATATATATGTGAAAAATATTAAAACGATCCACATACTCTTTCATTTGTCCATTGCATTTCTGTATTGTTCTAACCAGTTGAAAAATAATTTCATAAGTTTGTCACTCTCAGAATTCTTTGCATATTTATCCAAGTTAGTAAGTTCCAGAAATATTGATTTTAAGAGTCACATACAACTGGTGCTTTCTCATGTTTCATCATTGTGATATTCAATTGGTATTGGATTTGGGTACTGACAAACAATCACAAGGATTTTACCACATAACATAACATTGTTTATTCAACAGCTTCTATCTTTATTATTTATATTTAACTTATTACGTTATAATTCATTGAACTGAACTGATAGAAATTATTAAGGCCTCTGTGAAGCCAATAAGGTACTCTTTTTCATTTTGAATGACAAATTTACATTCTTTCCTATTTTGTGGTATGCACAATAAGGCATATGATATTATTTACTACTTGAACAGTCTGTCTTTATATTAGTTTTAAAGCCCGGCCACAGTTGTAAAATATTCCAATGGAACTCTAGTCTCTACACTAAGATTAGATATGACAAGGGGTTTCAAGTACACAACTTGGGTTTGTAATGTCAAGGTCACAGGCCATGTTACTCTTTGGGGTCATTCATGTCTGCAAGTATTTTCTGTAGTTCCTTATGTTAGTAGCTATTAGTATAAAAGTATTTTATGTAGAAAAAAAATATAAATAGTTAACTAGATTTGCTTACATGTAAATTTTTATATATTAGTTTTTGAAAACTTATTTTGTGATGACAATGTGTTATACAACTCAATGCAGAAACATACCATGGCTGTGTAGTGTTGTCAATAAGAACCAGCTGCCGGTCGAAATGGCTGGTTCAGATGGCATTTGGGTCGGTTTATATTTGTGAATATTGCATTTTTTGATCGCCAAGACTCCCCTAGCTGGCCAGTTACTTTTCTGTTTGTGCTGGTTCAACCAAAACTTATTGACAACACTTGCTGTGGTCTCATATTTTCAATGAATGTGACATTTTGTTTGCAGATCCATTATTTTGCTTACAAGACTAACAGATGAGCGTTAATTGGCTGTTACGATTCAGCGATGGCCAACCATGGACGTGGAGAGATGCGGACCTGTAACAACGGGTGATTGTAGACAATACGTCCTACTGTACCACTCACTTCCATTCTCACACATATCTGTTATATGTTGGTCTTATATTACGTCGGTTCCCCGTGTCCTGTGTATGTCTTTGTTGTGTTCAAAGTGTTGTATTTTTGTGTTATCAGAATTTGTCAGAAAATCACGTGGAATTCTTTGTCTAAATTGCTGTCCTGGTTTTGAGAAATTGTAATATGAAAGGTTACCTTTGTTTCTAGTTGATTTTCTGACAAACGCCCCTTCCCCCAGCAGTTGGCCAGTTGTCGACAATAATTGTGTAAAATTGTCACTGCAAGTGGGTTTTCCTTACTCTCTTATATCTTATGGTTTACGTATCTTTCAGAGTGTCTCTTCACTTTCTCTCTTTGACAATTTCTGAGGCTATGACTGAATGACTAACTTCCATCATTTTTGTGTCTTACTCTTTCTTAAATGGCTTTAATTCTTTCTGGTTAATTAAGCTATTAAATTAACTTTATCCTCCAGTCTCTGGTATAAGATAGTGATCATTTCTACTTGTCTTCATTTTATGCTCATTTGAACTGCATTTTTCTACATAAGTCTGAAGTCTCTGTTCCAATCTATTGTCTGATGTTTCTCCCTGATGTCTATGGATCAATTCTGTTATTTCAATTGCTGATTCTTTAGATTTTCTCATCTATTCTCCCTATTTTTTGGATCTGGGATAAATTTGGTCTCATACCAGTCTGTTTTCTATCACAACCCTTGCATGACACTACACAACGAATGAATGATGCCGGCCTGTTTCTGCCCGTGTTTCCTTCTTTCATGTCCATGATTGTTAAAACATTGTGATTTCATCATTTAACCCAACCTGTATATTTTTCAGGATATCCATGCTTTCATGGGATTCAATGGAGAGTTTCCTGTAGAATCAGTTTCCATGGTGAAGAATTTCAATCAAGGTAAAATGTTGTTGGAATATAAAATCCCTGGTCAAGAAAAGAGTGGTAAAACAATGAATCTGCAATTGTCTTTTTTTGCACCATTGTGAAGAGAGATTCACTCTAATGTATGCTTCCCTTGATAAGTTTTAATGTTTAAAGGTATTCTATCAATATATATGCTAAGTAATAATTTTGACAAAATGACAGGTTAATGCCTTCATGCAGACATACTCGAATACACAGCATTATAATTTTTCTTAAAAGTTTCCCCGGACTGCAAAACTTTAGTCTGATATGGGTATTTACTATGATAGGGCTAACTCGGGGCATATGTCAGGTTTAAAATGCCGTTATCGGATTTGTTGTTTTGGGAAACGGGAAAGAAAAGTGACAATGTAGAGTTATCGAGTACATAATTATGTACCACCAGTTTTTGTGTATTTTGACGAGAAATTTAAATTATCTACCTTTAATGAATTGAGGTAAAATGTTTATTTTTGTCTTTGATATTTTGCAGCCATTGTAACCCTGAAAGATCCATCCCTGGTTGATGATGCCATATCAAAGTTAGATAACACAAAGTTAGATACTCTTACAGTATCTGTAGCAGTTTGTAGAAGTGAGAAGATATTATGTGTGGCACATCTACCACTTGCTATGACGGAATATAAGTTCCGTGAGATGGTTGTTGAATATGGGAATGTCGATACTTGCTTTCTGATGAGATCTGAAGAAACAGGTTGGTAGACGTGCAAGGTTCAATTAGGTGCTGAATCTCAACAATCATTTTGATAATTTTTGACTGGATTTTGACTGAAATATATTTTTGACCCGATGAATTCCAATGAACGAGGTCCGACTACTTTAAATCTTGAGTTTAAACTGTTTTCACCCTGCAACTTTTCAGTTAGTATATTTCCGTAAAATCTTATTAAGTTATAGCAACAAAAAATCTGGCCTTCTGTATATGTAAGTCTATTGATGTAACTCGGCAAATTATGATAGCTGCGTAAATATCGACACTATGAGAAGACAATATATTGTATTGTCTCACTTAGTTACCTCATTTCTTGTTATGATAATTGTAATTTTCGTGTAATTCAAAGTAATAGTGTATGGGTTGTTAACAGTACCTTGGTAATTGATTATGAATCCCTAATAATGTACAAACAAAGAAATTAAGAGCCTTGAATGAGAAAGTATTGCATGGGGTCCGATATATTACACAGTACTATGTTTATTTGTCACAGGTGATAGTAAAGGTTATGGTTTTGTGGAGTATAATGAGCCAATAGAATGTGTTGGACAGATAAAATGTGCCATGGATTTGTCTGAAGTTGATGAACAGACCATACATTGTGATGCCATAGTAGATAGTTCTCAGTCAGGAATTACTTTCCAGGTTTGTTTAAACAAATGTCCTCAGATTGTTTAATTTATAAATTAGTCTGTTTACAGACATGTTACAGTAGATGTAATACTCATACTTACTTTGAGATGTTACAGTAGATGTAATACTTATACTTACTTTGAGATGAAAATCAGGGAACAAATCAGCTTATTTTAAACATACAGCTGTCTCCTGTTAAGGCATCCACTTTGGGAGAGTGGGAGGTCGAAATTTGAATCAAGGTAGGGGTCCGTTCCAATATGGCCAGTTGGTGAGCCGCCAGCTAGTTAAATATTTCGTTACGGGGTCCTTACCTGCCTCATCCCCGGCATTCAAAATAGGAATTAGGAAGTGAATGTGCTCAGAAAGTAGGTCTTTCCTAAGTCAGAAATGGCTGGCCCTTTAAGTAGGGCTGGCCATATAATAAATCAATTATTATAACCATTCTGTAGTATTGTCTACAATACTTCATTTAGAACGACAAAAGTGTGGGAAGTTACTTGTACTCCTTTGGGATTGACATATTACACTTTTCCATCATACTTGATTTTTGTGTTGAAGGTCACATGGCATCCATTTACATTTTGTCACGAAATATTTAAAAATAATGATGTATATCAACACTGTCATGTTATTCTCTGTTTAGTTTTTGTTCAGAAATACTGCTGATGTGATGATGCGGTCAAGTTTATATTATTTGATGTGTGTTTTGTTTTACAGGACTTACATTCCAAATGTCTTCTTATCAACAACTTACCAGATGATTATTGTGATTCTATTGCTCTGAGAGAATTGTTTAGTGAGTTAGTAAAGCCAGTATATTGCCAGGTAAGCTTACTCTCACTCTTCCACATATTCATGTACCACCTCCATAGCTCAATTGGTAAAGTATCTGCTTTGAGTGCAGGAGGTTGTGGGTTCGATCCATGGCCCCGTCGAAACAATAAAGTGAAAAATTGTACCAATTGCTTCCTTGCATATCGATGATACGGATATATCAAACAGCAAATATCAATTGATTATATTTTACATTCCTATAATAGACTTTTAACTCCTCTATTTCATGTTTATTATAATTATTTATGTTTATTAGTGTATGTCGTACATAATTAAATTTTCAACTTTTATTTTTTATGATAACAAGATACCGTTTAATGATTTAAGTAATTAATCCAATTGGCACATTTGTAAAAATACCCATTTTTCTGCCATTATGTCGAATATCGATCAACAGAAAAATTTGTTGATGTATCAATTGTATCAATGACAGCCCTTATATTGATTGTTGAAGGTGTAATTTATCTTCTATACTAAGCTTGATCTAATCATCTATATGTTGTATGGAATTGTACATAGGCTCGTGATGTGTGTTGGTTGTGATTGCAGATTGTTACAAAGGAAGGGTGCTCACTGGGGTTTGGTATCATAGAATACGACGAAGCATCAGATGCAGAAAAAGCTTTCAATGAATTTAGTGGGTATGAAATAAATGGTGTAAATATGAATATCCAATACTGCATCCCTGGAAAATCTGCTGTCCACATGTTTACCAGAATTATGTATCAATATGTAAGTACTGTCAATATTTTGTTTTTAATTTTAAATTGTGGCTTCTAATTTTGACTGTCCCTGATGTTTCTACTATTTGACAATGTCAGTATGTCTATATTTGATAACAGTATGTTTCCTGTTGCATCCAATGTCATCATTCATGAAAGTCATGAAAATGGTTTTTAATGTGTGGATTTGAGTTAAATATTTGTATGTTTAAAAAAATGAAACAGTGGTGAAAATAACTGCAGTATTTGCTAAAAATCAGTGGCTTGAATGTTAAATTATGACATTTTTTTGATATTAGATTTGTACATTGCAGGGTCATATGATTTATATTAGATTTGTACATTGCAGGGTTATTTGATTGCTATTAGATTTGTACATTGCAGGGTGATATGATTGATATTACATTTGTACTTTTCAGGGTGATATAATTACATTTGTACATTTCAGGGTGATAAAGTAAATGTAAATAAAGCCAGTCTCCTGCCAGATCCTGTCTACCCTAACCCTGCCTTCCTCAAACATATCTTCTTCAAGACTCATGTAGCCAAACATCCCCGATGTAAGTATATAATTATGTAGGCAACATATAGTAATAATTGTGTGTACATTCAAAAATAATTTTCTCTGCACTCATAATTTGTAACATTTTCTGAACAAAATGATTTTACAAAATACTGTATGCCAATTTTAACCTTTCATTTATTTTGTGAAGCCTGTACTTCATACTGTTACAAAATGTACATTGTTCTGGGTGAATCTAGTATTCTGATGCTGCCTTAAACCTGCTTATCATGAGAGTTTAGAATTCCTGTAGATATCATATGTGTATGCAGAATCAAATGAAAATTAGACGAGTCACGAGTAAACAGTTGTATACCATTTATACAGCTAGTCTCTCTATGACTTCATGCATTTGTGTACTTCACTATAAGTAAGGTTACTGGTATATATATGATAGGTTTTAATCATCCATTTCAGTGCTTGTTCTGTTTACTGAGAATTTGTTACACTTACAAGAAGGATATCTTAAACGTCTGGAGAACAGAACCAATGCTAAACCTGGTAAGTTATTCTTGTCCTCATATTTTGATGTTGTATATATATGTACTGTATTAGATAATATGGCCCAGATTTCACAAAAAATACTTAAGTAAGAAGTCAGTTACTGTCTTGACTATATTTATCAATTGTTTCAGCGAGCGCAATGAAAATGTTAGAAGACTCCAGTATCTACAGGCAAACAAGCTATAGAGAAATATTATACTTGAGTCAATTCTTATGCATCTTTATTCAGTCTTATACGTTATTTATAAATAAAAGATTAAAATAGGAGAAATATTGTTAAATTGTGCTCAGTACATTTTTACTATAAATTTCTTATATTTGTTATATATCATTGTTTAGGACTCCTGGGTCCCCCGCCGACCATTCCAATGTCTCCATTGATGGATATAAACCTACAGCTAGGCTTGCTATCTATTATTGTGTTAGACTTACGAGAAAAAGGAACATATAATGGCGAGGTAAGTGAAACTTTCACCTAAACTTTCACTCTACAACATTTCATACTGGTCTATCTTTATTTAAATACAATTCTTTCAAATTATTATGGGTGAATGACTTTGTTAAGCTTGAAGATACGCGTCTATACTAACTGGGATGAGGGCAAGTGTGTATGTATGACTTCGTGGTTTCTTGGATCAGACTTGATGTTTGTGAAACTTGTATGTGTGATGTTCTTGTATTATACATAATAATGGATTGGTTAACAACAACATGTAAACTACATCTTTTGTAAATTTGTCGTATCAATATTTCGGCTTATGCCTTCATCAGGATTATATTATTATATTTGTATTATCAGGTGTTCTATGTGACCCTGGAGTTGACTCTTAGACCCTTTGAATTTCCATGATGCCGCATTTTGACCCCCAGGATTCTGGCTGAAGGGTTAATTTTTCTCTAAATTGTAGGTAATTTGGCTATAAAATGGTAAACTCCAGTCAAGAATGATCATAATGAGATGAGATTCAGCCCCTAGTGGAACCCCTGATTATATATAGTGATAAGAAATATATTTATTTTGTACTTACTAGGTGCCTGAACCTTTGGGGAAAGTGAAGATACCATCCGAGGAAGAATTCCAGGTACAGTCTTGTACTTATACTATTTATGCAATGCATACTTCTTGTCTACGGACAGTAAAGTCTTTGCTCTGCCCTGCGGTAATGTTGCATATATATGCTGTCAGCTTGTTTTAGTGTACAAAATTTAATTTTTTACCAATGTGACATATTAAAAGTGAAGTGTGACTATATTATAGTAATCATACACATTGTACTGTCACATCAGGTCTTGTTACGTCACTTCCTATTTATTACTCTCCTAAACTGGATGCATGAGTAATTACTCTTTACTGATTAAATATTATCGAAAATTTCATTATGGAGCAAACTTCTTCTACAGATTTTGGAAAATTTTCATGGAACTTCACACCAATATTCTACATGGTCAATTGTAGTGCATGACATAATTTTATGTCCGATCACATTCAAGATGGTCGACCATTTTGTATTGATACAGATATCATATTGATTGAACTGACTGATGCGCAGCCCTACTGTTCAGCATTTACATTCATATAGTCTTGATATTATACATTGATTGTTACATGTTTATGTAAATTGGCCAGTGGCTATTATCACAAATAAACTTTTGAAACTTTGATATTAAACTGTAGGAAAAGCCACAACCAGTGTCGTTACTTGGTGATCCAATGACAGCCCAGGCAAATATCATTGTGAAAAATATCTTAATGCCGGAAGAAGTGCAAGTACAGTTGAAATCTACATCGACTGATGAAAATGCACCAAAATTGTTGGGAAAACCAGTACAAGATTTGAGTATGGTGTATTTATGCAGCTTTGGAAGGTTGATGTCCATGTTGACTGAGAAAACTATGAATATGGGAATATTAGGTACTCATGTTAACTACTTGAAATAAAACAATTTCTCCTTTCAATCCATCTTCATTATAACTCTGAAAACTTTAATGGTAAATTAGATAATGCTAAGCTAGTTTATTTGTAAAAAACTGATGTATAATGTTAAAGTGGTTTAATTTCTATTTTAGAGTTAAGGCCCCTTGACTTAGTCAAAATCAAACTACTTCTTAAATAAATGCCCCACAGTCACCAAACTTCGCTTAAATGTTTATGAGGTTGGGTCGTTGTGCACCGTGTTTTAGTTTTTATATTAGGACAGTAGCATTAGAGTTATGGCCCTTGACTAAGCATGCTCGGCTAAGTCTTCAAGTCAATATGTTTGTTTATATGGATGTTCATGTATGTTAGATGTATGTACTATTTTATGTAAACTTTTAGTCCTGCGTGGCATAGTTTCGGATATAAACTTTTTGGGACTGAAATAACAACTTGTAGAGGTGTAGACTTTTTGTTAAATTTGTGTATATACACGAGAATTAAGATTGATAACCTTATATTATTGTTTGTTCGAACAGGTAACGCACCAAATAATTCTTCTGGTGGGCCAGCAAAACCCTTGATGGAAGGTTTGATGCAGGCTGGTAAAGTTGCTCAGAAATTACTCAACTCTATGAATATGGGGCAACAAAATCTGTCAAACATGATGAATCAAAACCAAACCGGTTTGTTGGGAAATCCCCAAAATATGAACAGCAACACAGCTAATGCTGCTTCCAATTTCATGAGCACGATACAACAACTTGCTATGCAGAAACTTGGGCAAAATGCTGTTAGAAATAAGCAAGATATGAATTCTTTGTTTGGAAACAACAGTAATAATGCTGGTAACAACAACAATAACACCATGAACAACTCTGGTGATGGTTTATTGGGGAATTATCAAGGACCAGGTAAATAGTGTTTATACATTGATAAAGTGAGTTATTGAGCATGGTTTTTGTGATGTGTTATTGTTAATTGAAATTTCCTAATGAATTCTCCGAAATGGACTGAAAGTCACTAGTGGGAAG
The DNA here is from genome assembly GCA_032209605.1 of Mactromeris polynyma. Taxonomy (NCBI): domain Eukaryota; kingdom Metazoa; phylum Mollusca; class Bivalvia; order Venerida; family Mactridae; genus Mactromeris; species Mactromeris polynyma. The sequence goes on from JASFXZ010000008.1 coordinate 19,168,267, forward strand.
CTTAAAATTGCATTCTTGGATTGTGATACTTCTAAAATGTTATACACACGCACTTTGCATTTTCGACTTTTACAGTAGATTTGAATATAATGCACACCTATGAGTTTTACCAGGATTTGAACTAAGTTTACCACTATTTCAGGGCGCACGCAGGGTGCTGGTGCTGGTGCTGGTACTGGAGCAATGGGGAGAACACCTCAGCCGCTCATGTCCCTCAATTTCAATAACAAAGGGGATGGATTAATACCGACCCCACCTATAAAGGACGAAGAAGGAGGCTGTAATTTCCATGGAAACCAAAGTGGTTATGATGATTCTGGTTACCAGGTAACTTTACAATGATAATAAAAAAGCTTCCTCATGTAGCAAAACTTGTAATTATCATCTCAATTCAGCTTGTGCTTTTCAGACAGCAGTGCACTTTGAATGGGACATTTCCTGCTGTACTTGTTTAAACCTTAGGGGGCTAATGTACTCAAAATGGGGTCCGCTTCTGCTTTGTTAAAGTTTTTGGTAAGTGAAATATCTTTGCAACTACTGGAAGTGTTGGATTGAACTTTTACTCAAGTGTTCGTAATAATAAGCTGTGGAAGCATGTCATATAACTCTGACCCCATTTTGACAGAATTATCCCCATTTTTGTACTAAGAATCTCTCAAGTAAAAATTTCATGTTGTGTGATTTATCTGCAGCTTTGATAGTCAGTTACTAAAACCTGGGGTTGTATGCCAAGGTCAGAGTATTAAGTCCATAACTCCGACAAAGTGGTGGAATAGTCAGGCATGTTGTCTCACAGACAGTTCTTGTTATTTAGAATTTTTTAGCCAGGAAATCTGTAAGCATAATATGTAGGATGTTTAAACAACATTGATGATTATTTCACTTGTTTATTCAGGTACTGGTGTATATTATGGTTTATTGATAATTGCAATGGCTGAGTTTTTAGTTGAACAAGAAATCAGTGTATGAATGTTGTAATAGTGGTTGCAAGTTGATCATGGCTTGAATCCTTGTCTGACTGTTCTTTGTACTGACTGTCAATAAAATATTAACCAACTGAAAATGTCTCAGATAAACCTTGTATGAACTTTATATAAAGGTCAGTGTTTAGCAGTGAGATATTACTACTCCGAGCATAGAAGCGTGTTGATCATTAACATCTTCAGATTAATTAAAAACTGAACTCTTTGATATTCAGGGTGGTTTCGATGATGCCGAATGCAATGAAATGATTGGTGAATCACAATATAATGCTGGTAATGGTACCTGTTACCAGGGTAGACAGATGAACAACAGTAACAACAAGGCTGGAGTGGGGCGGGGTACTGGTATCAGAAGTCTGATGGATCCAGATTTTGATGTGTCTTCCAATTCAGAGGTAGGAACAAACAAATGTGATATATAATTATAATTAAAACACCCAGTTTTCAATATATGTAGTTGGACAACATAATAATTGATTTTAAACGATAGATATTGCCCTGGGCTGTGAACATCACTTTGGCGACTTAGATAATAGTCAGCAGAGACGACCCAATGCCTCTATGCACCACCATTCTTCGGTTCAAATAATTAAGCAAAATGGGAAAAAGATGATGTCATGGTTAGCTGACATGCCAAAAGACGTGCAAAGTTCAATGCTAAAGCTTGCACGCAAAGGGGGGAGACTTACGAAAACAACACAGATCACAGGAGCGACAAGTAAAGAAGGACATTTTGAACGAGATGGAGAAGGAAAGCAGTCGCCCATCAAAGAAAAGGAAATTTCCAAAGCTAAGGCAGCTGAGTTAGATGAAGATTCAGACGACTACAATGAAGAAGGGCTACTACGTCTTCTCCCTAAATCTAACTTTTTTGTTGTAAATGTTAAGGCATGGGCCATTTTCAGAGTACGTTAAGTTATGCGACTTTTTTTAAACTGGCCTATGCTTATTTCTTGTCATTGTTGAAATCATATTGATGCAAAACAAATGTTGTTCTTTTTAATTTCAGAAATATGAAGGAGCCTACTTTTCTGGTATAAATGGTCGACAGAAAGCAGGCATGGGACCAAATATGAACAGAATGGTAATGCATATATATTTGTATTTTAATATATAATGCTGTCATACTGTAACATGCTGATTTACTTAAATCATATGATTACCTTAATTCCTTGATTATTCATTACTACTTGATTACGCATTTACAAGTATAGTATGGTTTCAGTATTATATGATTTGAAGATTGGAGGTCTACATTGTTTTTTCAAAGTATTTCAAAAACATAATCATGGCAGTCAGTTTAAAAGACCTTAAAAATAATTTTCTATCTCAGCCTGCATGGTAATTGACTTAATATTATTATACCCCTACGTGTGGGAGATCATTTTGGTGTTTGATTTAGTATTTGATGAATGCTTATTTTTCAGTTGTTCTGTTCATAGTGAATAGAGACACCAGTTTGCACCATGTGATGACTGACCATTCAATCTGTTAACAAGATTGGTATAATATAAGTAGGGGACTTTGTATTGCCAAGCAATTCTTCATCCACTTGTTTCTCCTGCTGTACAATTCACTCGTCCTGTATCTGAAGTGGTGTATCTGCTATTATCTTCCATATATGTTAGCCATACACCAGCTCTGAATGGACACTGGACACATCTTCCAACTTTGCCAACCAGATAGATTTTAAGATAGAGTAAATGCGTGTTCATATTTAAATTAAATGTAGTGTTCCTATGAATTACAAATCTGGCTCAATCTCTTTGAAGAGTTAAAATACAATGTAGATGCTTGAAAAGGTACATATATGTTAGTTCTATGAAAAAAGATGTACGTAACATAATTTAAAGTCGAAGTTAAAATTTTCATTCCATGTTTGATGTATTTCAGACAGAGAATCGAGACAACAAGTACAGTAACATGGCTCAGCAAGCGGCTTATTACGCTGCTGGTGCTGCTGCGGCATATAAACAACAGTATGATGAGTGGATGCAGTCCTCGGGGTATAACAAAGGATATGATACGTCAGGGGGGTATGGAACGGCTAACAGTGGACAAGGGAACTATGGATACGGGAACCAACAGATGGGTAAGTAGAACACTTGTTGGTATTCGTAAAATTAAATTGATCTGGAATGGTGTCTCTTCTTTCATCTTACTGAGCTAGATCTTCTTCGTGTTCTTGGAAGCATTTTGGTGCCTGGACTGAACACAGACCTACATGTGCAGTGAACTTATGCAGAGTTCACGCAGGTCTTGGAGAGTCCTTGAATTTGATGCTAGCCAAGTCAAGACAATTGCTTGAAAAGGGTTGAAAGCCAAAATCCTTTGTCAGAAACTCCTTAGAAATGGTGTATCAGTTATATAGCTTCATGGGAAGAATAAAATTGAAGAAAGTTAAGAAAAAGGGAAATTTGAAAAAAATGATCTTATTGATCTTTGCACGGTTTATTGTGATTAACACCAAGTGCCATTTCTACTGTAATTCTTTTTTTGCATTACTACTATGATTTTTGGAAGAAAATCATGACATTGTGTTATGTTTATCAACTTTGTAGTGAATTGGTGATAAGACTTTGTCCTTAAAACTTGAAAAATACTTGAAGTGTCCTTAAAGAGTACTTGCACTTGTCTCCTATGTTCTGTATGAACAATTTTATGGTATAACTCCTCTTAAATTATGTACCTTTACTTTATTACATTGATGGCACTTGCCTGATTGCATATCTATAGATAAACTGTATCACTGTATCTAGTTCTAGGTACTTTAACTGTGATGTCCCAAATTGTACTTTATATCAAAACTGGCACTGTGAATGTCAGTGATTATATTTGAACTTGAAAATCAGGCTTTTCATGCCTGATCTTTATTTGGACAGTAGTCGTCTGTATTCATCAATGTGTTTTTGTTGAGCAAGTAATAGCTAAAATTATGTTCATCGATTGCTATTTTCAGGATCATTTAACAACCAGGCTGTACCCAACCAAGGTCAAAGTTCAATGAAGAATACTCATAATTCCAACCAATATGGGTTACCACAAAATACTCAAAGGGCTGGTTCTAATTATGTTGGAGGGTATGGTAGGGATGGTAAACCTTCATTTGGGGCCATAGGTCAAAGATCACAGAGTCTTTTAGGACCACCCGGAAGTACTGCCTTAAACTGGCAGAGTGGAACATCGTCTCAGTCTGGACTGGTAAGTTGATAAACTGCTTAAATATATATTGTTACAGTGGACCCAGCACGGTTAGCTCTGTTGGTAGAGGACCCGGCTGTCACCCTGGAGGTCTGGGTTCATTTCCCAGAGGGAGTTAACTTTATCCTGTAACATTAAGCTACAGTAATTGGTCCACCTCTAATTCATGTGGGGTAGTTGTCAGGTGCTTGCGGAAAGGAAAGTTATTTCAGGTTGATAATTAATTTCAGGAAAATTGATTCAGTCAACTGACTGCCATGTATTTATAACTGAAAAATTGTTGAAAATGATTAAACCCAATAATAACAAATTGTTACAATGGGTGTTGTTACAATATTGTTGCCGTATGAGTTGTTATATTATGTACTTTAACTAAGTGCTGTTACAATGTTGCTGCCGTGTGAGTTGTTATATTATGTACTTTTACTATGTGCTGTTAAAATGTTGCTGTCATATGAGCTGTTATGTAACATACTATTACAGACAGCATGTGCTCTTACAATGTTGTTATCATGGGCTGTTATATTATGTACTTTTACAGCATGTGCTATTACAATTTCTGACAACAACAGTTGTACAATATAATGTGCTATATCCATGTGGCTGTATTCTGTCAATATAATGTAAATGTATCATTTTTTGTTTTCTAGGCAACTCCCCAAGGTCAGAAGAGGGCATTTTCACATGTTTTACCATCACCAGAACCAAGCCCAGATGGTGATTATATTGGACAGCACTCACAGGGGCTTGGGGGACACTATGCGGACACATACACCAAGAGACTGAAACTGTCTGGGCGATTCTAGACGGTGGATAAAAAAGGCATTTTAGTTTTTTAATGGGGAAAATTGTCCATTTTAATATTCTTGCCTAATGAACATGGCCTATTTTAGAGTCAGTACGTACTCATCAAACCTTTTATTCTGCACTTTTCTTATTGCCATTTGTTTTAAGTTCTTGCAGTTGGCTGCATTTCTCCTAAAAAGAGAGATTTATATTCGTGTTGACTTAGATTTTATGTTAACATTGTGAAAGGTTGAAGTCTTCATTACAGGCTGTTTGTGGTTTTTGTTGGTTTTCTTAGAAGTCAGTATGTTTTGTCTTATTATTTGAAGATAATTATATAATTACAGGTATTTTGTAAACTATATGTTTACTACAACTACTATTTGTATTACTGGCTGTCTCTATGGTTTCAACTTACACTGGTTCTAGTTTTCACCTGTTAATAAAAGAAGCTGTATGTATTATATATGATAAGAATAATATTAAGTAATCATGGTGTATTAATTGATATAATAATTTGTTTGGCGTTAATTCTTGTCTGTGTATGCTTCATCAATCAAACTGACCAAGTGCTGCGGTATTAACTATATTAACCGTAAGTACACGCGGGAGGAACCACATGTTGGCCATTTTAAAGTTTCTGTCAAATTTGACTTTGATTGTTCCTGGAGATTTTATGTTTGATTTGCTTCTGTTAGACTGTTGTAATGGTTTGAACAGTCTGTGATAATGACGAGACGCTGTTGATGTTCTTGATAATAAAACATATGTAGTTAAGGTAATGTAATGACTGCACTGTTTACAGTCAGGTTACTTGAAATTTTGCATTGCTATTTATACAAATGCCTACTATATAAATGCTGAAAATAATCCCAGTTCTTTGTAGAAAACTTGCACATTCTGTGTTCAATGTATATACACATCTGTGTACATGATGTAGTACGGTTTTACTCTCTCTTCTGGTTGTTTGATCTCGTGTTGTGATTGTATGGTGGAAACGTTACAAGGCAGGATGGGAGCGGTATTGTCTGTTCTTGATTCAGTCACACAATTGTACTCGTCAGTTCATGTATATTTGCTCTATTCCTGTCATATTATTGGTCTATTTATGTAACATAAACTTGCTATGTTTTGGTTGACATATTCATTGTATTTACATGCTTAAAACAGCAACAGTTGTAGCATGTACTTGTATAGGAGATGACTGTATGCTCATTAGCTGATGGTTATCAATAATTTCTTTCCTTTTCAAAAAACAACTATGATAGTTCACAAAAACGTCATGTTTTACCTTGTCGCGATTTCCGTACTTGCCGATGCTGTTAATGATGTAAATTCAACTACAACGATAACAGCTAATCATGTTTAAAATTACCATCACATGAGACGCCACTGATTTATGTGCACCTGTCTGATGCAGTCCAGAACATCAGCATTCAGCGAGTATTAACAAAAACATGAGAATCTAGGTTAAATTTACCGGTCAACAAGATTATAAATAACTTCTTTTTGCATTCATATTGAATCTTCTGAAATTTGACAGGACACTATTTGTACGTAAATAACTATGTTTTAGGGTATACATAAATAAGGGAATATTCTGGATCATGCCAATGTTTCAATAAATTTACAACCCTTAATGGGACTTTAATAGGTACAATTTATGATATTTGCACACAATGTTTTTCATACACACATACTAAGGAGTTTAAACTGATGGTTTGACTACAACAGTTTATTTAAGGTAGGTTTTCCAACCATGATATGATTGGTTGTTATTGTATAATTCATGATGTACGATTGGTTGTTGTGTATGATACATGACATATGATTGGTTGTTGTTATGTATGATACATGACATATAATTGGTTGTTGTTATTGTATGATACATGATGTACGATTGGTTGTTGTGTATGATACATGACATATGATTAGTTGTTGTTATGTATGATACATGATGTATGATTGGTTGTTGTTATTGTATGATACATGATGTACGATTGGTTGTTGTGTATGATACATGACATATGATTAGTTGTTGTTATGTATGATACATGATGTATGATTGGTTGTTGTTATGTATGATACATGACATATAATTGGTTGTTGTTATTGTATGATACATGATGTACGATTGGTTGTTGTGTATGATACATGACATATGATTAGTTGTTGTTATGTATGATACATGACATATGATTAGTTGTTGTTATTGTATGATACATGACATATGATTGGTTGTATATGAGATATGAATGGTTGTTGTATATAATATACTTTGTAATGCATTTACTATTATGGTTGTATAATTTGTGCTATTTTATCTTGCCATATGTTAAGTTTCACATTTTGTTACAGATTAACTCAACCTTTTACATTAGATATCAGTCATGTTGTTTTGTCTTGTATTGTTTAAGAGGATATGTTAATGATTCATTATAATCTTCTTACTGGTGATTGTGTCTCTGTTTCACTGGGAATATGACACAGTACAACCATGGTACTGTTTAAAGTGTTATTTGGGCAAATATTTTCGAGCCTTATAGCATGTATGTTAACCATCTTTGTATGTATGAGATGGCTTTACAATTTGTTGTGTACTTCTCAAACGTCTCAGAATTTTGTGAAGGTAATTCTTGTAGCATACTCTTGTCCATTTTGTTGTGTTCCAAGTATTAACAAACGGTTTTTGAGATTTGTATACTTTCTATTGGATTCAAGTAATACTGAATGATGTAATTTTGTATTTAATGTTTTTTTTCATTTGAATCAATCATCTTATTTATTGTATCATACATTTGTACTTTTCTTCATTTTATGCTATAAGCATATTTTCCTTTGCGGGGACTTACGTCCATGTAAGAGAGATGTCTTCAAAACCTTTCAATATGTTTCACTATGGTCACTGAGAGAAGAACTTAATATTCACGTGAATCATGTATTATCAGGCCATCCTTGAAAAAATGTTTAATATTTTTATTTATTTGGCATAACCCTACCCAGGAAAATTTAGTTGGGTGTTGTGTTTGTATATAATGATAAATACACTGATCTGTATCTTCTAGTTAAGGATAGCGTATGTTCTATAACTGTATCATTGAGACTGCTTTCATGCAATCAATATGATTGGTATATGAACTAGATTGAAGTATTTGACTTTAGAACGAGCTCAGTATGAGAAGATTTGTGACGTCCAAATGAACTTTAACAATGAACATATTGAATTGATTTGCTGTGTAATTTTGGGCATTTTAGATTAGTGATGGTTAAAGGTGAACTTGTGATATGGTGATTCAAACAGGGTTTTACATCTGTTGATGATTCTAGATATTCAAATCTGATAATAGTGTTTTATATGTACCTCTGCAACATTGCTATCATGCTTCAAGTACAACTTTCTCATTACCATGTTTAAACTATTTGTCTTCTTTCTTTCGTCTATTGCTTGTTTAGCTTTAGTTTTATCTTCAATTTAAAACAACCTTGAATATTCATTATATCGAAAATTAAAAATAAATATTCATCTATTAAATGTTCTTTTGTTTATAATACTAGTAAAGTGCTGTTAGATTGACCGCCAATAGGTATATAGAACTTTCAGGACCATGACGGTTTAGGTAAGGAAATGCATAATGATACATTACTAAGAAAACAATAACCAAAATGTGACACAATAGGATAATAGTTTTATATCGATACAATAATATTCTCACAAGCAGTACAAAAACTAAATAGCTATACATGTGGTACATCAGAATATACACATGTGCAACACAACAGTAAAATATAATCAATGGTTTGTTATAATACATACAGACCAGCATCAGTTATATTTACCATGTAGTAAGCTGTTCATGTGCTGTCCAGTTGTTTATAGTAATAAGTACTAATAACACACATAGTATCAGCATCAGCATATAGCACCAGTTCACAAATATTAGTGTCCATTTCTCTGTAGTTTTGTCTGCAGATATCCAACTAAATTCTACTGATTCACTTCACGTTTCATGTAGTTCAGTTCCTAAACTTATTTATGTGAATTTTATGTCCTGAGCATTACTTTGTATAATTATTTGTGTAGAGGGATGCCCGAAGTTCAATTTTAGCGAGCGTGGATAGTTGACATCATGTCAGTTTCCATGGAAAGGGCCCAGATGGCCGCCATTTCATGAGCCCATGAATAGTCTTACTGTAACGAGCTTAACTATTAAGTGCTGACAGTAATTGATGTTAATGTTTGTGGTAATTTATGTACATATACAGAGATCTCGTATGAGCTCCCTGTCAAGGTCACCAAATTCAAGGTCATTTAAAGGTCAATATTTTAAAATTATGTTAAAATACGTTTTTACCCTATGTAGTTTTAATTCATATGCATAGTTCTGACTAAAAGGTATTTTTGCACTACCCGGTATCAATATGATTCATGGTCATAAGTTGAATAATCATATAATTAGAAGGAATTACGTGACACCACGAATGCGTACTGGAATCATGTAATTGGCTACAAGAAGTAAGCAACACTGTAAGCATATACCATAAATAGCACGAATATATATTTACTTAACACCATTAAAAAGGCAAGTTTTGAATTTAGCTACTTTTCCCTTATCTCCAAATACAGTCAAACCTCAACAATAAGACCATCCATTGGAACCCTTGTAAACTGGTCTTAATGAGGTGGTCTTGATAAAGAGCAAAACAATGCAAACAGACTTGAAAAGTGTGTTTTGAGGTAGTCTTATATTTGAGGTGGTCGTTAGGTGAGGTTTTACTGTATTCTTATATTCACGAGAAAATCGGAGTGTAAGTCAGTGAATTTGTAGTTCTACAAGACAATGACATGTACAATATAAAGCTGTGTACATTTGTATTTATTATTATCGAAAACAAATATACTTTTTTTAAAGTTTCTGAAACATTTAACTTTGCTTTTTAATGGCTTTAAGTATGCATGTAGAATATAGCATCATGGTTAATTAATGCGATATATATATATCTATAACATGTATAATATATTATCAAATACACTGCAGTGGTACACGTGGCAGTGGAGAACACGACTTGAGTTCAACATAAGCATAAAAATAATCTGTTTTCGAAGTATTAAAAATGTATGAAAAACATCGGCATGGTAATTTTCAAAATTGTTTTCTCCACAGTTAAAGATGAGGACATATTTAATATCAACTGTAAATAAATAAAAGTCAATTTTGTGGCGTTGAGAAAATTTAGAAGATCTATAACGTAGCAAGCAAGATGACATTTTAGCAATCTATGTAATAAGTTCCACATCCCTTCTAGTTGTCGGATACTTCTAGCGTTTTTACTGAAGACTCACAACTGTCCTGATGCTGGAAAACAGAAGTATTTGGACACAAAACAATATATAAATATATTCAGCAAGACAAATAACTCATATATCATCTTTTACCAACCCCTGACGCAGTGGTCTCCCCTATCAGAAGCCTCTGGCATCACAAACATTGTGTCAAAACATTTGTATTCTGATGTTTCAGTTTTTTATCTTTGATTTTATTATATATGATACTGACACTGTTTGTTTGGGTAATATTTCAAATAAATAAGGCTAATGTAGGCAGATAAATTAAAAATATATCTGACAGATCAAATTAATGGCCGAGTTTTCAAGGTTTAAGAGTAATATTATTCAAATATCCATCACCATCTGACATATGTGAAGGCAATGATTGATGTACACACTAAGGGAGATAACGTTGTGTGAACTTTGATCTTTGACTTATATCAGATTAAATTGTGTGTACCTGCCATATTTCTATTAGCGACAATCAGCTCGTCACGTCTATCAATCTCGCTGATTGCGCATTACCGCCAGTCAATAATTTCAGGATATGGAAATACAATATTTGTCATTAATCATTAAAATTAATAAAACACTGCTTAAGGTTCAAATAAATATTCAGATGGGCGGTGTAGTAATAGTGAGATATATATACCTCTTTCCAGCACGCATGAGATCAAATGCTTCATTGACTTGATCTAGGGTCATGGTATGTGAGATGAACTCATCCACCATCAGTTCCTTCCTCATATACATATCTACCATCTCTGGTAAACTGTTCTTTCCTTTACAACCTGAAATCAGTCAATTGTGATATACATGTTCTTGGGATTGAACACACAACTTCTCACACTCGAAGCGGCTCCTTTATCAATTAAACTTGAGGGCGTTTTAAGCAATGAATCATATTTCAGTAACAAAATAACGACAGTAGAGGATGACGTATGACTGTACGGGAAATAAATACATGTGTTCGTGCGAGTTTCAGGACAGAAATCAGAATATATATACATGTACCTATAAACAAATAATAAATTTCCTTCTAACACTTGTACAAAGGCACGAGTGGACAAAGTTTTAAAGTACTGAGAACTTTCAACTTGTTATAGTACTTTGAAGTACTTGAAAACAACCATTGACTCGTTTACATACAATTTAAAGCCAATATATTTTCTGCAAATAAATAGAGGATATTTGTTGATTTCGATGGAAGATCGAATTTTATTTCACGAGTGGTCAAAAGAAATATATATTTTCACGAGTGGCGTAGCCACGAGTGAAAATATACTTTTCTTTTGACCACGAGTGAAACAAAATTCGATCTTCCATCGAAATCAACAAATATTCTATTTATTATATGCTTTTTTAAAGAATTAAACATTATTTTGACCAATAAACTACTCGAGCGTCTCATTTACTACCCTGTGCGGTGCCTCTGTAGCCGCTTTACAACCATATAGATTTCGAGCACAATCGCTGACAAAATAGTGCGAACTTTACCAATTTATTAAACTATACAGTATTGAAAACATCGATAAAACAACAATTTGATAAGAATATTGAGACAATTTAATTATTGTTTCACATTAAATTATAAATTTAAAAAATATTTGTTCGAAATTATGCAACAAATTATGGCGTAGCAATATTCATTGCACATCGATAAATGATCAAAGCGGACGCCATGTTGGAAATGAAATTGACAACACGTAAAGTTGGAAATAACTTGTTAACAAAGAACTTTGAAATCTGGAGAACGCTTTTAAACAGTATACTAGTAGTAACTGACGAGTTTTGCACATGAATAACCGTCACTGACACGAACTGTCTTGAATGGTCTGGCGAGAGGGGTTTCTTCGCGTGGCTACGCTTCATCAGATACATAATACCTCAGGTTTTGTACATTTGAATTGTTGACCATTTGGGAGAGTCCCGTTGATCTAGATTCCGTGTGGTTGAAATTGACGTTTCCGTGAAAATAGCTGTGCCATGTTAACTAGAGCTATATTGTTAAATGTTGCAGACGAAAAATAAAGTATCTTTAGTTTTCGACGTTACAGGCACTTAAATCAAAATACCCGCATGGCAAGATATCGCTATGTAAATAAATATATATAAAGAACATTCATTTGTTCGAAATTATGTGAAATACAAGCGGAAAACAACCGCATCTTACTTCGAAATGTCAACAAATATACCGGATGATGACGTCATGGTTTTCTAGTACATGTACAAAAGAGAGGTCATCTCATTTCAATACAAAGGGAGGCAATTCAATTTAGTTTCTACACTGATTTTCCCTGTTGGGGTTACCAGTGGGGTAAAAAATAGTCCCAAAAATCGGAACAGTGAGAAATATCAAAATGTTATTTTCACTGTTTGAAACAGTGAAAATATCGATTTTTATTCCACTGATAAATCTCTATAAACCACTGGAAAGCATATAATAAACCACTTTAGTGTCATCATTCTGGAGTACAGTAGGACAGATATGGAGATGCATAATATTCTACCTCCGAAGAATGTTCCCTTCCACACACGTCCAAACAACAGATCAGTAGGACTGATGGACACTTCCTCCCCGACACCGACAAGTCCGACAACTGTGGCCACACTCGGACCAGATTTACAGCTGTAGTATGCGGATCTCTGAAAAACAGACATGGCTTAGTTACAGTATTGTGCAAATACGGCTTCCATTCGCAGCAACATTCCTGTTAAGTCTTTTTTGTATAATTGTATTCACCTGTCTGTTGTTGATAAGCTTCAAAACACATTTGTCCCGAACTGACTTCAACTCATCTGTTCTCAGCCTGAACCAGTAAAAGACTAGTCCGGGACGACGGGCAAATAGATTTCTTAAACCCTGAACTTTCATAGGCAATGCTGTTTTATGGGGCATCTACATTCGCCATGATTCTATGTACAACACATAATGCCGAGCGTGTGAAAGCACGGGTTTCTTGAGGAGATTGTAACATATTGCAGTTTACGAATAAGTTAGAACCGTTGAGTTTCTGACATCTCGACATTTCTGAATGCAATATCCTAAGAAAGGAAGATTAAGCTGTTACATGGAACGCCACATACAAGACACAATGTCTCTCCACAATGCACCCCAGGGTAATACCAGTCTACACTTGGAATAGAGGAGGTGTAACGCAAAGTATCTATAGGATTAGAGAAGTAAGGAATTGTCTGAATGATTATCAATAAACAAGCGTGGAGAATTTAAGGTGACAACAAGGGGAATAGAATGGGAGGATTAACACCAAAGGAGATGCTATGATAGCCTAATCATAAACTACCGGCTTCACTTAAAACAAACGAGTCGATAATTCCATTATACCACTGAGATGGGTCCGGTATACAAGATCTTACTCACCATCGTATCAACATTACCCACACATTCAATAGTATAATCACAACCACCATCAGTCATGTCTCTGATAACATCTTGTATTGGTTTGTCATAATCTTTAGGGTTCACCAGATCTGTAGCACCAAACATCTTTGCTGAAATATAAAAACATTTATATTTAGATACATGAACATATGAGGGTTGTATAACATTATTAACTAAGAACGAGGCTTACAGAAATAAACAAGGGTATATAAAATAGTTTCGCATGATAAAAATGTGTTTAAATCAATTTGTAATAGAGATTAGCATTATTTTCAATAATGTTGGAATTGCAACCTTTGTTTTCATAATGGTAATAAATTGCAGATTGTTTAACGTCATTGTTTACAAATCAAACATAAATCAAATATCTAATTTTATAGAAGTACGCTTATATCGTGTTAGTAGTGGCGAATGTTGAATTAACTATTCCTCATAAGGAAATGGTCTTTTAAAGTCAGTGACTAAATTACTCCCAAGTTAAATCATACCTCGTTCATACTTGGCTGGATTGATATCTACAGCAAGGATTCGTTTTGCTCCAGCAGCTTTGCATCCCATGACTGCTGCAAGGCCGATGGCCCCGAGTCCCCACACGGCGCAAACTGACCCTTTTTGTACCTGTAATTAACAGAGATATTCTGTGTAAAACTGAACACACACATATTTCCATGTGAAGTAGATGAGTTGTATAAATCTATGTACAGATAACTGGCAACACAAATCTTATCGTGTTAACTACTTATTATGTTACATATTAAGTGAAAGTCGCAAACCATAAGTAGATAACCCGTTAGTGTAATACATCATAAAAAGGTAAGATTTGGCAGTTCTGGGCACTTTCAAGCCTGTTTCTAGTTTTGTGATATTTATTTGAGGTTTCACTGTACAAGGGATCAAGGGAGAGAACTCTAGATGAGATAACGGGAGAGTACTCGTGATAATCTCATGTGTTCTGGAATAATAAGGCCATCATTTTTTAATAATCTGATTTACAAACCCGCCGACCCAAGTTTTTGCTAAAATGAAATAAAAATAAAAGAGATCATCAACTGTTTTATTTTTACTTGGCCCGCCGACCCAAAAAATTGGGAGCAAATAAAATAAAATAACTTCTTGGAAAAATTAAATTAGCTTTACATGATCATTAAAAAAGAACTCGCAGACTTCATTTCCGAGTATTAAACCTATATCATGGGTTTCCCTGGTGATTGTAAACTGACATTCGGCTATCCATCGGCATTCTCGACAGCTTTGTGATCGCCGAGCTGCTACGGCGACGTCATCGTCGACAATCCACGGTCATTTCCGTACCACTCCGTTACACAGATAACATTGCACCTTGTTGGCCGAAGAGATTCGATTGCGGCGAGGATGTGCTAAAGCCCGGAGCCTGAACTCGTCTAATCCACGACGCTCTGTGCCAAACATAGGCTCTGTGCATAATGTTACAAATAATCTAGCTTGATTGTCTGCCAATTACACGTTAAATTGTTCGTCTATCAACTGTGCTTCAAAAGAAAGAAGAAATGCATCCTTCGACTAGTTTTAACAAATTCGCAAAACAGTTCCGCATTTCGAGCATTGATGCCGTGGTTTAGTATAACCATCAAGGGAGGTGACTCTGAATATCGTCTGCAATGGCGGCATCGTCAGCTGCTTGTTATTTTAAAGTGAAAACAATCCTCAACAAAACCGAAACATCGACAATCCAGGCGATCAACCTTAACCAATAGTTGTCGGAGTTCGCATCTGCTTATTTAGCGGACAAAGACGTCCATATCGAGCGTGCGGCCGGGATGATGCGGACACGGATTTAAACACGCCGTTCTGGGTAAGTGAATTTTAAAAATTACACGCCTTTTCTTTTAGAGAAATATTCCAGTTGAAACTTTTTAAAAAACGCAATTTATTGTCGGGTTTAACAATGATGCAACGACTACGAGTTAAAATTTCCCCAAAATAATGCGAGTGAGGCTGAGATGTGTACACTGATGACCCTGAATACCGATGGGCTATGAATAACATTATTTAAAGTGACGAGTTTACTAAGGACATTTGAATGGATTCATTTTTAATATTCCAAATAAAACATATAAAAGAAGATGATGAAGCCATTTGATGTAAAACTGTTTCTATTTACATGTTTATCAAACTTCATGACAGATTTTGACTTGTGATTTGGATTTACACACTAACTGTGATGACATCATTACTTTCCCACTGTTTGGGTCACGTGCAATTAATACTGTCCAGACCACAAGCAAAACAAAGATGGTGGCGCAGTTACAATTATAAATTTACGTCAACTGTACTGTACAGTTAAGTGCACCATGCAGGCAGTCTAGAGACGTTTGTTAACATATTGTCTCTTCTATTTGGTACATTTCACGTTGGTGACTTTGGAGCTTGGTATCACGAGTAATTGTAGCAACCCCAACTCAATTTTTTAGATTAATTAAACCTCAAAACAGAGTGTTGTGTTGTAAAGATCTCTTTAAGAGAATCACAGAACTGTTTTCCTATTTGTTATATGTTGATAGACAAAAAAGTTATGGCAATTTGAATCTGAAAATTTGTCGCGAAAATTCAGAAGTTTTCGCTATATGAATTTAGAGCAAATGTGATTTGCGTCGATGGCACTGAAAATCGAAGTCGAAGCGTGAACAATTTAGTAAAATGGTCATAACTTTTTTATTTCTTGAGATATTTTGTTGATATTTGAAATGTAGGTAGATCTTTCATTGCTGCATCTACCTGTCTATTTTATTTTGATATATTCTATAAGAAAAGAAAAAAATCCAATCATTTCAATGTAAATATAACGTAAATTTAATAATACTGCTCTCAAGGATTTTACATTCGACACACACATATGATACATAAAATTTACAAGCAAGTCATTGTATGAATCTTGAAGTTGAAGACAAATTAGTCATAAATATATCATCTCACACCCGTATATAAAACAAACACTAAAATGTACAAAAAGCTGCAGAAAATTAACATAAGGACTTAAAGGACAAGAGGTATAAAATCCAAAATATTAAAGTATTTATTACCAAAAGGTATTAGTGATGATGCATGTGCTTAAAATTGGCATGAATATCAAAATACATATTTGAGAAAAGATATGAATTATTACTGTATTTTTAATATTAAACATGTATCAGAATCAGAATGATAGATTCATCTTTTATTACTGTTTAGTAGTTCATTTTGAATCATTTTATGTGAACATTTTTAAATTCCGTATGAAGTTTAGCAATGTCAATTTCTTAAACATTTGCCACTGTCAGTGTCAACCAGAGTTCAAGTAGTCGAATACAAATTGAAAAACAGACTTGATTAACAGCAAATGACTTCTTACCAGCCAAATAAAATTGCCATATTATTCTAGGGGAGTCATGAACTTGAAACAATAGATTACATATTGTGACACATGATAAATTGATATTCTGATATATATATAACTGAATTTTTCTGGGCAAGTCACTGGCTGCATCATTTACATTACAAGAAAATTATTTATATCTACAGACAACAGTAAACAAAAATGCAAAAGAAAACATTTAAGACTCTTATTACAAGCTTACATACTTTCAATTTGACATTAAACTCTAAAAACGAACTCTTATCCGAAAATAAGCGTATCCGAAAGTTATGCAACTTCGCAGTTACTCGCCATGGTCATTATCGAATATTTCGAGTATTTTAACTGTTGTTATTCAGTTGTTTGTGGCAAAACAATAATAAATCATTTGTTTATTAATACAAATCTCCAATTTTAGGAAAAAACATCGAAATTATGTAAAATAGTTCAGATGTACAATGTTTTGATGACCCGAGATTTTGATCCAAATTTGCGGAAAAAATCGAATTTGTAAATGACAAATTTAACTAAATATTTTGCATTTATATCCATTACAAAAGTCGTATGAAGACTAAATTAACCCTAAATAAAGATTGCATCTCTCATTCTTTGTGCATATTGGTAAAATAACTGAGTTTTTACATCACTGATACAGTTTATCAGATGTTTAAAAATGGCGGCCGAAATCGTCGCGCATTACTTGCTTGAAAATGGCGACCTACCAAATTTAAATTGCACAGCGAGAGTGTAAATCGCATTTAATTTCTTTGATTTATATACCATTTTAAAGCTAAGACATTCAACTAATGGTTTATGAAGATAATTAGAATTTTCGTCTGGTTGTTTTTCTACAAAATACACTCAACTTTGATGATTCGTGGGTCGGTCATTTTTTGTCTCGGAAATTAATTAAAAACATCATCTTGAAGATCGTCTTTTTTTCTAATTGGATAATATTACTTCATTAATATTCATAATCATTTCATGTCTCGCTACTGCATGTAAAGACAGTGACCCTTTACGATAGTGTCCATTTATTGATCAATAGAGCTGATAACGATTTTTGGGTAAAATCCATTTTTTTACTAGTTCTAAAGCATTAATTTTTTTTCCATACTTTTTTAAAGTTATATCATTTGAAAGATAATTAATTAAGCTTTTTAAATATATAAGTTTTATCATGATATTAGTAGTATAACTGTGCATAATAATTAGTTTTAACCAACCACCCATGGTATTTTGGTGTTTTCTAAAGGTAGTATTGACCCAGCTGGGGTTGCTAGTAATTGTAACAACTGATCAATCAGGGATGCATGGCATTGCATTAGATTTCAAACAAAACCAATCCACAATTCATACAGTATTGAAGCAACTACAGAATGTTCTCAACTGAAAGATTTTCCACCTTAACAATGAATGTTTGAATGAAAAAGTCATTATTTGAAGACCACAAAAAAATCGGTCAATGGCGCTACCGGGAATTGAACATGGGTCTACTGATTGCCATGTCATTTTCATGTAAATGTAACTGATTATAATTATTATATTGATCTATAATGTATTATTATATATTTTAAAAATTAACCACAGTGATAGTTTCCAGGCATGTAATCGAACCAAGTATTTGTCAAGCTAGAGCAGAATCTGTCGTGCTCACTGTGGTGACATAGACTCAATTTCAGCATTTACGTTTTCAAATATTATAATTCCTACCAGAAAAATGTTTTAATGAGTTCTATTTTTTCAATATCATATTTGCTCATATATATTTAATATATTTTTATACACAGATGCAAAACAGTTACACTGTGGTTGAGGGAGAGACAGGATGCAGCAAAACAGATAGATGAAAACAATAACCACATTGATGGGTTTAATGCTTTAATGCAGGCGAGCAGACAATATGATTTCTACCCTAAATTGAGGTATTTTTTTTTCAAATATAACACAGTTTAGAAGGGTATATCTAGGAATCATTCTGTCTGTCCATATTTTTTTGTAAGCGCAACTCCTCCTAAACTACTTGATTAATATTGATGAAACCTTACACAGTACATGTATTTTCGTGATCTGAATCAAGGTTTTATTTAATTTATTATTTTGTTTGATCTATTAACGACAAAATAACATTCAACATTTTAAGTTTAGATATGATCATACTTGGCTGCAAACCCATCCTGTTCTGACATCTCCTGTATTAAGGTCTTATTTCAAATATGAAAAGTATATTGCACCTATACAGTCATAGTTTTAACAGAATAATCTGTTCTTCATCATTCATGACCCTTTGTACAGCAGAGATTTCTGCCACATTGCATACAGTCTTATTACAGTTATATGACTCATTGTCTTAATGTTGGTATCTAGACTGTTGGTATAACTGTTTACTACATATTTTTAGTGATCTGGGTTGTTGTTTTTAAATAACTGTAGTCCCGTCCTTTTACATCACATGATTGGCACTGTAACTGATGCCCCTTATTTCATAAATTATAATTTCTTTTGTAACCCATATAGCATTTGCAGACATGTCAAAATCTGTAATAAAACAACAAGCATTTTTTTCAAAATACAATGAAATTGTGTGATGCAATCTTGCACCTTGCAAATCAATACTTGTTATATGAAAGTAACATGTTGTTAAACTGCGTTCAATGTGTGACAATTTCTCATCTACAATTGTTTAAAATGGCGATGAGTATAGTGATAAATGTTACTGACATGTTATTGGCAATTTTCAGGGAAGACTGTCCAGTTTGACGATGTATGCTTCCACTGTGGAGATACGGAGGTAGCAGACAATGAAGAAATAAAACAATTAAAGGAAGAATTTGGCATTGTGCGGCCCATATGTGAAAGTTGTCAGGCTCAAGGAAAACCTGTTAAAACCAGGAATGCCTTAAAAATCAAGAAACGAAAATGACAGATTATTGTGAAATTTTTGTTATTCCAAATTCAATGACCTTTCTGTTTTCCCTAATCAGAGCACTAAGATGTTATTGTTAACATCAAATTTAGTGTATTTCAAACTTTGCAACAATGTTCTGCAATGCTTAATCGTTCTACAACAGTAATGTAAACTTATGTTACATGTATGATAATTGCCATATTAATTTTTGATAATGTTGAGTCATGTGTCATATGAAAAGCTTTTGTTGTACAATGTATGTACATTAGTGTTAACACTGACCATGATTCTTTGTATATGTACATATGTTTGTGTATGGGCTGGTGGCCATTAGCACAATAAATAAATATATATATATACATGCATGTATATATAAAATGAGAATATAAACTTTTTGCTGATAGCATTTAATGTTACATCCTCAGTATACCAGGGGAATCTTGTTTATATGTTGAAAAAATGACAAAATTTATATGTTACAATGTTTATTCTAGTCAAAATACCAATAGTAAGGCTTTTGGTACATTTCTTGTTATGACTACATAATTTTCAAACATATCATTTTAGCTTGTCTGAGTTAAAATATTAACAAACACTAGTTTGTATGTGAAGCATTTTTATTTTGCAAGCACATGTAGTAAGTTCTATAACATGTAACAAGAGATTAGACTGTGGAAGGTGGACTTGTATATGAATTGTGCCAACAGTGCTGAAATCTGGACGTCAATATTTGTTTCAATAGGTTTAAAAACCGTTTACCATCTAGACAGTCTATTAAAATGTTTTTATGACTCGGTTACTATGACAAGTACTTAACAATGCACTTCAGATAATGCAGACCTTTTTGTCTCTTATTCAGCAGCTTTTTACCTAAATGCTGTCAAACTTTCTCAGTGTACAGTTTTCTGTTTCATTCTTTGTACACTAACATATCTGAAGTGAAGTAAAATACTTTACTGTGTATGTATTGAATGTGTGGTCAACATTTATGACCAATCTGTTGGTTGATATTGTAGATCACTTTGTGAGAACTTGATGTCATTATGTTCAGTTATTTCACAAAGTCTGTAGTTACACTGCTACAATACTTACAATATACAGTATAACCTCACTTTGCGACCACCCTGGGGACCCTTCACAACTGGTCTTATTATTGAGGTGGTCTAAATAACGACCTTAAATATAAGAGCAAAATTTGGAAAATGGACTGAACATATTGTTCTTAATTTTGAGGAAGTCGTATTATTGAAGTGGTCTTTAAGGGAGGTTTTACTGTACCTGAAATAGCTGATGTTTGATGTCACCTTGAACTGCTACATAGAACATTAATTTTGAGTTGTTATGAATAAGAGAAAGTTTACCATTCACCATTAGTGTGGTGTACAAAAGTGCATTACAACCTAAGTGAAATCAAATAGTTTGCAATATTTGTTTGACTGCTGTTTAACTTGATGTAAGCGATTATTTCATCTGAAATTTCATTCTTGTTTAACAAGTTCATGTTACAATAAGCCAAAACATGTTTCTTCATTCAATTTATTTTGTACAATTCAATTGTTAATCCATTCCAAATCTTAATCTTGCTTCAATCTACAAGACTTGAAAATAAAGCATATATTGAGCAAATTTGTGTTGTGAAGTAAAATGATGTTTTATTATACATTTATGTGGTTATTATGGACACAAAACAGGCATATACATGATATATAGCTCTATAAACTAGCATTTTGGGCTTAAAATGATATAAATGAAAATAAAATTTATGCTCCCTCTCAGTACTTTTATTTTTATTTTTTTGTACGACTGCTCACTTTTTCAGCTTTTATTTTTATTTCGCCCCCTCGACTCAACATTTTTGAAAAAAATCTTGTAAATCAGATAATAAAAAAATGATGGCCTAACGCTACTTAGGGGGCGAATACAAACCTTAGCTGTGTTGATTGCCGCACCGTATCCTGTGGTTATTGCACAACCAATCAAACAAACTTTGTCCATAGGAGCATCCTGATTAATCTGTGAATAAATCAAAGGACTGAGAGCCCTGAAAACCAGCGCGTTGTATATAAATAGGAGGAAAAATAGTGTACTGTAAAGTAACTGCGAGGCACGAAAAATTGAAACGAACTTGATTTAACATCAATACAAGTGTTTCATTTATTCTTAAACAAATTTATAAACGTTTACAAATAACATAATTGTTACACCACTGAGTACATTATTTCAAACAACATCGTCCAGTGAGGTAAAGGGTAAACTCGGCCCACTTACCATTTCGGCCTGGTCCAACTAGGCCCACTGAAAAAAAGGCGAAGATATTCACACCTTCGACATACTAAAAAATCGTTCATTGAGGGGGGGAGGGCTCATAGGACAGACGTTATTATTGAATCGTCCAGTGATAATATTCTGATGTCCATGATATAAAATCCCTTATACACTCAGCAACTTTTCTAACACCAAATATTTATTTTTTAAATAATATTTTCGTTACCCACGAGACATTAATAAAATTCTACCAGCCTACAGTATTCAAGTCAACAAAATCCAATACAATGTTGAATGCTGAAGTCAATAGCAAAACTAATAAAAGCATACAACTGGCGTAAATGAATCTGCAGAAATCTCCTACCTTTGCGAGAGAGATTTCACTCACGACGGTATATTCACTGAATGAACTGCAGCCGAGGAAATGGTACACAGTCTTACCATTGCACGTGAACCTGGAGGTACCATCAGACATCAAACCACATGCCTGAGCGTCCCTGGTTAGTAAACAAAGAAATGTTCTACTATAGTTAATGCTTTGTCGGAGTTTTCCTGAATGACAAAGTATTTACGAAAAACCTTTGTGGATAATAAGCAAATCCACAAAACATCATTTGGAATTACTCGCAGAACTTTATATAACAGTACATGGACTTGATATGTATCATTTCTGATGTGCATATCTGCGTCGTTGTATGTTAAAGATGATAATTATACAAACATCATAGATACTCAAATTCTCCAAACTTTTACGTCGGAAAACACAACAAAAATAGTACAAAATTTGTCAGTTTTCATATACAAAAGTATTAAAAAAGAGAAACTGTTTATCGTTCGATAGTTATGGGTTGTATTACACATTACCTGTTTAACTGTATATTTTTGAAACTATTATAATTATATTGTTTTTATACATCGTAAAAGTAACTTAGATTAGGAGATAAAACAACACTTTTCTCTATATTACATATGTTCACAAACTTGTTTACACATTTAGTGAAATATATTGCAACATTTTGTTTGTTTCATTTTATACATGTACATGTATATGCTTAATAATATTTTTCTATTAACAATATTAATGTACATTGATCGATCGTTTTATATATTTATAACTTTGTTACAGTTTTACACGTATGCTCAGGGGCTATATTGCCTTTTGCAATAATATATGAGCGCTGCTGTGGGATTTACAACCTCTTCTGTAAGTGACGTCATTTCAAGAAAACGCAACATGTGATGTCACTATGTGCAAGCAGGAAACACTATTTACTTTATATGGTCACTTTGTTTTCATATTGCCAAATGAGGGAACTATTGCTTACTCTCAGTACATTGTGACGTCACGTGTGACGTTTTCTGGAAAGGACGTTACTTACAGAAGAGGTTGATAATGGTTCAGCGGCGCTCATATCTGCTTTACTTACATATTTTGTTGGCAAATATTTGTGTCGGGACTCTTGCAGTTCACACACTTATTACACTGTGGCTGATACATAGGAATCACCTTATCTCCTGTAAGAAAACAACACGTGATCCATTTACTGGTACCAAAACAACAACAGTAAGCGTGGTGGTGTTGGGGAGTAAAATGTTGCTACTTCCAATCATTGACTGGTACCAAAACAACAACAGTAAGCGTGGTGGTGGTGGGGAGTGAAATGTTGTTATTTCCAATCGTTTACTGGTACCAAAGCTACAACAGTAAGCGTGGTGGTGGTGGGGAGTGAAATGTTGTTATTTCCAATCATTTACTGGTACCAAAACTACAACAGTAAGCGTGGTGGTGGTGGGGAGTGAAATGTTGTTATTTCCAATCATTTACTGGTACCAAAACAACAACAGTAAGCGTGGTGGTGGTGGGGAGTGAAATGTTGCTATTTCCAATCGTTGACTGATTATCTACACCTCAAAGTTTTAATGGTTTTGGAAAATATGCAAACAGTTGAAGTAGTGTTGCTCTCGAAATTTGGCCTTTACGCGGAGTTTGTTCAACACTCGATAAATACAAATGTTCAGCGGTATAAATGCATTTTATACGATTTTATTTATAATTTTAAATCGGATTGAGCGATGATTAAATATTCTGAGAATCAAGTCCATACACATGTGTCTAGTTCGCAATTCTGATAAACATGCGTGCGCTCGAATAGGCTTAACATACACAAATCACTCGATGCCTACCTCTTATCTTACAGAGAATTTCTTGAGATAAGCATGCTTTAATTGATTCTAAAACAAATTCCATGTTTCTTTCAATCAATACAAAATATTTAACTTTGAGGAATGTACTGTTAATGACTCCAATAAATTTAGAAATTCATTTTGAAATTGAGCAATAGCCAATAATTTGTACGACAGAACTACATGTATTCGGAGGAAGTTAGTTGGTTTCAATTCAGATATAATTGTGAACTAAAGTGAACAAGGTATGCAGATTAACAACGAAAAATACATTCGGAGCTCGTTCATTCGAATTCATCGGCCCCGAAATTTATTTCGAATAATACACGTTTTCGAATAACCTATTGCAATTCGAAGTGCATTAGAAGATAAATCGGGACCTGATATTTATTTCGAATGATGCCATGTATTCGGATAGAAGGTTGTCGAATAAACGAGGTCCGACTGCGCATAATTTGATGTGTAAACAAAATGTGGTATTCAAAATTTATAATCAGTCCTGAGATAAGACATTAATTAACATGTTGTTGCAATGCAAAATGTAATTTATTTAATCATTTGATGTTTGTTTTTGCTGTACTTATATTGCAACTGTTTCTTTCTGCAGAGTACCGTGTCACTCTTAACTGACGTTTCAAAGTCCTGACTGCAGCGTGTTATATTATCTATAAATCGTATTACAGTCGTACGTTGCTCGTTTATTCGACAATCTTCTATCCGAAAACTCGGTATCATCCTAAATAAATATCAAGTACCGATGTATCTTCTTAGACAGGTCGACTTGGAATGGGCTATTCGAAACAAGGCATTATATACGATTTCGGACTTGATAATTTCGAATGAACGAGGTCCGATTGTATTCTCATCAGAATAGATATGTTCACTGAATTCGGTATACACATATGGTCAGTTCGAAATATGTACGTATTGGTAAAGACAAGGACGGATACACTGGCTAGGAACAGAATATTATGTTAAATTCGATGTCAGTGTACCTGGTTTGAAATCGGTCACTCCTTCGCCCACACTTTCTACAATTCCAGCCCCTTCGTGTCCCAGTATCATAGGGAACTGCATTCTGTCATCCCATTTTTTACCATCTATTAACCAGAGGTCAGAATGACACGCACCATTAGCATATACCTTAACGTATCAATAGAAAATAATTTCACAATAAACAAAGGATGACAAAAAACACACGGAAATCTCGGAAATCACGGAACACGGAAACTCTCTATAAAATACAAAAGACGGATAATGTGTGTGTCCTGTAGCTAAGTAACGGATAATCCGGAAGTCAAGGACACAAATCTAAGATTCACGGATAATCATCGGAATACATTGGATGTTATCATTTAAACATAAAGAAATCTCAAACAAAACTCAAACAAATTCACGGGAAATGGTTAAAATAGTAAAGTTTCGTGAGTTCCATGAAAATCCGTATTTTTTTCAATAAAACATGAATTAAAAATGCATTTTTGGATGGCACACGAAGACCATATCTGATTTTACTATTACACAAAAAACATGAAACGTATTGGTTGCAAAGCGAATGCAATCACATATCGGAAGCCCTCGCAGTGTTCCTACCCATGGTCCTAATACGATACAGACACGATGTAATACGATTACAGTACAAAATATTTGCAAACTGTTGGTATGTACAAAGAATTAAAGAATTATCAACGTAATTTAACCCATGTTACCGCGGCATGATCCATGGAAGTATGGTATGTATTCATTTATACAACAGCGAAACAAGTCCCCGTTCATGTTGAGATAAGATTGTTGAAAACATAAAAACCAAACTGTTGTGGTCTTGTGACACACTGTGTGTCTGCACGCTACCTCAATTTGAGGCTCGTTGGTTGGAAACACGGTATAAAGTGGGGATGATATTTTGCGTAATCGTACATTATAAGCGCCTACTTACCCTGAATCTCACCTCACCTGCCTTTGGAGGAGCAACCTCTACATTCTCAATACTCAATGGCTTGTTGGGTTCCCAGGCAACTGCGGCCCTGCACGTAATGGTCTGCAACACAACAACATTCAGATCTACCAGTCATGCATTGATTCTTACTTGCGCTGTTAGACCAAATACACATGATGTTACTCAAATTCTGCATGCTACGGTGTACCTCAATGACTTACTGTCATAGAGTAGAACGAGGCGTGACCGGGTATCTGTGATATTTGCTCATCACACAAGTACTCGTGAACGCGTCGTCACGCAAGACTGAGTCTCTTACGACGGCATTGTGAAGTGACATAATTACACAACTACAGTTCATACCTTACTGTTATTACGATTGTATTTAAGAAACAGTTGTTGTTTATTCTATTTTACACAGATTGTGAAACAACTTTCTACGACTTATATTAGTCCTTCTCTGTGATTGTCTCCTGTGCTACGTACCAAGGTGTGATACAGTTTTATTGTTTGCGGGTAGATTCAGGTAAACGACTATATTGCCCATAATATTATTTGACAATGCGAAATACTTATTAACAAAGGCTGAACGCTCATATATTAAGGGAGGCGCAGTGGTCGAGGGGTAGAGCGCTTGACTCCTTATCCGAATATCATGAGTTCGAACCGCGCGAAGAGCGAGGTTTGATCACGAACTTCACAGTCCCTACATTTGGTGCGAGTAGTGTCTGCTAGACATAAACAGTCATCTAGAGTGACTAGTATAAGTTGTAAGAACTTGTTTCACAATCAATATAAAATAAATATTTTTTTATTTTGCCCATATATCATTATAACTGTATCATAACTATTATATATTTATTAAAATAACAATGATAATAACAATGAAGTTATTACTCAAATGACGCTGTATAATAATTATAATAATTATAATAATACATGTAATAATAAATAAACATAAATTTATTTATTTTATCATATTCACACATATTTATATAACATTTTACTTTAAAACTAGTATTACCTTGCCCACTGTACTCATTGTTTGATTATCCATGGAGAAATGATTCCAACTAGTCTGTTCCTGATGCAGACTTCGAAATGGCGAGTTTAAATGAAGTTGATTATGCAACCGATTTATTAAATCCAGTTTGCAGAGACCTACATTTACCTGAATAAAAGTTCAAGGCTAATGAATAATGCATGTAACGTGCACACTAATTGGTTCATAGGAACGCAGGCGTGCTATTGAACGTCGCTGATAAGCGTCAATTCATAATCATTATCATTAATCAAGATTCAGTATTTCAAATTTCGCACACTTGGATAAACGTTAAGCATACAGTATTACTGTGTTAGGAAACACACTGCGTATTGTGCATGCTTTGAATACATTTACATGTATATGTTCTGCTGCGGGAATGGGAAAGAATACCATTGCCTACTATCAGAAAACTAATTCACAGCATGCGGTCCAGATGCAACGCTACTGAAAAGTTTGTTACTTTTGTGCATAAACCCCTATCCCAAACCCCAGCGGTCCACATATACATATGACACAAAGATAGCTGTTATTTTATTGACCGCAAAAACCTTCACCATTCAACCTATGTCGCGTCGATTTCTGGAACCAACATCATCATTGGCGATATCAGCAACAGTTCCATCATTAACATCATCATGTATAATCCGTAAGAGGTCGATTCTCTAAACCTGTTCTCTACATGTTCTAAGGTTTGAAAATATCGCTTTGTGCATTACAAGTATCATGTCTCATTGTTTTGCCATTAGGGGCTAATTTCAGATAAAAGAGGCATTCAATAAATTATGTCACTGGTCTTCGTTAAACATTTCATTGCATCGGTAAAATTTATTCTCGTCAACCCTTTAAAGTATTACCCCTGCACAGATACACACTTTTAAAGTCTTGATATCCACGACCTAAATGCTGCAAAGTAGTCTCTCATTGGTATACTGTTGAGACGCTGTAACATTGCAGAACCAAGGGCACTTCTAGTAGCATAGCGCTTTAAATAGGCCTACCTGCGAGCATTTTTAGCAAGGAAAATAGGAAGAAGTCACAGGGGCTTAGGTCAGGGGAATAAGGTGGTTGTTCAACCTGAATAACATTTTTATGTTCTAAGAAAGATTGTACAGGTGCACTTTTGTGGGCTGAAGCATTGTCATGAATAATCTGTATATCTGTAAATCTTTACTTTGTCGTTTATTTTGATAGAATAGTTGACAGATGTAAGAACTTTATTTGTGTAAACTTGCCTATGATGGTTCTACCCTCTTCGCAAGGACTTTGTACAACAGAGCCACTAGAATTGAAGAAAATGGTGGACGGTCCCTTCTTAAATGCATAGCCTATAAGCTATCTGGGAAATAGTATATCGGCCATCTTTATCTACCATAGCTCTAACATCAGCAAAGTTTCCCTCAACAGGACGGTGACTGTCTTGTAGGCTATATAGACCCCCTTTATATTTTTAACCCATAAATATCTTGGTCAATGTTGAGCGGATTAAATCAAAATTTCACAGGTGTATTAAATAAACATCCGCAATCAACTACATGAAATTCCCATGATCTCATGCAACGAGATTTCTACGGAAGGCAATAAGTGACATATTTTATTGAATGCCCCTCGTATACGCATACGTATGATATTTGTTGTTGTGGAGACATGGTGTCCGAGATTTAGACACCAGATTCCGAAGATACGCTGTAAGGCAAAACAACCATACAAAATGCATATGCATTTATATGATGCATAGTGAATTTAGAAGTTAATCCGTAAAACGTAGAAAGTAAAACTGTTTATACGACAGACTTGCGTAGCATTATTTAGAACAGAGTACGCTCAATGTAATATATAGAACAGTGTATGTTCGATGTGCTATATAGAATAATGTACACTCAATGTGCAATATAGAACAATGTAAACTCAATGTGCTATATAGAACAATTTACACTCAATGTGCTATATAGAACAATTTACACTCAATGTGCTATATAGAACAATTTACACTCAATGTGCTATATAGAACAGTGTACACTCAATGTGCTATAAAGAACAATGTAGACTCAGTGTGCTATATACAACAATGTACACTCAACGTGCTATATAGAACAATGTACACTCAGTGTGCTTTATAGAACAATGTACACTCAATGTGCTTTATAGAACAATGTACATTCAATGTGCTATATAGAACAATGTATCAATGTGCTATATAGAACAATGTACACTCAATGTGCTATAAAGAACAATGTAGACTCGGTGTGCTATATAGAACAATGTACACTCAATGTGCTATATAGAACAATGTACACTCAGTGTGCTTTATAGAACAATGTACACTCAATGTGCTTTATAGAACAATGTACATTCAATGTGCTATATAGAACAATGTATCAATGTGCTATATAGAACAATGTACACTCAATGTGCTATAAAGAACAATGTAGACTCGGTGTGCTATATAGAACAATGTACACTCAATGTGCTATATAGAACAATGTACACTCAGTGTGCCTTATAGAACAGTGTACACTCAATGTGCTATATAGAACAATTTACACTCAATGTGCTATATAGAACAGTGTACACTCAATGTGCTATATATAACAATGTACACTCAATGTACTATATAGAACAGTGTACACTCAATGTACTATATAGAACAGTGTACACTCAATGTACTATATAGAACAGTGTACACTCAATGTACTATATAGAACAGTGTACACTCAATGTACTATATAGAACAGTGTACACCCAATGTACTATATAGAACAGTGTACACTCAATGTACTATATAGAACAGTGTACACTCAATGTACTATATAGAATAGTGTACACTCAATGTACTATATAGAACAGTGTACACTCAATGTATACTGAAGCAGCCTTAAGTTGTGAAGTAGCTCATTATTCATGAAGATATAATTATGTGTTGTATTAAAATGTATCAGCATCACCCAACATCATTTATATCGATTCTACCCTTGATCTAAAAATTAAGCTCGTTTTTGTAGGGTGCCAACACTACAAGTCAAGAATTTGCCGTAAATTACATTTGCATGTTGGCGACTTGACTCGCCAAATTCGCAGTTTTTGTTTTGGCTTCCCCGAAATAACTTAAAAAAACACCTTATGTGTCGTTCTGGCGTGTGGCCGCCCCTCAAACGCGGCAACCTGCTAGAACAAGATAGCAGAAGTCAGGCACCATACAGAACAGTGATTCAAGTTCAAAACATTTCATTGACGCATTTTTTTAAGTTTGTTCCTCCATTAATTTTAATGAAAAAAAACAACAAATACTGAGTGACTGTTTCGAAAACGCTTATTGATAACAGTATTTTGTTTTGGAAAAGAAAGCATACATTTCAGGGTGTCACTATAAATGGACATGATGTCATTGCTGACTTAAACCGGAATTATTAGAACAAGGGGAGTAATCTTGTTTTCATATTTTGAAACAAGAAAACGCTTATCTACCGCCTCGTGTAGACAAGGATGTACAATACGCACATGCCCTTGATTTGAAGTTAATATATGGTAGATATATTGTCAGTATACATTTATCTTGTTATATGGTTGAATTGAATCATGATAACAACGCATTGATTTATGTAAATCTAAATATAGAACATATTCTTCATAAATTTAAAACGCAGAACGTGACCACAAAAATGTACACTTTGTGTAGTATATATTTGACTTGATACATGTTTTCTGTAATGTTACATTCAAAGGTAATTGTATGGAGGCAAAACAAACAGTTTAATATATACATGTAAGACTATAATCACATCAAACATTGTGCGAGTTTTATACTCCTCTAATATTAATTTTAATTTCTAATGTGTCATAAATTCATCGACTGAATGTTACTAACTTCTCAATTCCTCAACAATGTTATAACCCACTTGTCTCTGATAATCATAATCAATAATAATAATCTTCATAATCAATACTAATAATGATCCGGCAATACTGAATAATAACAATCAGCATGATGATGATAAGGATAACAATAATAATAATCAAAATTAATAATAATCATCATTATTATCATCATCATCAACATCCGCGACGACGACGATAATAATAATAAAAAATATCATTATTATATTATTGCTAACCACGTATCAATAAATAAGTATAATACTGATTATAATAAAAATAACAAGGATAGTGATCATGATGATAATAAACTATAAATAATAATAACTTTTTATTATTAACGTTTTAATGTGGTTCTGTGTACGTACTAATTCATGTTATGTTGAAAGCAATGTTTACATTATTGTAGTAATTGCCGCCTGCCAATATTTTCCTAAATATTCTAACTTTACCAATTATGTTATTTACTGCGAATACGAGATATACATGGAAGTGTACACAGGCATTTTGAGGATAAATTGGTTCGAATGTAGGATTGTTGATAGATATATATAATGCTCGTCTCATACGGCGTGTAATAATACGTTATGACGCAGTTCCTATCTGCGGGCAGACAATTAGATAAAATGGCTTAAGATAAGACGGTCACATGATCATGTTTATCTCAATGTAACACGACGTATCTTTCTGTTCTATGTGTTGTTTGTCTCGTTAAAATGAAAGATGACATTTGACATCTGAGATAATTAACAATGTTATTGTAAAGTGTTTCACGATCACACGTACATACTTGTTTACGAAATAAGACGTCTGCTCACATTTGTCTGATATATATTTAGGTTCCTTTTAGTCTTTATAATAATTTAAAATCCATAGTACGGGGAACATTTTAACAAACAATCCTTGAAATATTGCATCATCGAGTTGAATCAAGAGTTTAACACGACCATTGCTACATTTTGCAATCTTTCACGGACAAGTCGGAAGTTGACACTCCGCATATGAAGCAGACGTTATACTGATACGTGCCAGTCTGTTTATATCTCGGACTGTTTACGTGAGGGACTCACCATCTACTCGTATATGATTTCGATATTATTGAATCATATTCCACGTACCGTCTCTATCATTTAGCTTCGTAATCATCTAATACATATTTTATGGTATAACAACTGTGTGGGTTTGTAAATCATCTTGGTATTTCAGTTATCGTGGTGACATTACGGACCTGGGTCTTATCTGTGCCCGTGGTCACACTCACATCGGAAGGGTGCAGGTTGTATGACATCACTTTATGAGGGACGATAATACAAATACCAAACACAATATTTCAAAATTTAATTTGAATGCAAGAGGTGGATAATGACAAATATTGCACAAAAAATCACAAATAACATAAAGTACAACATGAATATAAACAAACTAAACACGGTGTCCCTGAAGCAGTTTCGGTATAATTGAGTGGATAAAATGATACAATAAAGTTGGCACAATTAATAGCAAACGTGACGAATGTATTTTCAGTTTCACATGTAATGAAAATCATTCAATATAACATCGTGTATTCCAAACACTAATACAATAAAATAACAGCTCATTTCTTGTCCTCCACTAAATGTAACAGTTTTCAACGATATGAGTCTCCTTTCAGACATTTTAATCCTTTCCAAGAATAAATACATCCAGCATAATACTTTAAAGATCTCTGCGTCTGTAGACATTCAGTTAATCAACACAATAAAATAATAAAATAAAAATGAAAGACATAAAACAAAGGAGCTTCTAGCTCTCTGGAATCACTATATACAATGTCCATTGTATTTGTTTCATGGGAAAATCACATAACACTTGGCAGGTTGAAATAGAATAAAAACTTACTGACCCTTTCACAAACACACGAATATTGAGCCCGACATAACCCAGTTCTGTTAAATTATTTCTAGTGTGTAACCAGAAAAAAGTATCACTGCAGCTGCCTCACTCGCTGACTTCCGGTTACACCTCTACGAGTGAATCAAGCAAATGGTAAATGCTGTCTTCCGGTTACACCTCTACGAGGGAATCAATCAAATGGTAAATGCTGACTTCCGGTTACACCTCTACGAGTGAATCAAGCAAATGGTAAATGCTGACTTCCGGTTACATCTCACGGTAAATACTCATTTCCGGTTACACTTCTACAAGTGAAGTACATGGTAAATGCTGACTTCCGGATACACCTCTACGAGGTAAATACAACGCTTTTCTACATCATAAACAGTGGATTGTTTTCTAGTCCCGTATGTTCACTGTATAAAATGCTGTAGAAATGAACAATTGGTGGATGCTGTAGAATGTTGAGATGTAAACATCATCTTTCGATCAAATTGCAAGAAGTTCAAATATTTTTTTCAGTCAGAAATTTTCACGGTAGGGAATGTTGTAGTAACGAACAATTGGTGAGTTTTGTAGAAAGTAAGAATAAAATCGTCTTCATTCGAACTATGTTCCGGTAGTTTCAATAGAAAACTTGAGCAGTCTGGAAGTCTACAAATGTCATCTCCGTTACACACATTCTGACAAGATTTCTCACTCACTCGATCAACCTGAAGGCAAAGAAATATACGTCTACATATTTATGACTGCAAGGATACTGAAATCAGTTGAACATTAAATAAAAAGAGATTCCAATTCAATGTTTCTGAATTCATGCAACAAAAATAGTTCTAAGACCGTAAGTAGACATCTAGAATAAATGGTTTATAAATGTATAGACCTACCTTGATTAATTTCACTTTATGCTCTCTACAATATGCTTCCAGAAGTAAACCTTGCATGTCTTCACTGTCTGAATTCTTCATTATACAAAACATGTTGTTTACTGATGATCTGAATGAAAAAACAACACAGACGATACAGAACATAAAGTTTATTATTGACATAAGCAATAACAGCTCATCGTCATTTACAAACATATACACACATATATCATCATGTGATGTGGAAAACTAGCTTATATATAATATAAATAACATCAATTACACAGTAATATTGTTGTTCTAATAATTACTTTTACTATGTATGACAACGGCGACCAAAAACAACAACAACAACAATGACAAATATAACAACAACAACAACAAAATCATTAATACAATTAGCATTGATGTAAAGAACAACATATTCGAAGGTTATAAAACAGACATATAGACTTAACAACAAAATACAACAAATAAATCAGCATAAAGAAATTATTGTAGATTATATAAGAAAGTAAATGCTAAGTACGTATATTTACCCTTTCAGTTCGGTTGCTATGTCAACCATACCAGTGATAAGCCTTCCGTCTCGTTGTGCTTGTTCAACACACCTTAATAAGGCTTTTCCTACTTTAATAGACTTCATGCTGAAAGTGAAATCGAATATGGTAAGTGATTAACAAAAGAAATCTAATTATTTATACGAAATGATTTCACATGGATCTAGCAGGATGGTTCACTAGATTCACACATTGTGTCATGTCCTTGAGAATGAATGTTAGTTCGACGTTAATGTAAAGTACCAACTCTAAGTTCTGTGCTGCTATTCGAGAACTCATGAAACAGCCACTTTACTGACAACTATCGGTAAGAAATTTTCATGTCGAACAAAGCACTTGTAATGTGTATAATAGTACAGTATAACCTCACATAAAGACCACCTCAATAATAAGACCACCTCAAAATTAAGAACACAATTTTCTCAAGTCCATTTTCACTGTTTTGTTGTTTATTCAACCTAAATATATTAAGACCACCTCAATATTAAGACCAATTTCAAGAGTCACAATTTTGTAGTCTTATAATCGAGGTTTTACTGAATATTAAAATGTAATTTTATGTATAGCCAAGCGTCAGTTGAACGTTAAACGTTTTGTAATAGTTTGTACTTTTATCGCTTCATGATAGTATCTGATATATGATCAGTCCGGGAGAATATTGTGAAGTTTAAAAATGCTTACGTAAACATCACATTGAGAGGTTGTAAATCCGTACACTTATAGTGATATCAAATACTAAATATAATCCGTACAGACGAATATCTATAACAATGTCATAAAGACTGGATGTAACACATTAAACATAAATCTTGTCACCCGACCCGTTACAAGCGTTGACATCATAAAACTACAATATAATTACATTTGGATGTATGATGCATTGATAGATAAGTGGTTCTCTCTTTCACATTAACCAGGACATAGAAAACCGCAACTTGTATGAACAGATCGGCAATATGTTGACAAAGTATGTTAGTTTGCATTAAGAATATGACTTAATGTCCCACACCCACTGACGTAACATCGCTTCAGTTTTGATTAACTTTTGAATGTCAAAATGTAGGTGACAAAATATTATAAAATGAAATAAAATTTACATTAGTTTTATAATTAACATTAACAAAATCTTAATTAGAGCTACTTCTGATTAATTAAATCATTTACGTATTATGAAAAATATACAGCAAAATCTCACTTAAAGACCACCTCAATATTAAGACCATCTCAATATAAAGACCACACTTTTCAAGTTCATTCGGACTGTTTCGCTCTGTATTCAACCTCAATATTAATATCACCTCAATATAAAGACCAGTTTTCAAGAGTCCTAAGGGTGGTCATATTTTTGAGGTTTTACTGTATATGATTGTAATATCCAACGTTAACACATTAATTATAGAGCAATCATATACATTGAGCGAAGATTGACCTAACGATGTAAGTGTGAAGTAGGTAATACCGTTAATGTACATAATCAGATCACTGTTTGAATAAAACATTCAAATGTATGAGGCTTAAACAGGTTAATAACTTAATATACAGTTGGGTTTATGACCTAAAAATACATGTAAGTAGAACTACTTTCATATTGATCGACTGACGGACACAAAGAACATGTACTTTTGAGCTTTGGATAAGTTTCAACAATACAAAGGAAGTGGCGTGAATATAAGGAATTAAATCCTAGTATCAGT
The DNA here is from genome assembly GCA_032209605.1 of Mactromeris polynyma. Lineage (NCBI taxonomy): Eukaryota > Metazoa > Mollusca > Bivalvia > Venerida > Mactridae > Mactromeris > Mactromeris polynyma. The sequence goes on from JASFXZ010000008.1 coordinate 19,204,536, forward strand.
TAGCAATATATACTGGCCAAAAGTGCTAACCCACCAGTATAACTTCAATTATTTTTTAAAAAGACTGCTGATTACATCTTGTATTGATTATTATTGCTGTTAACTATCTCTGTATGACTCAAAGGCTTTGAACTGTAGAAAACAGCTGAGTATAAAACTGTCGTAATCACAATCATCGTATCAAATGTTTGTCATATTAATTAGGTTGTGAATTTTCTACATAAAAATGGCGGGTTAGTTTATTTACCAGTATAGATTGAACATTATATATATTAGTCAATAAGAATGGAACGAAATTTCCTTCAAGCCAAAGTTTGAAATACTAAGTAATGTTCAATATTGTAAAATTCTCGAAATCGTAAAACGAAAAGAAATACTTATTTTAATGATACGACTATTTGAAACTCCTTGTGTTAAACTCACTTCAGTTTCTACATATGTACGTTATTCTTTCTTACTATCAAACACCGGGTAGAACATATCATGTTTAGTGAGCTGCCAAATATAAGAACATCCACGAAATGTATAAGCGGGTGTGTTTCGGTTAACCACTAATGAATAAATCATTTAAGACAATGAGTATACCTGATACACGAAAGGGCGAAAGGATTATAGGGGTTATTGGGTGCGCTGTTGACAATACAGATGTTCACTGAAACTAATGTCTCAAGTCGGGAGTGAAGAGACCGTGTCATCTGCCTAAGTACACATGTTTGAATTATTTAGATACCATTCAATAATATTCATCAACAGAAAAACATAACACCAATCGATATTACCGAACCTTCTGACGTCGGCGATAACATCAAACGATATAACCCCCACTCTCTGTCTATCCTTTCAAATAAATTACGTTAAGACGACCCTAGGTAACCAAAATGTATATTTAACTTTTACATACATTCGTATTATATGCTACATTAAACTCATAAAATGTTGGTAATATTACGATCCACGAATCTTCACGACTTGACGTGTTTTTAAACACACCTTTTCCATTAAATTGATAAAATCATAAAGTCATTATTGCTTTCCCGACATGAAAACATCAATTATTTATTTTCATTCACGACGTACGTAATGTGTTGTTATTTCATGTAAAACAGACGCGCAGTTTAATTTACTTTCGATTTCAAGATTAATCATTATCTAACTAACAACAGGGTTGTACAAGATCATGTAAACACCGACCTATAATTTTAGGTTATTGATCGTTTGGATGGTCGTTTGAGCTTTAATACATCGATTTTTTGTCCCCGATCACAAACAAGACATATATCAGTCATGAGTCGTTCTATTGTCACACTAGAAAATATATAAACACAATTCAATATGACAACAAAGAGCTAATTGAAGCAGACGATATTCACAAAAAATATTTTAATCATAAGCTACCTTTCGGTTGATTTAAATTCCCCACAACTTTTACATCTAGATTTACTGTCAAACTTCATTGTTTGTGAGTTATAAAATTAACGTTTATGTTGTCTGTATAGTAGATCGACGGTAGCACGTTGTAGTAACGTTGCTTTGTTGATGTGCTATTTATATTCAGCGATCTATTGTGACGTATAGAGTATTCTCCGATTTTGGACAATCTGATTGGTTAACTTTACGGAACGCCATTTTGTGTTATCATTTTCTATATTTACAATTTATATTTAGTAACAACATCACGCTCTACTTAATTCGGTTGTAAACACTATAACTTAGCACGCAGAAAAATTATGCCAATATTGCGCAATCGGTGTTTTACGAACATTAGACCAGCATGAAAGATATTTATACTGCTTCGGTAATCGATCAGAAAGATTGAACGATACTGCAATGTCATGTATTTGATGAGCGCGCAGTTATACAAATAGTATACAGTGAAAATAACGTGTGTGTGTTTGCGTTCGTGGTGATGAGTACATAGGTCTACTATACACTGTATTTAAAATGTCATTGATAGATATTAATTTATGAAAAAAATGAGATCTAAGATTTTTACATTTTCAGATATCGAATTAACATGATCCCGCTACGTCATACACCATGTATCCTGTATGAACTTTGCAATACAGCTCACGATATTTTGAGTTTGTGTCATGAAGTTCAGTTTTAAGTTTGTTACACTGACGAAAGAATGCTTTATTTCTGTTTGATTTATATCCTCTGTATATATACGTAGACCTATGTGGTAGGAAATTCAACCTCAGTCCGAACATGCCAAATATTCTCGTTATTCGGACATGCAAGGACTATGGTTGAATTTTGCTCGCGTTTGTATTTATTAAATAAAAAGATTGATTCTCTCACTGAAAATATTACATAGCTGAATTCGTTACTGCCTGACTTCTGTTTTAAATTTGTAAGGAAACACAACTCAACAATGATCGGCTGTGTAAACTGGAGTTGTCTTTCTTGTCTTTCACAACGCTATATTCGCTCATCCATCCCATGGCATATACTGCGAACAGCGACCTATATACTAGGTACAGCGACCCATGTACTGGGTACAGCGACCATAATATACTGAGTACAGCGACCCATATACTGGGTACAGCGACCTATATACTGGAAACAGCGACCATAATATACTGGGTACAGCGACCCATATACTGGGTACAGCGACCCATATACTGGAAACAGCGACCCATATACTGGGAATAGCGACCTATATACTAGGTACAGCGACCCATATACTGGGTACAACGACCTATATACTGGGTACAGCGACCCTTATACTGGGTACAGCGAACATTATACTGGGTACAGCGACTCATATTCTGGGTAGAGCGACCCATATACTGGCTACAGCGACTCAAAAACGGATACAGCGACCATAATATACTGAGTACAGCTACCTTTATTATAGGTACAGCGACCTATATACTGGGTACAGCGACCTATATACTGAGGACAGCGACTCATATACATGGTACAGCGACCTATATACTGGGTACAGCGACCTATATACTGAGGACAGCGACTCATATTCTGGGTAGAGCGACCCATATACTGGCTACAGCGACACATATACTGAGTACAGCGACCCATATACTGGGTACAATGACCCTCATAATTGGTACAGCGACTCATATACTGGGTACAGCGACCTATATACTAAGTACAGCGACTCAAAAACGGATACAGCGACCATAATATACTGAGTACAGCGACCCTTATACTGGGTACAGCGACCCTTATACTGGGTACAGCGACCCTTATACTGGGTACAGCGAACATTATACTGGGTACAGCGACCCATATACTGGGTACAGCGACCCTTATACTGGGTACAGCGACCCATATACTGGGTATAGCGCCTTTATACTAGGTACAGCGACCAATATACTGGGTACAGCGACCCATATACTGGGTACAGCGACCGTAATTAGTTAAGAAGTAGTCAAAAGGAGATAAATAAGTTTCTCATTTTTCACCTTAACAGGAATTGTTACGCTTCTGTAATTTTCATTGGTCATGTGATCATTCCCCCTATTATAGTGATTGCACACACTGGTTTCATTGTGTGCAGACCTGTTTGATGTTTTGATGCATACTATGTATGTGTGTTTTTATGTCGGAGTAGTGACTGTACTATGTATGAAGATTTTGCAGTCACTGGTGTGTGAGAAAAGTGTAGAACACGTACTTCCCTTTCCAAGACAAGACAACGACATTTCTCTTACCGCTGAGAACTGCTTTCATATATGAGGTTAATGCAAACAGCTCTAGCATATAAGAATATCTGGTAGAAGTAAAAGTTCTCGCTTCAGACACATGAACTCATTGTTACTTTGAGTTTGATTCTCATGATGCCAAATCATCCAAGGCCGCTTGAACGCCATATTTACTGTTCAATTTGCGTTTTTTGTTGGAATTTATATACAAAAATCCGATATGTTTCGATTATAAAGACAATCTGCAATGATGCTATAATGCTACCTTGGGGTACTAAAACCAGTAGTTTACACAAAAAAGGACAACGCATTATTTCAATATAATTTCACATAAATTTATGAAGAAATTGCACGAGGGATACACAAGGGTAGATACAATGAAATAATTATAATAATAAAATGACGCTGCTTATGTGTAGAACTGTATATGTACACCGGGGTTATTTGTTTAAACACGAATGCATTGATCATGACATTAAATGTCCATTTGCGAACTCAATATTAGTACATCTACTCGTATATAAATCTGGAATAATTTGCTTCTTAATGTTTACACAAATGTTACACAAAACAAATGATCCTAATTTAAAACAGCATGGACTGGTCATCATATCTTCAAAACCTTGATTTTTATAATTTGGTTGTACGTTGAAATAAGAATGAAACACAACAGAATATACACAAAAAAACAGAACATTACAAAATATTGCTTATACGACATGGCACTGTAGACGATTAGCACGAGAAAAGGTCATCACCAGTTATTCACATATTTCACAAAGCAAGTTAAGTTTGAATAAGTCAGTGCAAGTACACATTGTTTGTAGACATTTTGTCAAATCTACATGTAAATAAAACCGTTTGACGAATTTGTTTGCGGCTCCGTTGGGTGTCCAACATCTATCGGTGGAATGTATTGATACAGGGTCGTATCATTCGTTGGATGTTGTCTTGAGATTGTATGAATATGCCCCTGTCCGACTACAACATGCTTTGGATGATAATTAGGGCCTTCTACAAGGAGTCGATCGTTTTCATAAACGTAGTTAGTAACCCCACCATTAAGTTGACTGGAGTTTCCGCTGTGGTAGACTTCCTTTACTGGGGATTTAGACAATGTCGATCCCCAATCCTGGTTAGACTTGGCTTTACTGGAGACGGCATAGGAGTTATTCGCCTTTTCTTGGATAAACTGAAGTAAAGGGGAAATAACTTGTCAATACAATGTGTGTACAAGGTTGATGGCACATAGCGACGGTAGTAAACCTTATCATTGTTTAGTTTAGATAGTAGATGTAGTGCAGTAACCAAATTTAGCAGATTTAAAAATTAAACTGTGATAAGCACGGGAAACCTTTAATAATTTTAATCGTTTATCGATACAAAACTACCATGGTTTACATTATAGTTTGAACATAAATGTACTTACATTGAATTTTGGCGCCATTCTCTCGTCCATTTCAGCATCGTCAGCTAGACGACGTTTTACAAAAGTTCCAATCAAAAGTAGAAGAAGGAACACAAACCCAGATACCACAACGCCTATAATGACTTTACCAATCGTACCAATCACATCTTCTGCTTCCTCATCTTCTGGTAAATCACCTGATCCATCCGTAACTGCAATATCACACAGACTTAGAACTTATGTTCGAAAACACTCTAATACTATCTGATACTATCAAGCCAATGCGTAAAATCCCGGATTTGTATGTATATAACTCCAAACATTTGTATATGTCGAATACAAAGTAGGTTATCTATAACCAAAACATGCATTACTGATATACAGAGGACAAAGAATCGTGGGTAGCAACTGTAACTTAATGTATCAGACATTTAAGAAAATGCTTATGTTCACAAATAGTACTGATCATTTTAATCAAATTCCTATAGAGATTAGCAGCCAAGGCCAGAAATCATTGCGCTCGCGGTGTACTCAACTAACAGCAACAACACCATCTCTTACTGTCCCTCATACAAAAACTACACTTGCTTAAAACAGCGGAAATAAGACACAAAATGTATATACCTATTGGTTATTTGTTTTCCAAAATCGTCCATTTTACGAGCAATTAATGAAAATCACTGACGTGAATGACAACGAAAGACATTCCATGAAATGTAAATAATAAGCTAGTTCATACTATACAGTCAAATCTCAATAATAAGACCACCTTTGGGACCCTGAAAAACTGGTTTTCTTATTGAGGTGGTCTTACTATTCAGGTTAAAGAAAGAGCAAAACAGTGAAAATGTACTTGAAAATGGTGTTCTTAATTTTGAGGTGGTCTTATTATTGAGTTGGTCTATAGGTGAAGTTATACTTATTTTACCTGGTAACGGTTTCCTCACTCTGTAGTAGGTCGTACTGAACGTGTATCCATCTTTGGAACCACTTTCAACCAAACTCCTAAGGAGTGTTGTAACATCAGCTTGCATTTTGTTCTCCACCGTCTCTTCATCTGTTCCAGTTCTCGCCAGTACAACCTCAGCATCACAATACACACTGCCAGATCTGATGAATACATGAATCATAAAAATGGGGACACCAAGTACTGACACAGGGTTTTACAGTGATTTTTTTACAGAGTCATTTTGCCGCTGATGTCTTATCATATGCTACAAGCCAATGATTTTATTCCAAACTTAAGCTAATAACTCGCGAGTGTAATTACAACACTGGGACTGAACGACACAAATCCATTTCTATACACCGTTAATAGCAGTGACGACTTTATATGTTATGTTTAATGGAATGCCACATCTTATTTATTCAAAAGAAATTATTTGAATTTGCCATCCTTGCCGGAATGTAAACTGATGTCATGTCGGCAAATAAGACGAGTGTCACATCGCCCCATGCACACATACACGCACCCTCGCACACACACTAACACGCACGCAAACATACAAATATGGAATTGAAACCATTTATCTTATGATGTAGAATGTCTCTTACTTGTAAAGGTCAATTTTAACATCAAATCAGCGGGATACTAAATCTTAGTTAAAAAGGAAACCCCGTAACCAGATTAATCGGTAACTTACCTAAATCTGCGTATATTAAGTTTACGAAACCCTGGAGTTTGTCTGAATTCAGGAAATAACTGAAAAAACGACAAGATTATTAGCTTGATTAATATTGGGTAACGAATCGCGAAACGTTACTAATTGTATTACAAAATGTATCAGGGGAAATCTATCATCAATTATCACATGAGATTGCAAACAACATCATTATTATCACCATTTTAACAAAAAATCGATGTCAAGGTCGCCTCCATTGCCAGTATTATCATGTTATCAAAATGTTTTGTTTCGTTTGTTTCATGCATAAATAAACGATTTCCCAATATGTGGTTCTTTCACCTATTAATATAATATTCATGTTCTCCCCCCCCCCCCATTCGGCCTGTTGTTGCTGACTTTCTTGGCTGATTTATTCCATACATAGAATCTCCCCCTGATTTCCCTCTAAATGTTCCGTAGTTGTATTTAATGATCTTGTACCTCCTTCCATACATGTCTACCCTTGCACCTCCTGCGTGCTTGATCGTTTGTGGACTGTTGTTTTCCCGGGGGTCTGTGTGGGGAGGCATTGTTTTGTAAATGTGGCGTTCTCTGTAACAACCTAATCTCTCTTTCATGGAGACTCATCATCACCGGGATGACACCGAGACAGTACAAGGACTTACCAGGTTCTCCATATCACGTTCCAGCTCCTTATATTCAGCCGTCTTGCCATCGCCGTATTTGTCATTCCAGTTGTGAAGCAGAATGAATGTAAATGGTATTTTACGGATAAACATAAGTATCTCACCAGGAGTGCCTGCCAATTGAAACAATGTATTCATGTATGTATTATGTACAAGAACGTGAATTTTGTATTTTGTTGGTAGAACATGTCGGTAGAAGATCAAGGCTTGCTCTATTTGAGTTGTTCAATGTAACCAAAGTCGACCAAAGTAGAACCATTGTTCACTGAATCTCACAAGATGGACTTTATATTTTAAATACATTTGTAATATTGATGACTATATACAGTTAAGTAACGAAGTGATGATGCTTTTAACAGATCTGCCTTTTCAAGCTCTCCACAAACAAAAGTGAAGACAACACAAAGTGGACGATTGACAATAGATGTAACTGACTATTTGTCCGTCATTTAGAATACATACATATATATGGTGGATCTACGTGTTTAGTAGGCTTGAATTTCCTATTCACTACACCGTTATGGTACAATGAGGTAATGACATACCAGGTCGATCACAAGACGTGAAGCAGTATGGATTGGGACCAGACACAGTTCTCTCTCCGTTATGTTGCCCAATAGTTCCGTCGTTGCCCACTGATCCACCCCAAGCAAACAAGAAGTATGCGCAGTTTGTTCCATCAAAATTAAAATCGTTCTCATCACCCGTATTCAGTGCACGCGTGAATGTTACCGTAGCAACACCATTGTTATAACTTCCGGTGACACCGGATACGTCCTGTGATTCGTCAATAGTAGGAGGCGCATATTGTCGAATATGCCTGAAAATGATTCATAATTAGTAATAATGTTTCTTCAAAAAGGTGAAGAGCTGCTTAGTGTACAGTTGGCCTTTCCCTGTAACAACAAAATAAGTATCGCTACTTGTTGAGGGAGCATTGCATTTAAAACATAATGGCGACTTGAACGTTGACAGTTTAAAAGTTCATGATCAAACCCCGCTCTTCACATGGACCCACGACCTTCGGATCAAGGGCCTGGTGGTCTACTCATTGGCCACAAGTTGTTTATTCTTCGTATTGCTAATATATGTTCGTTTAGTTTTAAGTAAATTCACGCTGAATTGATTTATTTTTGGTCATGAAGACATAAGGTAAATAGTGATTGTTTTCACACCTGTCGGAAACCGTTGCTTCATTGTTTCCTATCCATGCGATATACCCATCAGAATTGGAACCAATCTAAAAATAAAATTCACAATGATTAGGAGATACAAATTTTCAGAACAAATTTGCTGCGCGTAACTTCATTCCAGAATTGTGTTACACAGCATTTTTTTTTTTCATTGTGTTCAACCACAGACCTATCCGGTTAGCTGAGTTGCTGGCGCTCTTGGATGTCACCAGGGAGGCCCGGGTTCGATTCCCGGACGGTGCAGGTCATGCCCTTCTGTGTCATATGGCCACGGTCAGTTGACCTTCACATCTGATTCCGATTCATTTGGAGAATGGTCAGCTGCTTGTAGAAAGGCAAGCTAGTACTGGTTGATCACAAATTCAAAAACAACTAATTATGCCAACTGACCGCTATCAATGAATATTGAAATAAAAAGGGGTAAAAGATATTAATAACAAAACTGTATTTAACTAGAAGGGTGATACAAAAAATAAGCAGAATAAAGTATTATATTACGATATGTTTACCTATTGTATGTTATAGTAAGTTGAATATAGTGTTATATACACTCAACGACACTTTTAAGTCCACACGTTTTTCATGGCTAACTTCGACATTTGTTGGAGTATTTCGACCAGCAGCAGTAAAACTGTCACGGTTGAGCGGATTTGTATCCGATTGTTATTTTTGTTATGTTTTCAAATAATAAAATATTTTGTTAAGATTGTGACCAGGTTTTATAAAAATACTCCAACAAATGTCGAAGTTAGCTAAGAAAATCGAAGTGTGGACTTAAAAGTGTCGTTGAGTATATATTGTATATTTAAGTAATGAAGTGCTTCGAAATTAAATCACGTTTATCTTACTGATATTCATAAATTGCTTTATCATTTGCACAACTGATTCCTGAGATCTCACACTGTGCATTTTACAATATATTTCATGTACTCATATTGACCGTTTTGCTAACGATAACTACTGTTATATTTACCATTCTCCTGTCACTGTTTATACCGATAGCAAGCCATTGATTCTGTGATATCCTGGCTGAGAGTGTAAATTTGATATCGTTTGTTGTCATCTGGAACACCCAAGTCGCTGTGTAATCTTCAGTTGGAGATGTCCAACTTCCGTCACAACTACTTCCGTTTGATGGCACAGTGATGGTGGGGTCGTCTGTAAACGTGCGTAAATTTGAATAACAATTTAATCCCATAATTCATACTGACGTTAATAGCAATTGGAAGATAAATAATGCTTCTATCAATGTCAACAAACCTTGTCCTTATATCAAATGCGAGACATCTTCTTCTGGTGTCCAATTTCTAACAACAATAAGTTTATCCTCCGTTAAGGTTACAAACGTGGTTCGGTTGACGAAAAAATGCCTTGGAGGTTAACGCAAGATTTGATTGGTTACACGACACTGAGTTGATTGGCGAAGCCAGTGATAACAGGCCATGATATTGGAATACTTACATTATTGTGATTATATGAAAGGAGAGAGTGTTACAGTATCCATGACTTACCGAAGAAATTCATTATGAATGATCCCCGATGCCCGTATGAGGAGTTCGCGTGATCACGTCCATGGTACTTCAACTCGTCAACTTTGTAGTAATCGGGAGTTGAAGGAAGCGAGCCAGGATGTTCAAGCCCTGAGGCTGGCACGTGATGAATATTTCCCTCCACTTGACCACGTGCCCAAATTACCTGCATCGCAGAATTTGTGATGTCATAGTCTGCGGCATCAGAAGCTACAAAAATACAAAACACACGAAAATGACTATTTATATCCATTCAAAACTGATAACAAAAAAAAGAAACAACACTCTTTGTTAATACAGTGTACATTGGAATCTTCTATATTTCCTAAACCGACGTATAACTGACAAGTCTACCATAAAGCTTATACGAGGGGTGTTCGAAAAGTTTCGGGAAAAGTGCCATATCTCCTTAAATGACAAATATTTGTAAATAATATTTTGACTGTAAAGACATCAAAGTATAATTCATTAAATGCATTGTTTTATTTTTATGTATTATAAATAACGCACATTGTATTGTCACTATAGCAACGCCATATGGACGTGAGCGGGGCACATTCGATGTTTCGGTAGCAACTGCTCTAGAGGCATAGGGTACAGTGTTTAATCGAGTGAAATATGGCTTTGAATATGATTCTGTTGGTCCGCTTATGTCATGCGAAATATATGGTTTTTTTTGTGATTGAAATTGCTCTAATACTACATGTCTATTTAGTATAATATGTACTTTCAATGGAATGAAAATATGCTGTAATAACCTGTAAGTTTTCTCCGGAACACTATGGTTGTATATCCACCATTTTCCTCGCCAATCGCTGCCGTCAGACTGTCCTCTCCATTATAGAAGGAATCGAATCGAGGCGTGGACCTGTCGCGCGTGTAGTAGTCACCGATACGTGAATATTGCCCTCTAACAGATCCAATAACCATGTCTGTACAATCCATAGGAATTATACTATCTGATAGCAATAAATGTAAATGATATTAACATTTGCTCATTATGACTGTATTTTACCTTTTTAGAGAATATCATTTACTCAACATTATTGTGCTTGATCTACATAAAATCAACGTTTTTATAATGACATAACTGTATTTGTAATGGAGAGGATTTAAACTCTAAAACCCTCAAGATCAAGAAAATATTCAATTCATAATAAATGTGTATGCATATATACCTCCTGTAGTAGCACTATTTCCGGCTGGTAATGCTCCACAATATCCACCACCGTCACCATCACCATCTCCTTTACCCTCTCCCTCTCCCTCTCCCTCTCCCTCTCCCTCTCCCTCTCCCTCTCCCTCTCCCTCTCCCTCTCCCTCTCCCTCTCCCTCTCCCTCTAACTCTCCCTCTCCCTCTCCCTCTCCTTCTCCCTCACCTTCTCCTTCACCCTCTCCTTCACCTTCACCCTCTCCCTCACCCTCACCCTCACCCTCACCCTCACCCTCACCCTCACCCTCACCCTCACCCTCACCCTCACCCTCACCCTCACCCTCACCCTCACCTTCTCCCTCTCCCTCACCCTCTCCCTCACCTTCTCCCTCTCCCTCACCCTCACCTTCTCCCTCGCCATCACCCTCACCTTCACCCTCACCTTCTCCCTCGCCCTCACCCTCACGAACTGGAAATGGTTGCAATTCTGGGAATAAATGACAACCGGACCTGAAGCCTGCAAAAGTAATAAAATGGGAATATGGTACAATGGATCAGAACCATAATGTATAAAATGTGTTATATTAATAGTTGATGCTTAATGCTTTCGTCAATTTAAATAGAAATATTTTTCATAATAAAGTGGTTATTTTGAGTTTGATATTTTCATCCTAATTGTAGCTGTGTTAAATCGTAGGCTATTTATTTACAGTTTAAACTCACCTAAAGACCAATTCAATAATGAAACCACCTCAAAATTAAGAACACAATTTTCAAGTCCTTTTTAACTGTTCTTTATTAATCATTAACATTAAGACCACCTCAATAAAAAGACCAATTTCCAAATGTCCTACATGCGGCCTGTTACGCAGTTTGTACATGATAATGGTGTATACCTGTAGGTCTCCAACCAATTCCTACCCAGCTATTGGTCTTCACCTGTAACATCACTTCTATCTCATCGATATCCTAGTGGGAAAAACAAACATATGTATACATGATTAGCGACAGGTAGATATTAATTGTTATCGGGGCTTAAATTAAAAATTGTGATCAGGTGAGGCCATTTTCACAAATTAGAACTTCCTTAGACAATTCCAGATAAAACATACACAGTAAGGGGCATCAAAGGAATACCAAACGAACTAAGAGGTACTCGCAAAGAGTAGACACAAAACCAAGACCAAAACGATGAGGCCATGGATACATACCAACACCACCTTATAAACGAACCAAATACAAATGACCATAATTATGAAATATCAATGGGTAGTTTTCTACAGCGGCATAATTATTTCGCTGTGAATTTAAGACGTTTATATAACATTTCAAACTGTATACGTAAATATTCTCTTTAACCAGCTGTACCGTGAGAATTAATACATGTATTACTTTAACGTTTTAACTGATTCTGTTTTGTTGATGGTATAGACTACCCATTGACATTAAGTAATACATTTATTATATTGTATTTTCCAATAAAAACGGAAGCGGACATTTTTCTAGTCTGTCTCTCTGAGAACAAACGTATAACGTGACTAACAAATGATAATAAACAATGATATTCATTCATTTTTGTTTTGTGACTTACTTGCATAATTTTATGATATATTTTGAAGTCGTCTGTTCCTGCTACACTAGTCTCCACATAGTCATCCATTCTGATGGCAGATAAAGACGTGATTGTAGATACTGAAATAGACGACACATGTATTAATCTGAGAGATATAATACAGTCGAACCTCGTTTATTCGAATACTTGGCATCATCCGAAATAAATATCAGGTCTCGATGTATCTTCTTATGCACGTCGAATTGAGATAGGTTATTCGAAACCATGTATTATTCGAACTAAAATTTCGAACCTGATGAGTTCGAATGAACGAGGTCCGACTGTATTTTTTTATGTTCTTTATATATTTTATTTAAGCGATATGCGTAAATTTTGCATCAAATTTAGTTATAAATTTTGTACAGAAGTTTGACTATTAATATTGTATCTTCATATATTTTTTGAACCGTTTATTGAACTAAAATCATATGTACAAAACGGACTGTTTTGTCATCTCAACAGCATATAACACTTTTATAAATATTACCTTTCATGCCATGAAGTGTTTAAGAAAGTACGTAAGGTGTTTAAGTAATAATAGCAAATATTTTTATCTATTACGAAACGAAAATAATAGATTAACAAGGTGTATTACAAAAACTTTTGTTTTCTATTCGCGAGATATATAATACTTCACGATGGAGAAGTTTAATGTGAACGCGAGATTGTCATGAGACTGGGAGGGGCAATTTATTGGAAAAACATTGTTCACAGTTATGTGATCAGTCATTCGTAAGGATCTTTCAAACATTTGGACCATAGGATATTATCTCCCTTTATCCCTCCTATAGATAATGTATAGTTCTCTCCCTTTATCCCTTCTATAGTATATGTATAGTTCTCTCCCTTTATCCCTTCTATAGAATATGTAAAGTTCTCTCCTTGTATCCATTCTATAGTATATGTATAGTACAACATGTACATATACTATAGAAGGGAGAAACCTCTAGAAGAGCGAAAGGGGAGAGAACTCGTGAAAATCGCCTGTGATTTGGACTATTCGAGTTTTTATTTATCAAAAAATTGCTCATTCGCAGAGGTTCTAGATAATTGTGATTTTATCAAAAGTTTGAATATATCGAATACTTTTCATACATAAACAAATGTTTGTAACAGACAGAGTCATGCAATGGAGACGAACTTTAACTACATTTAAATGGGTAACGCGTGTTGTCAAAACATACCTTAGTTTTCAACAAAATCGCGACAACATTTAGCTTGTGTACACTTACGTTTTTCACATGTTCTCCCGAAATATCCCGGTCTACAGTAACATTGATTCTTGGGATATGTTGTAGATACGTCCAGTTCACAGCTCCCGCCATGTTCACAATCGCCAGACACCAGGCATTCCTCTACAACAGGAAACATAATATCTATCTTTATATACGAAATCCACATTAAAACATATGTTAAGCTCATCAGTCGATGTTTTGCGCAACTTAGTCGAAAACAGTCATGTTTCAAAGTTGTGAAGGGGCCGGTGACCATTTCATTGTGATTATGGCCACCGGCCCCTTCACATAAACACGTAATAAAACATATGTACATAATGTATGTTGAGTGAACAAGAACTGTGTGAAAGAACTTATACAATGGCTTATAACAATTACAAATAAACAGACAAAGTATATATACAACAAATTCATATTATCTACGCATCTATTAAACGGTCAAACTAACATATTGAAACACCATACCGAGACTTTGCTATGCTTAAATAGTCCACGCACACACTAGTGTAAGTCATTGACTCTCCATTATATTCTCAAAACATTATGACTAGTAAACTTTAGTTTGAAGAAAGATTTGAGCTGAACTATATTCTGAGCACAGGATAAACAAGGGAAATATCAAGTTACATCGTACATCCGGGGCCTCTGATGTTCCTTACCTTTAAACTGACACGATGGTCCCACGTACAGATCATCACAAAAACATCTTCCATACATAAAACTTCCATGATTTGAACACTTATTATAATTAGTGTCTGAAATATAACATATAATATATGCAGTAAATCTGCTTGGTCTGAGCAGATCAATCTAAAACTTAGACCAGTCTAATAACTCAAATACTTGATTGGAGTGCTGAGGAAAATCTTAAAACGGACCAATAACCAGGCTGCATTCCGCGATTGGTTATCAAACACACTGACATTTGAAACGTTACCTTTGTTAAAAAGTAATTACGATGTAAAACAAATATGAGAATATAATATTTTCTAAGAAATTATCGAACTTGTTATTCTTGATAAGTTTAAGAATCACAATAAGCTTATCTATGCTGAACTTCACTCTTTTTAGCGACATTTTAATGGGGGATGGCGTACTATGTTTCTATGTGTCTTACTAATTAAAGTAATATATTATCTCTACTGAAATATGTCTGCTAATAAGATTTGCTAAGATCTGAGCATAGCGAAGTTAGATTTCATACACCCATTTTAAGCAGTGTGCATTAGGGCCCGCTTTCCTATTTCAGTGTTGTATTATTGTCTGAAGGTAACTTTTAAGCCAAGATTAGCAAATCTATTTTCAGTTACAGTGTTTGATTTTGTGCATGTGTATATATATTGATTGTTATATAATCTCTTGTAACTCCAGACAAATATAGCGTAGATACCTGGCATAATATTTTATTTATTTCATGCCATTAATCAACAAATAAAATCAATAAATGTGATGATACGAATGAAATCAGTACTGCAGCTCACACTGAAATATGATGTTGTTGAATGGAAAGAGTCTTGTAGCGTGCATGCCCACCCGGACTCGACGCATCGTGTTTATTAAACCGATAAATTCGACCCGATAATCATGATCTACACGTAGCCAATAGCAAAATTTCGTGTAGAAATGTTAATCTATAAAAACAGATATTCGACATTAAAAAAGCACACTTTTAAGTGTTGTTAAATGTATATAGATATATATAGTGATAAAAATACCTACCAGTACTATTTCACGTAGTTTTTTAAAAGCTACTGAATACATATTCTGTTGATTTTGATTAGAGTTAGCTATAACACTTATGATTCAAATGAATTGAACCATTAAGCTATTCGATATAAATCTGTCAAAGTCACGTTCGTCGTTTCAGCTCACTGTGTACTAATGTCGTAAAGAAGTCGGGTTAGCTCTTTTTTCCACTGTACCTGTCGCTTGGTTTTTGTCTGTTAGAACTTTCGACTTCGGCTTTAATACAATTATCCTCGATCATCAATGGTGTCAACAGCCCTCTCAGTTACAGTTTTTGTCAACAGCCCAGTCAGTTACAGTTTTTGTCAACAGCCCTCTCAGTTACAGTTTGTGTCAACAGCCCTCTCAGTTACATGTTTTTGTCAACAGCCCTCTCAGTTACAGTTTTTGTCAACAGCCCTCTCAGTTACATTATTTTGTCAACAGCCCTGTCAGTTACATTTTTTGTCAACAGCCCTCTCAGTTACATTTTTTGTCAACAGCCCTCTCAGTTACATGTTTTTGTCAACAGCCCTCTCAGTTACATTGTTTTGTCAACAGCCCTCTCAGTTACATTGTTTTGTCAACAGCCCTCTCAATTACATTTTTTGTCAACAGCGCTCTCAAATACATTTGTTTGTCAACAGCCCTCTCAGTTACAGTTTTTGTCAACAGCCCAGTCAGTTACAGTTTTTGTCAACAGCCCTGTCAGTTACATTTTTTGTCAACAGCCCTCTCAGTTACATGTTTTTGTCAACAGCCCTCTCAGTTACATTGTTTTGTCAACAGCCCTCTCAGTTACATTGTTTTGTCAACAGCCCTCTCAATTACATTTTTTGTTAACAGCGCTCTCAAATACATTTGTTTGTCAACAGCCCTCTCAGTTACATTTGTTTGTCAACAGCCCTCTCAGTTACAGTTTTTGTCAACAGCCCAGTCAGTTACAGTTTTTGTCAACAGCCCTCTCAGTTACATTTGTTTGTCAACAGCCCTGTCAGTTACATTTTTTTGTCAACAGCCCTGTCAGTTACATTTTTTGTCAACAGCCCTCTCAGTTACATGTTTTTGTCAACAGCCCTCTCAGTTACATTGTTTTGTCAACAGCCCTCTCAGTTACATTGTTTTGTCAACAGCCCTCTCAATTACATTTTTTTGTCAACAGCCCTCTCAAATACATTTGTTTGTCAACAGCCCTCTCAGTTACATTTGTTTGTCAACAGCCCTCTCTAATACATTTGTTTGTCAACAGCCCTCTCAATTGCATTTGTTTGTCAACAGCCCTCTCAATTACATTTGTTTGTCAACAGCCCTCTCAAATACATTTGTTTGTCAACAGCCCTCTCAGTTACAGTACACATTTTGTACTATGATTTTCATGACCTTTTTTCTCACCTTTACGTATATTAACATCAGCACAAGAGTAGAAGATGTAATCCCCGTTATTACATCTACCAGCATTCCATTCTGCGGCTTGACGGATAATTTGTATGGAACAATTCATACATACGATATCTGGTAATAGTATATTGTATGATAATTTCCTGAAAAACAAATCAGGAATACTTTGTGAGATTTATATGTGAGCTAAGACGTACAGTTTGTTGTTGAGCTGGAGTTTAACAACATTTCTCTACATTATTTCAGATATGTACAACAGTCAGTTGACCAACGTGACCAGCGTTCCTGCAAGTAGGCCTACAGTAAAAACTCAATAGTACGACCACCATAGGAACTCTTGGAAACTGGTCTTCTTATTGAGGCGGTCTTAATATTGAGGTTAAATAGAGCAAAACAGTGAAAATGGACTTGAAAGTCTGTTCTTAAATTTGAGATGGTCTTATTATTGAGGTGGTCTTTATGTGAGGCTATACTATAATACTGACCAGTTCTTCCTCAAACAAATGACAACTTCCTCGCATGAATCAGAGAAGAGGAATTAAATAAATGACTTGGTATGAAATACAGTCAGTGGATTTGTCACATAGAACGTATGTCGCAGACTGGTACATAGTTTGTTCAACAATTAATTAAGTTTTACAACATCACACCCGTTACATTCAAAGTCATTTGATTTTCGAGGGATGCTCCAAAATAAACAGAATTGTACTCATAGAAATAATATGGTATAAAAATATACGTCATTGTATACATTAACTGAAAGCGGAGTGTATCCGCTACACACAGTTGAACTATGAAGTAAATGGTATATATGGCGCTAAAGTTACAGGGGTCTAAACAACAACACTAACGTAGGCCCGGCGCATACGACAATTAAATAGTATCAACAATACTTACGTTGGATTTGAGCGGAAGCTGATGCCAGACGTAAATTCAAGAATCACGGTTTCATTTTCATCTAACAAATTCAGACTAAAACCTCCCTGGATGAAGTAGAAATACAATAAATAAAAACATATGTATAGGTTTGGTGAGTTGGTGTTGTTAGTTTTCGTTTCAAACTCATGTTGATATAGCTCTAGATGTATAGCTTATACTAGTTTATGAAGAATATATGAGCGCTGCTATGGAATTTACAACCTCTTCTGTAAGTGATGTCATTTCAAGAAAACGCCACATGTAATGTCACTATTTGCAAGCAGGAAACAATAGCTATATTTACTCCATAATTATGGTCGAATTCATATTGCCATGTATAGTAGGGCTTGCTTACTGTCATTAAATATTGACGTCACATGTGACTTTTTCTTGAAATGACGTCACTTCAAGAAGAGGTTGGAAATCATACAGCGGCGCTCATATATACTTATTTACACCGTTAAAAACGAAACTGTTTTAATCAGGCTTCATTTGTGTACATGGTGTTAATATCAATGTTTAAAATATTGTTTAAAACGTATTGAAACTAAGGATCAATAATTCATATGTCATAATTGAATAAATAGAATAATTTCTTCCGTAGATCTACGTCATGTTTTGAAGCAGACAACTTTTGGTTGCGTTTTAAATGTCTTTAAGTATATTTTCATGAGAGTTTTCTGTCATGGTTTAACACACTAATCCTTGTTTCATTGATCAGTTTTACATGTATCCACTACTGGGTGTCAGGTACAAGACTTGTATCTAAACTCATAAATCTCAACATAATGTAACCATTAACGTGTAATGCATCACTGATAAAATAAAACATAATAACGAGTTTGTTGGTACACTCATGATATAATTTTCAAACTCTCACTTCTAATTCTCTCATAAAACACGTACTCGTACATCTATAAACTTAACAATTGCTTTAGAAAAGTTGTGTACTTTGCTTCAGGAAAAGTGTTCATGTAAGAAACGACGTGATTATGAGAATTACGTCAAAGCATTGCTTGGTATCCATGACAACATTTCCACGTGATATACTTATGATGAATGCACTGATAAACTGGTGTAAAATTGGCGTTGACCTCAGTGAGATTAAAACAGATTTGACAGAATCAAAACTAGTTCAAAGGAAAGTTGCTAAATTTGACGGCAGAATATGATAACTATTTTTCTAGTATTTTATCAATCAGTTTTTATTTTTTGCAGATTTAGAAACAAAAGTATGACAGAGATGTCAGAGAGACATACTCGGTGTGGATATGGAAGATGCCACTCGACAGTGATCTCCGTGTTTGCTTGTACGTCGGTTGTTGGACCAAATCCTGAAATAGAAAGTAGCAAATCTTAGACAACTATTTTTTTCAAAATTGAAAAGTTTACTGTCTAGCATGGAAATAATGTCGTGTTTATAACAATATATATATGCAATTTTACCCCGAAAGATAGGATCTCTCTCGATTGTTTATCAACAGAAAATAATATGTAAATGTTTGGTAGGGATATATTTATTTAGTAGTGTAGTGCAACTCTAGTACCTATTAAGTAAACTGTTATTTATTATAGTGTCACCCCTACTGAAAGGGCCAGCCATTCCTGACTTATGAGGCACATAATTCAGTTTATTCACTTCCCGAATCATTTCCTTTAATACCAGGAACCAAACAGTTAGGCACACGGTTACCATTGTTTAACTAGCTGGCGGCTCACCAACCGGCCATATCAGAACAGACTCATACCGGGTTTGAACCTTCGACTTCCTGCTCCCAAGGCGAATGCCTTAACCACTCGACCAAGGAAGACCTATAAATGGAACACCCCGAATATAAAAATATTCATATGTGTAGTCAACCTTCAGAGATAGAAAATATCGCCCCTGTTTTCGGTTAGTCGGATTAAATAGTTCTTATACCGGAATATATCAATAATTATAATTACTATTGTACAATTGTATGCTGAATACTTTTTGTACTGTGTACACATGTGACTTTATACTATATTCTCTGTATTATATATGTGATTCATGGGCCAAATGCCTAGAATCTTGAAATAAAATATCTATACATTATGCTGACAGTTTAACCGAATGATAAGAATACTTGTAGATAATAATTGTTTGCAACAAACTGAATAGCTCATCAAATCGACTGTAGTAAATGTGTGTAGGCATACTTAAATTACCTATACTACAATAGCTTTTGAAGAATTGAGTTGGACATGTAACAAATAAGTATATGGTCCAGTAACTGATAATGTAATCTTGAAACAGCGGTGTCTCAACACACTGTTATTAGGTGCTTACTATAATCTACTACTTATCATATACAGTTACCATCAGATTGGTTTGCCATCTATATTAAGGCATATGTTGTGCTATATTATTCATCGGGCCATCTATAATCATTTTGAATAATCACATTTAAGGAAAAATAGACTAAAGAAAGAGAAGGAAAATCAGAACAGTGCAGCTACATTGTCGCATGTTCGTGTTTCACTTCTGTACATTTATTCTTAACGAGTTGATGGTAAGCACGAATATTTGCAACTACAATCGTTTACTTTTGTTTCTTCAGTGAACATTTAAAACTTCCTTCTTCTATCTCCCTCTCTATCTCATATTCTCATCTCTGCAATTTTCCTATATCGCTAGCTATCTCCCCCACTCTGTCTCTTTAACCTCCTCTATCTCCCTCTGTATTCCCTCTGTACTCTCTATTCTTACTTCTCTCCTCTCTCTCTCTAATTTTCTTGTTCTCTCCCTTTCTATCCCACTCTCTATATACCCTCTTCTTTCACATTTTATATCTCCCCCTCCCCCTCTCACTCTCTACCATTACCTTCCCCATCTATCTCTCCCATCTCTCCAACCATTTCCCCCCTCTCTCTTTATCCCCCCCCTCCCACCCTCTCAGTGACACCATTATTGCAACATATGGAGTCACTGATTTCGTAGATAAATGTAGTTTTCATTTACATTTAGTCTTCCAGCAATATAAGTTATACATTTAAATGATATTTTATCAGTTTACAACCTGATCTTGTTATTCATTCACTTACGAAGTTTTCTAACCTAGAGCTTATTGTCACGGTAAATGGATAGTTGATCTTATTCACTATGAAACTCTTAATATTTGGTTATGCTAAAAAATGTCAGTAAATACTTTAATGTATTTAGAAATCACTCATGATGATCACAGAAACACGATCATGTTATTAGGTGTAGAATAGTCAACATCAGCAAACAAAAACAAAATACATTTGTAAATCATTGTTGCACTCATAAACGAGATGGATATAAACATGTTAATACATTTGCATGTTCAATAGATATTCATTGATAAATTTTCCTAATGTTTCACTGACGTTCACAATCGAATAATAAAACTGCTGTAAAATATTTTATTAGATACTTTAACTCAGGAATTACATGTCCATGTAAACAGTAATCCTACTTAAGTAGTAACAGTGAAATTAATTGCACACTAAATATTGTGGTACTACCCGATGTTTTGTCACATAAATTTGATGCATTCACAAATAGGAAGTATAGAACAGATATTTGTAAAATGCATTTGGACAAAAAATGCCGTTTGTTAGCAGTATAGCTTCGCGCTCTCTCCCCTAGTATAAATCGCGAACGCATGAACATACAATGTATAACCTGGACCATTACATTTCAAAATACGTGTATTGAAATGTTCGTGTTTGTCCGCATGCTTGACGGAGAAAAGACCATGGTTGTGTTTTGGTAGGAAAGTTAACCGAACAGTAGTTACAGTTTTACACACGAGAGCATTTCCCTATGTAAATTGACATGGATCGGTCCTGAAAGTTCATACGCCTGTTGGCAAGCAATCTAACGACACTATACATTTGGTCAAAGTTCCATGACAGGCTCACATTGACAGTGTGTACGTGTAAATAGTCTAATATCTTTACAGCAATTTAGATATGTAGTAGATTAAATTCATGTCCATATTCGTCCCTGACGCGAAACCGATTCATATGAATAAATGTGTTTTTGTCTGATTTTATAATCAAGTCAGGGTGTATAAGAAAGTCATATCTTAAAATTACAACATGTCTATACATTTTCTGCTTCGATGAACAAAAGTGATAACAAATAAAGCTTTTATAAAAATATAAAAACAATGACTTTCACATTCTCGCAGATGTGAAACAAGATTGCACTGTTGATGCCACGGTGTCCATTAGTTTAATAAACTGTGCAAACGCTAACGTTTTAGTGTCAAACACATTATGATAGCTTATATTAACGTAGATAACAAAGGGTGTTTACGTATTTTACCATATTGAAACTAATGTTTACTTCAGGCTGAATGTGTTCAACGTTGTGGTTGATGTTACGACATCTTGTCAAAGCCTTCGTAGTGTCATGCCATGGTCAGCGACGGATGACGATAACTGTGTTATATTCATAAATGCATTTTTGGCTTATATATATAAGTGGTAACACGAATCTTATGTAGTTGACCACTTATTATGTTACTTAATAACTCAAATTCGCGAATTTCACTTGAGATTCGTGTTGCCACTTACATCTAGAAGCCAAAAATGTATTTATAAATAAGTGGTAACACGAATCTTAAGTGGAATTCGCGAGTTACTATGTAACATAATAAGTGGTCAACTAGATAAGATTCGTGTTACCACTTAAATCTTGTGTAATACATCATAAACAGGTAAGAGGTGGCAGTTCTGGGTACTTTCAAGCCTGTTTCTAGTTTTATGATATTTATCTTACCGAAAATTTATCACGAATATTAACTAGATAGCTAGATAATTATCGTAATAATTAAGTGGTTAACACGAAACAATTCGCGAACGCTATCATGCTAACTGGTGGCAGTAATATGCCACCATAATATCTGATGTTTACTATTTTTACTCTATTGTATCGATAATCGTCCTACACAAAGACAAGTTTGAAATACGAGAGACAATTGATTTCATATACTTCCTGGACATGCGTTTTTAATGACACAGTAAAACCTCAATAATAAGACCAGGCTTGGGACACTTGCAAATTGGTCTTAATATTGAGGTGGTCTTAATATCGAGGTTGAATAAAGAGCGGAACAGTCAAACTGGACTTGAAAAGTGTGGTCTTAATTTTGAGGTGGTCTTATTATTGATGTGGTCTTATTATTAAGGTGGTCTTAGTATTGAGGTGGTCTTTAAGTGTAAGTTTACTCAAATTAAAAAAGTAATACAACATACGTATAAGCTCTAAGTTAACACTAAATTATTTGAATATTAAATGTTTGTATTCACACTGAAACGAGTTTTTGGCTTTGATATCGATTCAAAGTAAATACTACATTGATCTCTTTATGTGTGACTGTTTGGACAGTGTTACACTATTTACTCTATGAAGTATTCAGCGGATACTTTATTGATAAATTCTTTGTATGCGAGTATATTTTATACATTGGCTTTCCTGCTTTTTTGTTGCAAATGGTATATAATGTATATAATGGTATGTACTTGAGAAGAGCTTACTCGGTCTCATTTTTCAAAATATAAACAAATTATGTTCTGCTAAACGTTAGATTGGTGTAATAGAAATGATATAAATTTTTGTTATTAATACATTAACCAACACATTTTGTGATTACATTTTTTAATCTTACAGTTTAGTTAAACTTATCCAGACGCTTGTTAAATCGTACATCACAACGTAGAGTTTACCGTACGAAGTTTGTTGCAAAACGTAATTAGAAATCTGCAGTTTACGAGACATAACCATTGTTTGTACCATGTAGATTAAGTACTAGTCTCCGTTTCTCTCATTTCCCACTAAGAATTTTAGAATAATCTCAGACTTCAGTGTTGAACACACTACAAGCGAACCCAAACATCGAGAATTGTTCGATTCCAGATTTATATTTTATTACATAAAACAGAGCACACGAACACCAACATAAGATATACAGTCGGACCTCGTTTATTCGACCACCTTTTATCCGAATACTTAGTATAATCCGAAATAAATATCATGCCCTGATGTATCTTACGCACGTCGAATTTAAATAGGCTTTTCGAAACCATGTATTATTCGAAATATTAGTTCGTACCCGATGAATTCGAATGAACGTGGTCCGACTGTATATCAGTATCTCTTCTGACTCGTTTACTTTAACTTGCTTTATATTTCGATATACTTGACTTTCTAAAATTCGAAAATTGTAATTGCTGCTTTGTAAAAAATACTCTTTTCAGTGTTCAATATGCAAATAAGATATCTGTCTATATTGAAGGGCAATAGATGAATATGCGCACGAGAGTGAAACTACTGTATTCTACTGTATGTAAGATATATGATAAAGACATTAATAAAATGCATGTATATAAAATGACTACCTTTTGACATTCCACAAGGTGGTGGAGTTCTTACTACGTCAAGAAAATCCAAGGCATACTGTCTAGCAGGAGGATACGTCAGCCGGACGTGCCCTTCATTGGGCGTGGTTAACGCAAAAAATATCAACACAAGTAAAAAAGCTCCGAAATTTCGTGCAAACATGCTTGTTTATATCATAAGTCTCAATGAACGGAGTGATCGAGATGTTTGTCACTTAGTTAACAACAAAACCAGTCTACCTCCAAGCTGAATAGATTGGTAGTTTTTTTACTGAAGCGAAGATTCGATCACATACTTTGATAACTAATAAGAACGCGAAAATACTTTTTACTGTCATACAAATCCAAACTTTTGTTATAAATTCTCGTACTTATATCACATTGATATAACTATTTTAAAAAGTTTTCATCGTCTATTGTAGAGAACCAATAAACCGTAATAATATTTCAAAAGTATTTTGTATGACAGAATGGTCTGTTCATAACAAGCTTGCTCTCTGCTTTAACATACTACGGACAAAAATATCCTGATTCACTCTATTGAACAATCCTGTATTCAGTGACGATGTAGGTTAGAAATCCGTACACAATTTTAAACTGCGTAATCATTTCTATAGATATACAATTTCATAGGATCGTTGTCTGTTCGTGTTTTTTTACGTCCGTTTACCCAGTCGGTGTATGGTAAACTTATAGTATTACATTCATGCTAATTGCTTTTAGTCATTGCTTCCTTTCAATTCGTGAACATGAACATATATATATATGCGTTACCAACCAATTCTCCTGCGTTACCAACCAGTTCTCCTGCGTACCAACCAGTACTAACCTACTCGACGGACCAACTGACGACTTCTCCACATAAATCAGAGTTCAGAGATCGAGAACAAATGAAGTTAGATATATTATCTTCAGTCAAATTTCACCTGGCAAAACATATGCTTCGTTCAGGTTTCGAGCCCACGATATCTAGATTTACAGTCGAGCACTCTACACACTAAGGTAGTCTGGCGGGGGAACATTTCATTAACTAACATGAACAGAATCATTATGTCCATGAATTTTTAATAAAGAGAACATTTTGCAGAGCACAGTATTGGATTTCTCATTTAAAATGTGGCCTCAATATATCAGCCAGTACAAACCATTTTATTAAATGTACGCAATTCATTTTCTTTTCAATATTTCCTGCCTTACCCAATGTTATACAACTTTAAAATGTTGTATCAACAAATCGTAAATCTGAATGCATGACATAGCTACTTTGTTATACAAACGTCATATTCCATGACCAAGTATTGCATATAAAAGTGTGTCCTTACAGATATATTTGATATCAGTTGCGAAATATATTTTACTGGTAAAGGAAAACATCAGCAGACGTAATATTGGACGTTTAACAATCTTTCAAAATAAACTTGATTACCATGCTGTGCACGCTGGTATGGTTTGTCTCAGGGATTTGGGATAATCGAACATGCACAGAGCATAGGTGAATTACGGGGAGCCAGCGTGCGCTCCCTCATAAATCTGGCTGGATTATTTATACGCTGGCTCCAGGTTCATGAGAGAAAATGTTGTTCAAACTGAACTTGTTTTTTTTCTTTTATTGATTTTTTAACATTAATATATCGTTATTTTCATAAGTTTCCTTAAACTATTTTAAACTTGCATCTTCCATCGCTAAACTATACAAGAAAACAGAGTTGAGTTCAAGCTCAGTACTCAGAGTTTCTTAAAGGGTTTTCTTAAATGATTATGTCAGTAATGATACGAAGAGAATTTTAAAAGTGTTATTTTTTCACTGTAGTGAACTAGCTTGTATTCATATATTAAATAATAAAAGTTACTTTTTAATAATTATATATAACTTTTTATCTTAATTTGAGCACACGCTTAAATTTGGTGACGCTAAGGCCTGAAGCATCCTACCCTATCTACATATACTATATCTTTTTAGCATGGCGATACATTAAGTAGCGTTTGGTAGATTTTTTTGGAGAATAGCGGGAAAGCGCTGTTGGCGACGCTCCCAGACCCACTGAACGAAGGGGACCAGCCCTTGTATCTCCATCTATAATTTCAGCCCCTGCAAACATATATATCTATATCGCATGTTGATAAAAATCATGCGTACAAATGCATATTTACCCTCTGTGTCAACTTTACCTCGCGTCATGTAAACTTTAGAACATTAAACTAAGGGCGATAATCATACATAACGAAATAAACACGACACAGTTACCTTTCTTAGACAAGAACGGAAAAGTAAATGCTATTTTAATATCATAACGTTTACTTGTAAGTACTTCAAGTAAGATATTACGTTTGTATTCATTGATCTTGTTAAAGTATGCATTCTGTGACTTAAACATTTATTCAGCCGTTACATACATGTACACTTATCACGTGACATGACTTACCGGTCAAGTAAACTGGAGCATCATTATTGTCAAATTAAAACAAGACTGGGAATTACGTTAGTGTCCGACAAATTGTCCATGAAAGACAAACGTATGATTATGTTTAGATTTGTACATAAAATGTAAAAAACTACTCTCAAGTTCATTATAGGGTCATTACAAAATCACATAAAATGAAATTCTGCGATACATAATGTCGCAATATTTCATTTCAGTTTTAGCTTGCTTGTGTATTCGATAATTTAATGTATAAGTTTTCAGAAATTTAAGTTTCAGATAGAACTTAATCGAGATGTTTTGTGATCTCGGTGTGACTGTAATTGTCTGACATCGTACACATCTGATTAACATTGGCCGTATATACATTACAGCACACTGTGTGTGTATCTATATATGACAACTTGATGACTTGTATGATATATAGCACGTCATGTGATTGATATAATTGATCGGTTGTCAAGTATAACACACTTGTAATGTATGATCTTCTAGCACCTTATTGTATGCAGAACATCACTTCGTGAGGGAATGTTTCATCCATGTACTCGTACAACACCGTCTTTCTTTTTTACTTTCACGCTGCTTTAAACAGTAATTCAGTTACGTGCGAAGATCAGATGACCTTATCGTTGTTCCTGGGTCACCAACCAATCTGTTCATCCGCTAGCAACAGGAGACTTGTCCACATTGATCAGGGGTGATGGACAACACCGAGTCCTAGTGCTTGCGAGCAAACAACATATCATGAAAGAATAAGATCCTTCAATTATATAAAAGTTTAAGGCTTTAAACCTGAAAATAGTATTGCTCCGAATTGAAGAGTTCAGAACATCTGCTGTGATAGAGGTAATAAAATGTCAAATATAAATAAAGGAGACGCAGTGGTCAAGGGATAGAGCGCCTGACTCCTGGTCCGAAGGTCGTGAGTTCGAATCCTATTTTGGGCGAAATTCGAACTGCAAACTCCACAATCAATACATAAGGCGCGTATACTGGTTAGTTCCCGAGGAAACAGACATCAAGAGTGATTGCTAATAGACAGGAAACCATCTAGTACAATCAGTGATGGTGTGGGATGTTAATATTTCTGCAACGGTTCCAGAATAGCATTTATAACTTCTACAACACTGGCTCTAAGTGCTTTTACAGAAACATTTAACATCAGTTGTATTGTTTGCTATATAATAGAGGACACAGTGACACAATAACGCTAAAGAGTAGATTGATATAATAGTCTATTATATTTAAATTATTACCGTTCCACTAACCTACTGAGCAAACCTGACTGACATATTATAATAATATAAGTACAAAAGTACACCACAGTGCAGTGCGCATTGTAGGCTGAAACAAGCTCTGTCTGATGGAGCATTAACTAAAATGTCTAAGGTGATCCGAAGTTATCCATCATGTTATTAAATCAATACTGTCTGGCTTATGGGGAAATCGAATTTAGATGAAACAATTAATGTATTATGTCAGTGAATGTATAATTGAAACGTACGGAGGTAGACGATCATTCAGACTGGATCACATATTCTATTTGTGGTCGTAATTTATTTGCAAGGAGTGCTGTGATACAGTGACACTGTCAGTAATAAATCGCTGGACATTTTTCGGCGCAGCCGTACTAACATGGCTTTGCTTTTTGCATATCAGTAATGTGTAAACCAATCAATTCTCTTCAAACGAACAACGTTTGTAACCTTGACGCAGATTGGTTATTCTGTCGATAAAGGGTACGTTACCGTACCGAAATCAACTAAATTTAGGCGAATTTACCGAAATCAATTGTGTATCTGGCGTGACCAGCTATCGTAACATATGAACACAGTAACTCTGAACCTCCAACTTGCGCCTTCTATCTGTTTCAAGATATGTCTTGTTTCCTGATAGTGTAGTGAATGCATTCGTATCAAAATTTCAGTTTAATTACAAACTTTCTAAAACTGAAAGTTGCGAGTGAGCGATGCTGAATTATGTATGCACATTTCCTGTTCTATAAACGTGACCTTACACTGGTAACCTAAATCTCTTACACGCCCTAACTACAAATCATCAAAGCACTGATGTTTTTCTGTGCGCCGTTTCTATTTGTTCACAAATGTGTTATGCGTGAAAATAAGACATTCGCATTAATATAAGACGTCACGTTGTTTTTAGACAGACATCAAGTAATTTCTTTGTTGTGTTTGCTACGAACTTACAATAATAAATATACACATTTATAAAATTATATACACTTAACAGTTATGGCAGATTAATAACATGCTTCAGAATATAAAATAGTAAAGGTGTCTCCAGAACTCGACAGTGAATGTCAAGTGGGGCCCCGAAACTTCTAGTACAAGTCTGTCCACACCTCAACACCTGTCTTAGACGCCTGTCTTTATTTAGAAATTTCAATATAAACGTGAAAGAAATAAAAGTGTTTTGGCGGATCGAGATGTCATTATTGGGTGTTCAATACGACCCCTTACAGTTAAAGTATGTCCGTAGATAGAACATTGTTTCAAGTGCCTGTTTACACTTAGATTAATTCATAACCTTCAAATGATAGCACAATTAAAATAAGAAATACCTGAAAAAAGATGGTCGGCGCAATTTGTGGGTTATTATTGTTGTTCAACATAAAAAGTTGCGGAGATGTTACGTTTGCTGTACTCGCCAGATGCAAAATGGATTTCGGTAAGGTAACGTATCCTTCATCGAAATGTTACAACACCAATCCGCGTAAAGGTTAAAATGTCGTTCGCTTGAAGAGAAATTGCCTTGGTGGTAAATGTAAGATTTGATTGGGTTATGCAACACTGATATGCAAATAGCAAAACCATGTTAGTACGACTGCGCCGAATAAATGTCGATTAAAACTTGTCCAACAATATCGCTTATCGCATCGGCCCAAATCGATATTTCCAGTCGTCTATTTGCATTGCGTAGATGGGGAACGCTGCGTATTATTTATGAGTATTTCTTTATTTCTTAACATATTCAAAAGTTTCAACCAGATTTGGAAACCTCAATGTATCGTCTTTTCAATCGTATAAAAATATTGATATTTTTTAGATGTTTAGGCGGGGGAATTTACAGTTTTCTTGAGCCACCCAGTTTCCTATTGAAATCAGTGTGAACGGTGCGTTTTTCCTTAGACGGGAATTCAAAGTTTCAAGCAGATTCTGTTAGGACATTTTATGCTTGTTCCAACGGTGTCAATTGATGTAATTTATTATGAAAACAAAATGGGAGAATTTAGAGATACATAAAGTACCTGTCAATGTCAAGATTGTTTCCGTGATATATCTCACGGAAATTCACGAAGATCAGCGAGTGATACTGATTCGGTTAGTCTTTTTTGTGACAAGTTTAATCTTCACATGTGGTCTCTTAAGATATTATCTCAATCTAACCGTTCACTGGACCATGGTTTATGGTGGTAAAGTGAAGACTGCATTTATGCAATAAATAGTGTTATGCTTCATGAAATTAATTTCTTCTATGAGACCATATCGCGACTCTTGTGTCGTATTTTCTTTAGCAGCAGCTTAATTTCAATGGTGATAAACATTTTGTTTTATTTAGCGCAAAGATATAGGCAGTGGTCACAAAATTGAACATAATATATTACAGTACAGAAACGTCGTTCTAAAATGTATGTGGTGTATACTTGATATTCCACAAATATCATGAACTAATATATTTCATTTATTATCATCATACAATGGGATTTATAAATCAGTTTGAATATTTCGTAATAGCACGGACATGTAAACCATATAAAATGGTTTCTTTATTGCCTCCATTCTCTGGAGATATACATGTGTTTATAATAACAGTTGTACATGCAAGAATGATAAAGAAAGAGAGCATCAATACACATATCACACACGCATACATACGCAAATAAACACATACGCACACACACACACACACACACACGCGCGCACACACACACACACGCACACTTGCACACGCACATACATAGAACACCAACGCAGACAATACCTGTATTCCCATCATATATGAACGTATTTATAATATCTACATAGACCTAATTCATTCATTATATGCCGTGTAAGGAAGAATAAGACGCAATTATGACCGCATAGTATAGAACAAGAATCAGGATGCACTGTTTCCTCGAAATCGAAACAGAAACAGAGTTCTAGAGACATTGTATGATAATGTGAAGGTGCAATGCGCCTGGTTAACACATGAGTGTCATCAAATTCTCAGAACATAAATAGTACATTGAAGTACGGTCATGTAATCGCTCAAGTTCTTATTCAATACACACACATACTGCTTTATGAACACGTTTCTTCTGTATTTTACAGTGTCGTTGTTACACGATGATAGTACACAAACCATTTGATACCCAGTAAAGTTTTGTAGGCACATATGACACTGTGTTGGTTTGGTAACAGGAACAGAACAACACCATTTCGTCAGCATTTTCATGAGTGAAATACTTCGGGGACGTAGTTTCGCAACTCTCCAAATATTAGCCACGGTAATGGTATTGTGTACTTGGGAGAATAATTCGAAATCCGGGGATGATCGCATTCTGATGTTCAAGTTTAGTTGTTCAAAAAGGAAAGATCAGCAAGAGCGAAGAAAATAGATTACATCAATATGTTTAATAGACGCTTTGAATATACATGAATACACATAATAAGGAATTTGAAAGCGCCTGGCTGATGTCGAGTGAAAAGCATTCGATTTCACTTGACGGTCACATAAGGCCAAGGTGCACAACAGGGGGGGGGGGGGGGGGGGGCAATTTTATTGCACTTGCTTCCGCTATACTGGTAGTAAAGAGGATATTGATACTAAATTGATGTATTGTACTTAAAGTGCTAAAAGAATAGCAACCATGAGAGACATAATCTGGTCACTTCACAGCCGACTTGGGGCCTGGGCCCCCTTCGCCTCCCCCGGTGGATCCGAGCCTGGGAAGGGATAGTCGGGGACACCATGACGAGTAAACATGTTATCTTAAATGTTTGCCCTACAGACCCGATCCATAGCGTAAAAACTCCTTAAAACAAAACATAAGGAGGTCCTGCTACACAAATCCTGAGATTAATTAAACTTTTAATAATGCTGGATACATTACATAGATGAAAATCAAACAAATAGTTTAATGCTAATATAAATAATAATGCAATGTGGAAAAGTATATATGAAAATATATATTACGCGGTATAACTATTAGCGTGCACCACAGTATATTGCGTATTTAAATTACCCCAAATAAGTTTGTAATTGCAATTTTAATCGGAAATTGCATGACAAAGTGTTTATTACACATGTTTGAGTGAAACGAATTCCTTGTTGTTTTCTAGTTTATTTCATAAGAAAACATTTGCTTTACACATAGGTTAATTTTCAAAAATAAAATAATATCGTGTTTCATCTGGGACCAATATATACATAATATTATTTAAATGTATTGATCAATAAACAGGTGCTTAATAACCCGGATACATACCAATCACAATTATGGGTACTTATTTCTTTATTTATGTGTAAGTCAAGTATATAAATGAGTTTAACAATCATCGTTCTGCAGCAATGATTAAAGAACATTATCGTATTTATAGGCATTGGTATTACTGGTTCAGTAATATAGTACTTTTTATATGTAACTCTTCAGTAAACGGAGGAAGAAAAGTTGTATATAATATTTATATGCATGCGTACAATATATACTGAGCAAATGTAGAAACGTCCTACCACATTCAAAGAAAGATTGCCGGAAATATATAAGGTTGGTGGTACTAAGACCTATACACAAAATGAAGTTTCTTCATTTGTGAATCCATATTAGTTGACCTAATTTTTCGAGTGAGATAATGGCGAAGTCGGTAGGGGTCAAAATAAAAAATCTGGAGAAAAGTTGTTTTTTAAAAATGTTAAGGGATTAAAGATTTCTCTCCCTAAACAATTCCAAGTTGTATCCAGTATGATTAATATCGTGTGTGGCCACCATTTGCACCAATACACGCCATAATTCTACGGTGCATGGACGTGACGTAACGCACAAATAGTGCGTTAGGCAGATTCCTCCACTCTTGCTGTAAAGCCTCTGTCAGATCTCGAATGTTGTCAATTTAGTGGTTGGCCCTCGCCTTACGACCCAGCTCATCCCAGATGTGATCTATCGGTTTGAGATCAGGGGAAACCGCAGGCCATGGAAGTACGGCGACATTGTTTCGAGCTAGTTATTGAGTTGTGAGTCTGGCTGTGTGCGGGCTGGCATTGTCTTGCTGCAGTGTTACACCAGGGCCGTGGCGGCGAATGAAAGGCATTGCATGAGGAGTTAGCACATCAGTAATGCAACGCTGTGCATTGAGGTTGACCTGTATGACTACTAGCTCAGACTTACGGTTACTCATGATCCCACCCTATACCATTACACCCCCACCACCGAACCTGTCCATCTCAACAACACAACAATCTGCGAATATCTCGTTGTTACGCCTGTAGATGCGTAGCCTACTATCTGCATGGCTGAGTGTGAACCGAGATTAGTCAGTAAAGAGAACTCGGTTCCAATCAGCCCGCCTCCAATTCAAATGATGTCGTGACCACAATAACCTAGCACCACGGTGACGTCGTGTCATTATTTGACCGATATATAGGCGTCGTGCTCTGATTGGCTGAGCGTTGCATCGCAAGCGATTACGGATTGTCTGCGATGACACACCGCATCTCCTAGCCGTTACGGTGGCTGGCAACCTACGCTGACGCAAGTGCGTTAACGTGATGTAGTGATCACTTCTGGCGGTGGTGGCACGGGGGTGACCAGGGCGGGGACGATCGCGAACAGTCCCAGTCTGTTGGTAGCCTCTGTATGGTCTTTGGACAGCAGCCAAACCTGCGGGCGACGGCACTGGCTGTCATTCAACTTTCTTTCAACTTCAGACAAGCGTGGCATGTTGAAAAGAGTGAAAAAGTAAAACTTTTTTCAATTTTCGGATTAGCCTGTGTCGCAAGTATCGTACGACTTTGACTGAATTAATTTATCGAGAACGTGTATAACGCGCACGTGCATTAAGTGAAAATCAAGGTTCCGGTTGGTGAACGGGTTTCACGTGTTGCATTTGGTGTCAACCTTACAATGGTGTATTTACAAATTACCAGTGTATCGCATGTTCATTCACTGAATGTGTAACATAAACATAGCCGAAGATATGTCTGTTCAAAAAGTGGGACGTTTCTACATTTGCTCAGTATATAATATAATATACGAACACTTAGACATGGTTGATTCAAGCCTTTACTCTACGTTCATAGATCTGTTCTGAATTATGTTCTGAAATATGTTCTGAAATATGCACCTATTATTATATATTTTTCTACCGTTCACGTCGTTGACTATACTAATGGCTGGTACTGACATTTTAAGGATTTAATAATATCATTTCAAATACTGAGCAAAGCAATTAAATATATAATAAATAGCTAGTAATAATTATGAAGAGTCATAAACGATAAGTTTTACGTTGAAGATACGATATTGAAGCGAATTGTATACTTTGAGTATTACGTGTGCATTATTCACGGAATGATTTCTCTTTTGCAGAAAAAAAACAATATAAAACTTATAAACTGAATATCCGTTTTAATGCTTTTCAATTTAGTTTATATCAGTTAAACAGGTGATTTGTCTAAACAATTGCATCATCCGTATTACATTATAAATAGCATTAATATAATGATTTAAAAATAATTGTGAAACAACATCCTTCAGTGTCTAGACTACAGCTTCACACAAGACGTACTCCCAGTAGTTTTTCAACCACATGGACTAAGCCAGGAACGAAAGGAGTACTTATACAAAGTTGTAAGACCGTGTGTGCTACCTGCGTATCAGGACACCACTTGTCCAGCTCCAACAATCCAGCGATATTATTGACTGTTGTATTTTGTTTGTTTATGATTTTGTAATTTTCTAGTAATAGTAGTATAGTAGTGATACATAAACATGTACGCCTTGTTTGATTTTCTTTCATTTATTTCCTTAATGTGGATTAAATACATCTTTAAAATACTCTCAAATACTACCCTGAACAACATATGTATAAAAACCAAGCTATAAGACTATTCCATCTAAAGACATAAATGATCTATTAAAACATGGATGAAATGAAATGACCAGAAACCCCACTTCCGTCATAGAACATTCAAAGATGTTCAGATGACGTCGCTAAAACAAAATGACGTTGCTGTGAGCACGACACGTGTTGTCGTTAAAACGTTATAAAATGAAAATGAAATAGGATAGAGTCAAACGGTTCTCATTTTTAAGATTCTTAATGTCTGAGGCAACAGAAATTGTAAAACCTGAAAATCGAAAATGTTGTCATTAAGCACTGTTTTCGTGGAGAACGGCCCATATATATTGGTCCCAGGTTTCATCAACATAATCGAACTACAATAGTTTTTTCTTTATGATCATAAAACATAATGTTTTAACCGTTTATCGGATACATAGATGTAAGATAGCCCGAGGCTACATGTTTATGTGTTATACCAGTTATCAATCGGTGATCATCGGGCAATTTACGATCACTTACGGAAACTACCGGCAGACAAATTGACGGCTGACCAAAAGCCCCATCGATATTGATCTGCATCGACTGGATTTATCTGATAAGCGATAGTGTTGGGTGTGAGTTAACGAACATTGCATGCGCGTATGAGCTGGGGCAGCAGGAGCCGCGGTTGCAACGGCAATGGGGCCGCGGACATTGTATGGCACCTACTTTTCATCTGTATCTTAAACTAATAATAAAACAGCCACACGTTTTATTGGCATTCAGCCAAGATATTCAATACGCACAACAAAGTATTATCATCGCTTCCAGACAGGGGCCGTCGCTAGTACCCTGACTGCCATCTAGGGTGTGAAAAGAGTCGGTGGATTAATGAAGGCATAAAAGAAAGCATAAAGGTGTCAAGTATATTTATTTTGGCATCGTTTTGAATCTTAAAATAGTGAAACTTACATTTACTTGACGATCAATTAAATGGCCATAATCTCATTTACTCCCATAAAGTATTTATAACAGTACACGCATACACATTAAACACATTTTCTGAATCTCCATTATGAAAGTATACTTTGAAATGGATGTTCCAAATCAAACTCGAAATATTGAGTTTCCAAAAAGAACGTATTTTACAAAATTACACATATGTATGAATAAATGTAATAAAACATACAAGCAGCAAACTAATTTTCGGAAAATATAATTTTAAAAGTGATGGATTTTGCGCCTGTAAAAGGTGATTTCCTAAACAAATCTCACCCACCCCACCCCATCCACGGCCCCAATGTCCAATACCTTCCTACGCGCCTGCATTTTGATACTTATCCATTTATTATCATATATACATGTAAATGTATGATACTTTATTTAGAAATTAAGGCATTATGCCCAATATGTTTCTCAATAACAAGTTATATAAATACATACATTTGGTTAAATCACGAAATAAGATGTACTAGTCATCTAAACAATATTTCTTCAAACAAATTAAGAATACATATTTAAATTACCGGCATTCATCATTGTTATAAATGACTCTGTACATTTGATCTACCATATTTAAAGTTAAGCATTTTATATCATACATAGCACATTATTAAATGTCGCAGCGCCATTTCCTCATGATGGCACAGTTATATTGCCACGATGATATTTGCAGTGACAATCTCACGGCTATATCAACCTACAGATAATCCATCGCTGTAACAGTATTTTTCTTCTGCGTCAAAAGTGAATTCACCCCACAGTTTTATTATTGTCATTAATTTTAAGTGTCAGGAAATAGATTTCTATGCTCTAGTGTAGAATTATGTGCATCACGTGCACAGCTCTGTATATTCCTGTGATTTACAAATATATGCCATAGTGTTACAACACTCCGTAATGTCACTCCCACATAATTAGCATCACGTGACTGCTTTAATTAAATCGTTTTCATTTATTCATTAATCAATGTTAAGCTGGATTTCAGGGTCGAACCATCGCTGTCCGAAATCAGGTTTACATACCACGTGACTAGAGTATTGCAATTTCAATCCATTTCATAGACATTAATAAGTTCGGGGCTGTCGAAAACCGTTTTACAATTTTATGTAGACATTACCTATAGAATGGTTTATGTTAGGTTGAGAAGTAGCCATGACGTACAATCGAGCTATAACAATGTATTTCACCTCGACAGATACTATAATATAGTATATGGGTTTTATACTCGACCAAACATAACCTCGAATAATCTTGTTTGATTAATTACGATAATATACAAACATTACCCAATGTGTAAGTCCCAACACAATAACACGTATCGCAGGTGAATAGAAGTGAAAATTGAGATTGATTAAAACAAATGTCTTTTCTCACCTCCGTGTATTACATGGTGTCCTATAAGTGACAAGTTTGTATTTTAAGTACTCATGGTGTATATTACACGGTGTCCTATAAGTGATATGTTTGTGTTTTAAGTACTCATGGCGTATATTACACGGTGTCCTATAAGTGACATGTTTGTGTTTTAAGTACTCATGGCGTATATTACATGGTGTCCTATAAGTGACATGTTTGTGTTTTAAGTACTTATGGCGTACATTACATGGTGTCCTATAAGTGACAAGTTTGTATTATAAGTACTCATGATGTATATTACATGGTGCCCTATAAGTGACAAGTTTGTATTATAAGTACTTATGGCGTATATTACACGGTGTCCTATAAGTGACATGTTTGTGTTTTAAGTACTCATGGTGTATATGACATGGTGTCCTTTTAGTGACAAGTTTGTGTCTAAGTACTCATGGCGTATATATCATGGTGTCCTATAAGTAACACGTTTGTGTCTAAGTACTCATGGTGTATATTACATGGTGTCCTAAAAGTGACATGTTTGTGTTATAAGTACTGATGGCGTATATAACATGGTGTCCTATAAGTGACACATTTGTGTCTAAAAACTCATGGTGTATATTACATGGTGTCCTAAAAGTGACATGTTTGTGTTATAAGTACTTATGGTGTATATTACGTGGTGTCCTATAAGTGACATGTTTGTGTAATAAGTACTGATGGCGTATATTACGTGGTGTCCTATAAGTAACACGTTTGTGTCTAAGTACTCATGATGCATATTACATGGTGTCCTATAAGTGACAAGTTTGTGTCTAAGTACTCATGGTGTATATTACATGGTGTCCTATAAGTGACATGTTTTTGATATAAGTACGTGCTTATGGTGTATAGTACATAGTGTCCTATATGTGACGCGTTTGTGTCTAAGTACTCAAGGTGTATATCACATGGTGTCCTATAAGTGACATGTTTGTGTTATAAGTCCTGATGGCGTATATAACATGGCGATCTATTAGTGACACGTTTGTGTCTAAGTACTCATTGTGTATATTACATGGTGTCCTTTTAGTGACAAGTTTGTGTCTAAGTACTGATGGCGTATATAACATGGTGTCCTATAAGTGACATGTTTGTGTTTAAGTACTCATGGTGTATATTACATGGTGTCTTATAAGTGACATGTTTGTGTTATAAGTACTTATGGCGTATATTACATAGTGTCCTATAAGTGACATGTTTGTGTCAAAGAACTCATGGTGTATATTACATAGTGTCCTATAAGTGACACGTTTGTGTCAAAGAACTCATGGCATATATTACATAGTGTCCTATAAGTGACACGTTTGTGTCAAAGAACTCATGGTGTATATTACATGGTGTCCTATAAGTGACACGTTTGTGTCAAAGAACTCATGGTGTATATTACATAGTGTCCTATAAGTGACAAGTTTGTGTCTAAGTACTCTTTGTGTATATTACATGGTGTCCTATTAGTGACATGTTTGTGTTATAAGTACTCATGGCGTATATTACATGCTCTCCTATAAGTGACATGTTTGTGTTATAAGTACTCATGGCGTATATTACATGCTCTCCTATAAGTGACACGTTTGCGTTTAAGTACTTATGACGTATATTACATGCTGTCCTATAAGTGACATGTTTGTGTTGAAGTCCTTATGACGTATATTACATGGTGTCGTATAAGTGAAATGTTCTTGTATGGACGGACCCGACTGCTCAGTGGAAGAATGTTCGTTTCGGTGCGGAAGGTCGTGGGTACGAACCGAAAACTCGCCAATAATCCTGGTAGCTCCATCGCCTATTCTCGGTAATGAACACTGGTTGGCCCTCGACTGCGGGATGGTATCACTGTGTGACAGAAATATATCTGCAACAGAGTCACACGGTGTGTCCTAAAAGTTGAACAATGTAGGCGGGACATAGACCAAACATACACAGCACACTGTGAGCGACTGACAATCACAGGCGCACGTCTACATCGCTATACATGTTGTGTTAATTGTAAGAATATCATAAATCGAATTATCATATCTCAACAATTGAATATCATATACTGCAATAAAAACTTTCACACTAAAAATTTATAAATTATGATACAGAATTTTAAAAATTGCAATAGTCGCAACTCTATATAAGATCGCATCATTGTCAAGGAGATACACATCGGTACAAACATGACCACAAGCGAAAACAACAATCGTTTCTCTCTCTTTACCAAGTAAAAGCAAACATTTTATGTGGAAAGTGTCGGATTTTTAAATGTCAGGTAAGCCACTGTATGAATTATTACGGAAACGTATACAGACCCACATTTTATGAAATATATATCACGTTTTCTCCATGATTTTAATACATATAGTAGGCCTTACATACAGTACGGAACGTATAGTGATCCCCTAAGTGATCCCCCTACATGTTACATATAATACAATATCATTGTATTGCATAAAACATATTACAATGTTTATAGCAAACAACAATGTTGAAGAAATACATGGATTTTCAAAGAGCATCACAAATTTTACATCATTTTCACACATTTTTTTTATTTCTACATAAATTGGCAAAGTAAATACATTTCGCAAGATTACATGTAGTTTTTGGATTTCCGCACATAAGATTCGTAAATGTTTGTATGTTTGGCCAGGTGTAATAATAACGTTTTAAGTATTGAATTCTAAGATTTCTGTATTTTGGACAGACAAGTAAGAAGTAATATTCATTTTATATCATATTAAAGTTACAATGATTACAAATTCTTTGATTTTTAGATTGATTTTGATATCTTCCGCGTTCAATTGCCAAGTCATGAGAAGAACATATGACAAAACTTATACATTGCATAAAGTATACACAATATATACTCAGTACATTTAAAAACGCACATTTTTATACCCATGACGTGTCTTTAAAATATCATTTCAGAATGTTTTCAAACTCTTTTGATATGAAAGTACCAGATGACTGAAAGCAAATTAGTTAACTAGTTAAGTTGATGAAATTGGAGAAATCTTACATTTTGCGTTTTAAATGCACTGAATATAGTTTAATATCTTTAGATAATTACATCTATTTTTCATATTTATCTTCTATTTAATTTTACCGTAATATTGTTGGAATTACATTATTGATACATTTTATGCTTATTTTATGAATTTATACGTTTTCACTAAATTAACACCAATGATAAAGACAATATATGCATTTTCCCTGGATAAATAATATATTACATATGCTTTTTATCAGCATATTATATTACTGCTACAGTTATATCATTGGAATGACATTTGTGTGATACAGTTTTGTTCATTTATAAATATTTGTTTCATAACTATCTAGTGAGTTTACTAACATAACTCAAGTATGTATGCTGTAAGAACGTGTGAGTTAATTATTTAATACAGAGCGAGGTAAAATATGTTTTTATCATGCATGTTCTACTTACAAGTTTGTTAACTTATGCATTAAAATCCACGCAAAAACGTGTTTTGATATTTCTAATACTTGTGGTCAGTATACGCTTCCGTACTTACTGGTACTCTGTTTGTAAAATATTGATATTTTCTTAATTAAAATATTCGACATATCCTCCACACGAAGCGACCAAAGTGGCATTGTACATTGTACATAGTTAACTGCTACAAATACTTATCACTTGTGCGACCCATTAAAAAGTGAAAACTATCAATGGTATCAAAATATTATGGTATCGATCATGGCTGACTATAAAAATATTTTGTTAACTTCAAGTTTGTGACCTTACTATTTAGATTAAAATCGATAATGTATTATACTTCTTCAGATTAATAGGGAGTAGTTGTTTCATGATAACAGTAAACATATTGATGGAGAAGTTGTATACAATGTATTGTCTGACATCAGTTGGCTGAACCAGTTATAACGTACCAACCATTACTATGAGTAATATTCAAAAGCCATTCCCACTTATATGTTCAGATAATGTTATACTTTCACTAAATGGACCAACAGAATAACTCATGTGAAAGTCTAGCTAGCATGAAATTTTGTTCATGTTATTAAAAATAAAGCGGCAGATTTTATTCGGTTTGTCGACACCTACACACATGGAGAATTCAGCTTCAGATACATCGGTACGAACATAGCGTATGTATATTCTCTCATTTTCTAACAATCACGATCTTCTTCCTTTCCTTGTGGTTCTATTTCTTACTACTGACCACTCAACTAAATAATGTCTAGATAAGTTCTATTGAGTGAAACGCAATGTTTAGTAAGAGACGCAGACCGGGCTGTCTGGGACGCTGTTTAACCACAACTGAATTTAGTCAAAAGCAATTCAAAATAACAAAAGAAGGAAAACTGTCTAAATCCAGATTTCAAATATGATCAACAAATACCTTTGACCTACAATGTTCTGGTGTAACCAACAAGACATCCACTACGAGTAACTTACCTTGGCTTATTTAACCTTATATTACTATCCTTAATATATACTAAGTGCCAGACACGGGAGTAACCATTATTGATTTAAATATCTTTTGAATAATGCAGCCAGGAATTGAACGCATTATCCTCGCATGTTTAGCTTTCAGACTAAAACCTTACACCAAAACAAACCATACGTAGTTTTCGTCCTTGTATTCATAGTTTTGAAGTGGGCGGTGACCGCGTAAAATGTGCACTTTTCCTTCTGTTATACTTGTCATATCATTCTACGAATGTGACATTTGACCCTGACTGAGAAATACTTGAAATGCACAATACGCAGAATACAGAAATTCAACGAAATATTAGCAGGTCAACCAACAATTTAAATGAAGTTTGATAACCGCAAGCGCTGACACCTTGTATGTTGAAGATTTACATTAACGTACTTTAATGGTGTTTTTTTAAATTTATTAAAACAGCACACAATGTTACGTCAAGGTTTGTTGAAAACCTGCTGTATAATAAACCGAGGTTTTATGAGCATCTTTTAACACACATATATTTCTAGCACTGTGTCACGTGTTCAGTGAGTAAACCAGAGTATACTAGTTCATAAAACCTAAATACGTTCAACAAACATGCTGTAATCAAGTAAATATCTTTATCTTTATATCGTTAACGTCTTTATTTAGAACAAAACACAATATGAATATATCAATTAGCATAACGTACTTTCTATATGTATCCGTATTGACCTGTCCTTACTACCTGTAATATTGATAAATGACATAAACACAGTTTGAGACCTAAATTACTATCAACAGTATAGATCAGTCAAACAAAAGTAATAAATCGTCAAAATATTAACGATATTTCGTTTAATGGATTAATTCTCAACATTAACGTTTTGTGAATCATGTGGTGCGCCTTGCTTTGTTTCAGAGGTTAAGATATTCGGGCGATTATAATGTGTATTAAAATTAACATCGTTGCTAATTTATATGTATGCGTTAATGACGATTTTTACGATAGTAAGTACGCGTGTGACGTAAATACGACGACGCTGTACACAGTATAGACAATTATAAAGCCGTATCTCGGCTCACGGATCATGTGACAAGTAATAAAAATAATTATGATGAACAATGTTGGCAGCCATCACTCGTTACATTGTCTTCTTCTGTGTAATGTTGTTGTTTGTAGATAAGTGGAGTTTTGGTGAAAAAATTATTTTATAAAGAGCGTTTGTGTTGATTTTACGTATTGTTGATATATGCTGTAAAAACATCCACAGCGAGGCTTTTGTTCAGATGGATATACGGTGGTAAAACAGCAGTGATTGTTGTGTAACAACACAGGAACGATGTGGAAACTGGCGGTTACTGTTGTGTGTTTGTGCCAATTAAAAACGCATTTAATTAATTGTGCGGATGGTCATTCGGATATTTCAAGACGGCGACGATCTTTTGAAACCGTAAGTTTTAATCGACATGGTAGGACGTGTCACGATTTCTGTGCCATGAACCCGAACCTGTGTAGAAATAACGGAACATGTGTCACAGATGAGCGCACGTGTATTGGTAAATGTGTCTGCGCCCCGGGGTGGACGGGGAAATGGTGTAAGGATAAGAATGAGCCAAAGACCACCGCTAGCAGCAACAGGACGAGGAACGCCACACGAGACATGGAGGATTTTACCACTAGAAACGAACCAAAAACTCCATCAATACACCCAGCACATGTCGCAGTTACAACCCATCCTACTTTCAAACCAACAAATAGTCTTGGAAGGAATACCATTGACAACATAGACAGACAAGAAGCGGAAAGAACTTTCCAAATGCTGAATGTTGAAACATCTGATACACATGTCGATGAACAGACGGAAAGGGAGACGTGTATAAAATATTGTACAAATGGTGACTGTATAAAAATCAACGACATTTACAAGTGTAAGAAACACGTCAATGCCACTGATAGTAAAATGATAAAGAAATGTAGTCCTGGGTTTGAATGTATAAACGGGGTATGTGATTTGGCGAAGCTGGAGAAGAACTCATTCAGTTG
This sequence comes from Mactromeris polynyma, assembly GCA_032209605.1. Lineage (NCBI taxonomy): Eukaryota > Metazoa > Mollusca > Bivalvia > Venerida > Mactridae > Mactromeris > Mactromeris polynyma. Next base: position 19,248,403 of record JASFXZ010000008.1, read on the forward strand.
TATCTGTGACCTGAACTATGTTGGTCAGTTCTGTACGTTGAAATGTCCACTTGATTGTGGAGAGCATGGATATTGTGACATACACGGTGCAGATAACACGTATAAATGTTACTGTCAGTGGAACTATACTGGTGTCAATTGCTCACAGTTGGTACCCCAAGATCCAGGTTGGTACAACATCAACATTTTGTTTTTATTATTTTATTATCTGTACAATAGACGTGTTGTATTATCATTCATTCTAGGTTTCAATGATCATAATATATATAAATCATGGATCTAAGATGCAGGGTTATTTTGAATATAAACAACTATCAATAAGGATTTATAACAAAATTTTCGTTTGAATAGTGTGGTTACTGTTATTTTTAAAAGACTAAAACAGTAAAACACAAATCGCCAGCTCAGAAAACGGCGTACGATACTACAACATATTTCACTGAGGCCCCCGAGGCAGAGTGGTTATGGTCGCTTACTTTGAATTATTCTCCCTCACCGCTGCGGGTTTGAATCCCACCGGGATATAGAATTTGTCTGTTAGGAAGTCATCCAGCAGACTTGCAGAAGATCGGTGGTCTCACAGCTAGAGTAGTCACTACATGACCTGGCTGTTATTGTGTCTTAAAGTCCTATTACAAGACATTTACCTCACATTGCACAATCGTCTCGCTGCAAACCACATATATCACCGCATATATTTTATATATTCATTAAACTTCTCTAAAAAAACACGCATTAATTTGTTACAAAAAGCTACTGACGAATCACTACATTATACGTGTTTGTGTAGATAACAAAACAATGTCAGTATTGTCGTACACATAAACGAGTGTACACAATATCTCAGGCTATAGTAAAACCTTCATTCTAACCTATCTGTTCCAGGTTCAAGTGACATCATTTCTGTCACATTTATGTCACATTTCTGAACAACCGGCCGTTACGTAAATGAAATTCGATGATAAATTAAACCATACATTTTATTGTTGTCTTTTTTGATAAATATGAATATTACTTCCAACTGAATTCATAACTCTATATTTCTTGAAAAGGCTTATTTCCCAGCTTGGTATACAATGTAAGGTTAGTGAGATTTTGTTATAAGTTTTGATATTTTCCTTCAGGTGTTTAAGATGGTAAATGTCAAAAGTCATCCGAATATATACCATTTATATGATCATTATGTCAAGCCTAGTGTCTGCTCGCCCATATGGGATATCCCGGTGGCGAGGGTAAATAAACTCAACTCCACAAGCCTAGTGTCTATGCAAAAATTTACAATGATTGTCATTATTTCCCTGATTTACTGTGTAGAAAAGTCGAGATAATAAGTTCTTTATACAGTAAAACTCCATTTAAAGACCACCTCAATAATAAGACCACCTCAAAATTAAGAACACAATTTCCAAGTCCATTTTCAGTGTTTTGCTTCTTGTTCGACCCCAATATTAAGACCACCTCAATATTAAGATCATTTTTCATGGTTCCCAAGGGTTGTCTTATTATTGAGGTTTTACTGTATATTTCTTTATTTGAGTCTCATTCTTACATATAATATATCAAAATAAAATACAAAATAAAATAACAATACAAGATTGTTCAACACAAAATTATTAGATACTTCAATATACATATTAAATTAGCCATTGTGTCTGTATCACAGAACAAACTAAAAATAAAAAGCGATAATAATTTGTAAGTTGTAAAATTAATTATACAGTTTACTTGTGCACTTTTTAAAACTGTGTTATGTTAAAAACTAACTTAAGATTATATGACTATAACCATTTTAGAATAAGTAAGAAATGTACCATATATGTAACATACATGTATGTTTTCAGTATCACACAAATATAACGTTCATAGAGCCTTAGTTACTCTAAGTTTATGACAAGAAAAAACATTTTGTTAATTCCATCAAGTTCTATTCCAAACTCATTTCTTTTAAATATTGATCTACCAGTTAGAGAAAAAATTAAGTCGTCATAGTGATACCAGCATTCATTATTCCGATGTAAATATATATATAAGACTCATCAGGTATGACTAATAGTTGAAGAAAATGTACAAAGAAAAGTACAAATCATCCATTTTCTCCATTAAAACAATTTTGATGACCCTAAAAAGACAACTCATGTATGAGTTCGACAAATAACTGAAATATAACCATAGACACATGTGGATTATCGCATTTCAAACTTATAAATGATACCTTAATAATATAACGTTTTGCGCCGTTGAGTTAGTATTACTTAAGTTAAAAAAATGTTAAATGATTGTAGCATGTTTATTTCGACGATATTATATAATCAAAGGTAACATAATGCACGATTTATGCACTATACTGTTGACATAGTGATCCATCAAGTTACTTGTACATTGTGTTTTGGGTTAATCACATTTATATCTAAATTAATTCAATTTAATAGAATCTGTACAAATGTTTGTGATAATGGTCCGACAATTGCTCCGTAATATGTTTCATTTTAACGTCGAAATCCAACGAATATAATTTGTTTCAAAACATTTCATAATTAGGTCTCACCGAATAGTTACATTACATGTAAGATATGGTGTTGATTCGAAATTATGATCTCGAATCCCTGTGACATTAATTTCAGCTCCGTTTATTTAAAGCGAAATGCAAGCAGGTATTGAAGGGCATATTCCGAATAATGAATCTTGAACGAAAATGTAATTTGACTGTAAAATACGTAAATAAATGTGATACGTGCTGTATGAAATAAGTGAAATATACCATTAGCGATATTGCTACTAAAACGACAATAATATTAATGGACAGCGGTTCAAGTAGAAAGACATCTTAAGCAAAACGCCATTAATTAACTTGCTATTTACACTAAATTAATTAAGCAACCATGCAAAACACTTAAACTTGAAGCTAGTGCATCTATAGGAGACAGATTAATCTTCTCGAGTCGACAATGCGGTCAGATTTCACCGAAATAAAAATGTTTTACTCATGGTGAATGTGTGTACTTCTCCCGTGTACTTTGTGACAAAACAATACACCACTTTTCACTAAATAATATCACTTTACCTGAAATACCGTACATGCATTTACAAATCATAAGACTGGATTGAATAGACATTTTATCTAGCAATATGTATAAAAACATGCATTATGTCTTCATATGAAATGTCAAATGCGTATAGTTGTTAATGATTGAACAATACAAGGAAAGTTTTGTTTTATATCGAATCAATATAAATGTGAAATATAATCTGGAACTAATTAATTCCCCACGTCATCTAGAGAGTCAGTGCATGATATGTAGAAGAATCCATGACTGCAAACCACAAAGTTACAATGGTAAACACAACATAGACACAGACACAGAACATCTCACAGACTCAAGACAGCACACATCAACAACAACAGAGACACAGACACAGAACATCTCACAGACTCAAGACAGCACACACCAACAACAACTGAGGAAGAAACACAATAACAGACTTGTGCAGCAAGATTACCTCATGTATTAGTGAAACAATGTTCAAAATATCAGTCAGATATTTAAAATATACATCGGACGGTCAATAAATAGAAACCCACAAAAAGTCGTAAAAAGCATTGATAATGCATATTTATTGATATTATAAATGTGTGAAATACATTTTTCCTGTTGATGTAAGGAAACAAACAACCCCAAAAATGAGCATGATATGACTTTAAAATTAAAGCATGACTGGCAGACGAATATGGCCGACACGAAGGCGTGTCTCAAACTATAAAATATCATATATTTAAATAACCTGCTGTATGTTCTGTCTTCACCACCTCACCTGTGAGGAAAATGTCATTGAATACCAGCGTGTATTTTTACATTCATTACATGTTACATCAATCATCCAGTGTGCCTATATTTCCTCTTATATTATACATTACAATATGTATCCGCCAAAACATGTACCAGCATTAACTCTAATAGATCAGTCATGCCAAGTAACGAATCGATTCGCTCTGATAGATTTAAACATTATATATTATAATTATAATACTCATCAAGTACAAAATCATTATTTAATGCCGCACCATGTAATTGATATGTTCTTGTTTCGTAACACAGCTTCAATATTCACTCTCTCCATCTTCTAGACTATTCTGTTGTTCACCAGCTTTAACCAGTTTCATATCTTTCTCATGGGGAGCAAAATATGTAAAAAAACTACACCCATCTTGATGCTAATTACAGTCTTAACGTATATGCAAATTTAAGATCACAGGAGAACATCGCATATTGATGACAACATTGTATACAGTTAATGACATGAGTATAATATTCATCTTCCACATAAGGTCAATGTCATCTCGGTGTTTTTTTATGTTTGAAGATTGTCACGAAATCACCATTCCGCCTATGATTAGGACGGCATTTTGTCAGCAATTAAATTCACACGTACTCGTATAGCGTTATTGTTGCATTTAAACACAATGTAATGGAAAATGGTATTCGAAGGCACTTTGTTCAAGCTGATTCAATTGTTCCCTTGCTGTTTCTCAGCCTTTACTCTCTGCACAACGCACATTTCCGACAGACACTGCATTCATCAAAGCCGTGTTTGGTTGATCAAACTTGCAGAATATGATTATATGGCATGAGGGATAGGTTCTATAGAACCACCTATCAATCCATAGTTGATATTTGAATACATGACAGTTTATCAGAAAAAATGCGCCAGTCAGGTGATCGATGCCTCGTCTGCTTTGACAAACATGCGTGTATAGCTAAGTGAGTGAATGGTTATTTTCACTGGTTAAGGCCGTATCATTTTGCGTGTTGCTGCTATCTCGGAGTCAGTCTGATCAAAGCTGTGTCACACACAATTATATACATGTATAAGTTAACTTCCAACTTACAATAATTCAATATTAAAGTATCATGTTTGTTGTAAAGAGACTAGGTGTTCAATTGTTTATACTGAATAATTCTATATTTAATCAGTAAATGATAGAATATTTTCATTTGGAAATCAGTTTTTGTTGGTGTCTTGGTTGTCATAATAATATGACTGGTGTTCTCCATACGGAGTAATTGTATAAGTATTAATGAAAAAGATCAAATTTCCAAATTTTCGGCTTTATTTATATTCTTGCTTAGAATATTTTTGTAATAAATGTATCGTTATCATTGCATTTACACGGATGTATATTGCAGCAAACGGCAATACAATGCACTACGTGACACATTCGTGTTTACGAAGGCAAAAACCTAAATACTAAAGGTCTCCTATATTAATTAGTCTATAATGTCTGTGAAATGTTTTATCATTGTCTTCGCGTAACTGGTATGGAGACGGTCTAATCAAAATCCAACACTCAGCATAGAATGTATTCACATCGACAAGCGGTGTCCAGGCTGAGCCTAGAAGACATACTCAAATAAATAAAAATGCTAATACAATATCGTCTACACAAGGGCAAGCTTTTCTCGAATACTACGTAAGTTGCTTTTCTCACAAACCTCAACAAACAATGATATTAATCATTCATATTTTTAATTACTGTTTCATGAACCTTCATAGCGTAATCATGAATAGAAAGATACACCAACTGTCAAAGTAATTGTTGACAAAACCTCCACAGATGGCACACTTTACTACACATGAATCAAACTTTTATAATCTAAACTATCCAAATAACGCATAAATTACCAAATGTGTCTCGTTGCTTATAAGGCGTGTCTACTTTACTTTCTTAATTATCAATTAAAGTCACACCCACATGTAAAAGGTCACGATACGTGTATATTCTTTTTGTCATTTTATATTTGAAAGTGTGCCCTTGTTTTTTAAGTTAATTGCATAACTAACAAACATACCGTGATTGTCGTTCAATTTGTCTATGAACTCAAAACACCAAATACACTGGTATGCTGTACTAATTGGTCACATATATACTATTAATATGATTGTTTTTTTACAAAACTAACAACGTAGGGCGAACAGTTAAAGAAATGATTCAATGTATTGATAAATGAGCAGTATGTATAAGCATTTTCCGTGACGTGTATTAATTTAAAGAGTGGAACACACCATGCAACTAAAACAGTTTTTTTGGATGAATGTTACATATACTTGTTTGATAATTTAATATGTACAACAGCATATATTGTAAGATCTAAGGTAAAGTAATGAATCTTTGGTCATTTTTAACATATTTTAAAGTATCAATTATGCTGGTATATAGTATGTGAATTGTATGGTATATTATACAGAGAATTATCTTTAGATTAATTTTATCTTTGATTAAAATAAACAAAGAAGTCAAGCAGGAGAATATACTGTTTACAGTAACCCCAAAAGCACACGGAGACATTAAAACATAGGCCCTACATAAGTATGCAAGAGAGACGAAACACAAATGTAAATAATGGGTGAAAATGGGTGTGCAGTCTTGGTACGGTCAGTGGCAAAACACTACTGGCGTTAACACCTTGTTTACAGGTGCGCCCGACCTCACACGTATACAACCACTCAAATCCAATCCAAAGTTCTCTATTCCATGTCGGGGATTTGTTCCGCGATAGAACATGTTAATTCTGGCTAGAACATGGATACGAACGCCCTCTTACCGAGAGCATTCCCCCTTTATATTTACAATATATTGCAATATGATCCGTCAGTATGCATTGATGCAATGTTGATTAAACTTTTAAAGAAAACAAAACGTTTGTGATACAATTGGAAATATTGTCTTTGAGCTGTATATGCCACAAGTTATTCTGAAATATTCGATTTTGTTAGATTAGAAAAAACGGTATGGTACTGAAAAGAAATAAAATCATTCACTCTTCTAAGTTTGGCTTTTCAATGCTTGACTATTCCCACTTGCTTGGAGCCAATTGACTACTACATTTGTCCCGATTGTTTCATATCGCTTTTTCTCTAACTTAGTACACTGCCTAGTGCTTATGTTACTTATAAAATAAATAGACTAATTGTAATGGTTACATTCAAATCGATTGGCCTTGTTCTTTTATATAACAAACGGACAAACGTCATTAATATACTAACTTCGTATCCACTGCGCACGTTTCAATTCAAATAAGCATTGTCACAAATTAAACTTCGTTTATATTGTTAACGTAATTACAGTTGGAATAAATATGTAATCTACTTGAAACACGTATAACGCCTACACGCGTTTTCTCTACTCGCATAAAGTCTAAATACAAAAAGTAATTCTTTCTCCCCCAGCATACATAATGTACTTAATGGGATATAGTTAAAATATTGGACACAACTAACAATATGTTTGCTATTCTGTCACATAAACCTGCCATTAATCACCAATCCACAATGCAGCATTTCAAAATGATATAAGTCAGCAGTACCAACCGTAATGAATCTATGTTTTACCATATATGGGCATAGTGTATAATAATTATGCAAGTCTATTTTTAAAGTATTTAAAATAGTTAACATTCTAGAGACGTTGTAACTGAACTGCTGAAAGCATGTATGGAGAATATAGCTCTTGTTGTTACTGTGTTAGGCGACATTAAAGTATAATTAATCAAGGCAAAATCCCGTGTATGATTGATTATGTTGCAAATAAACATAAAGTTTGCATAATGTATACACAGATACTATTTATACCACCGTAATGGTTTAGTATTTGAATTTGAAAATGAAAACGTTTTTGTTCCATTATTCTATATAAAATAAAAAAAATTCAAGTGTAACTTATCTGATTTGTTAAACTGGTTACTTTTAATCAACGAATTGTTTTGGATGAAGACATATTTAATGTGAAATAAATCAAGAAGTCGAACAAGAAATGTCATATACGATGAGCACAGCCATCCAAAAAGCTCAAAGAGATATTAAGGTGCTTTTCAGCCGTTGGCGGAATTCAACCGCTAATTATGATTCATATACATTATATATCCTGAAATAAACTCGATGACTTTATAAGACAAACATTCGGTAATAAAATGTTTAACTTTCTTTAGAAAACAAAAATAAACAGATCTGAAACATTTCCCCCACCTTTTGTTGTTTATATACATGTTCAACTTGGAAAATTCCATTTTAAGCGAATTCTGGATTCCATCTATTTGGAATAAAGGAGAAATGAGCCGGTCATCAAAGTATTAAATTTGTTCCTCTCCCTTTCTGTATGTTTGTTTATACACAAAACACCAACCGAGTTCTTATTGGTGTATTTCTACTATCAATGTGTTTAAGCTTTTCATTCGGTTCATATTTGTTATTTAAAGTTTTATTTGCGCTAATTAGCCACCAGTAAACAAGTAAATTAGAATTTCGTTGACGTGCAACAAATTACACATGACATTAGGTCAGTCATGGTGTCATGTCAACCGAGTGTGAATTAACTTGAACGCACCTTATGTTAATTGTAATGTAATTCATATGAAATTATAAAGAATCAGACGTTTTCCCTTACATTCAGTGCATTTCAATTTCTCTACATTTTAAAGTTGAGAAAATATTGGCCCACCAGATTAAGGTAAATGATAAATGTTGTGTATGCATGTGCGGATGATTGCTTAATCGATACACTCACTCATTGAGGACAGACGATCTACTAGGTGACAATAATTAGTGATGGAGTCGAGCAGGAATTGCCACTCACAAAGGTCACAGCCATCTCCCCAGAGCACCAGGCGACATGAAACTATACATAGTTGGGCTTAAGAATGAGTTCCAATAATCTCATTGCACAAACATGATATCGTTAAATATGAACAAAACAAATGCACAAACCCTAAAATAGAACATTATTGACACAGAACTAAAACAACCGACGAGTTTGTATAACGCGTAGACTACAGACGTATTTATCATCGCCGCGTTTGCAGCAAAGACAAAAGTCATCATACGTTGACAATGCATCGTATTGCGGACGAATTACCCTAGCTAATGGCAAAAACTTGTAAAACCACATACTCCATTATGAATCATAACTGTACAACTTCCTTATAAAGAAACTGTTAGGCAGCAGGAATCGACATCAAATGAGTGTTTTGTATTCACGAGCCATTACAGTACACTAGATATATATCAAAGGTCAGTAAGGTCAACCGAACTTGAAACGAACGCACATGAACTCTTAAACTCTTTTAAATTATAAAACGAACGTGTTGTGTTTTCAGAACCATCAATACCTGAAGAAGTTACCTTTCACTGGTACGTGGTAGCAGTATCAGTCGCTATGGTGATAACGACAGTTGGTGTTATGGTTCTGCTGGCATATATGATGTGGCGGCGTCGTCTTGTTTTCATGCTAAAAATTGTTCACTACTTCCAGCAATATGAAGAAGACGGTAAGATGTTCATTACATGACCAGAATGTCAATTTCAAACGCATTTCCGATATAATTTGATGATCTTTATAAACACTTCCGTTAAAAGTAAATAGCTTCATCATTCTTTCGTACGAAATCTCCGAAATTCAGTAAAACTTGTCCATAAAGAACACAGGCACTTGGATATAAGAATTTTTTTAAATTATTTTTACCTATGTTATTTCCTTAATGTGCGTCCAAATTGTTTATGAATATAGCAAACACCTGATAAAATACCAAGGCAGTTCAATTTATTCGTATGGTATTTATCATAATCACAGTAATACAGAAATAATGTTGTGAAAGTGTAGCATTCTAATATCAAACTGAGGAGGGGACACAACAAAACAATCATGAGGGATTTAAGAGCAGCATATGACCGTGTTACATTATGTAGGGCCATGTTTCAGTATTTCAATGGTAACTAATATGTCCATTTTGTTTTCAGATGGAAAAGAATTTGACGCTTTCGTTTCCTACAAGTCTTGTCCCAGAGATGAAGAATTCGTTCTACGTCAACTGTATCCAAAATTGGAGAGGGAGTTTAAGTTTAAGCTATGTATGCACTTCCGAGATTTCCTACCTGGAGAAGGTGAGAATTATTTTCATTCAGTGTTGTAAGTGTTTTTTGTATGACAGAAACTGCTAAAACGAATGATTAAATCGATGAGGAAATGCCACAAAATGTGCACAGCAACCATAAAAGCACAACGTGACATGAAGCTATGTACAAACAAGTTAACAAATACAAAGACAAAAGAGACATGACACAAACTATATTTTAATAAAGCTTTAAATAAAAAGAAATGTGTTTGAATGTTTTACGTTTTATGTTTTACTTTTGGATGGGGGAGGTCACAACTTTGTATAACCGGTTACCATGTCATGAATAGGCATTGTGTAAAATAACAATATGCACTGCTTATGATTTCAGCCATCGCCAACAACATTGTGAAAGCCATTGAGAGCAGCAGAAGAACTATCATAGTGTTGTCACCTGAGTATGTGAAATCAGAATGGTGTCGCATGGAATATCAGAAAGCACAACACGAAATGTTGAAACTTAAGCATAAAATCATACCAGTAGTTCTAGAAGATTTATCTGAAGTTCAGAATGTAGATAAAAACCTTAAATCCATTCTAAGTAGTGTAACTTATTTGGAATGGCCGGGCTCTGAGAATACAAAAAAAGTTGATAGATTCTGGAAAAAACTAGAACTTTCATTGCCAAAGAAGTCATCGCAATCAACATCGCCCTCGACGGCATCAGCTTCCTCATCATTTAGTCACCCTGTCACTAGCAGTGACATCACATCTTCTGAAATTGTTCCATCAAATTGTACATCTTCACAAAATAAACCGGTGTCAAATGGTCGATCTAAAACAGACTCCCCAACTCCATCGTCACTGACAAACGACAGCAATTCTCCAAAATTCTTGAAAGGCAAACGTAAAGATTTCCGACACTTCATGGGCAAACTCGTTCAATCAAAAATATTTGGACGTCAAGATAGCAACAGCAGTCAAACAGCTCTCGTGGATGAAGAGACGGTAGGATCTCGTAGTATTTGTGGATCCGTGTCAGAAAGCATGCTTAGCGAAAGTAGTGAATCTCTGTGTTCAGCGTCTGACATACCACCGCCATATCTTAACGAAATACGCGAAGATCTCGAAACAAACACATTTATACGCGCTTATACTAAACAGAATGTTTCCAAACCATACAGTTATGACGGCATTTGTAAACCAGCAAGTGACCCACGAGAAAGGGTTAGTGTAAATGTTAATGGAAATAAAATTGATAAGGAAAGCCGAGTGACATCAGAATGTGAGAAGGATCATTGTGAAGGTACAGAATGTGAAATGTGTGCTAAATGTCGTACACTGCATATATCTCCAGACATTGTTGCCAAACGATTTCATCTCGACGAGGGTGCGCCAGTCAATGAAGACATCGAATGTGAATACTGTACATACATGCGATGTAAATCAGACAATAACCGTGTGCATATATCTGCTGTTGATGGTTACCATAACTTAAAAATTCAAAAATTACCTTACGATATTCCAGACTGTCTGTGTTGCAATCATTTATTAGAAGGCTCTGTTCCGTATCGAGGAAGTATGAAAGAACGCAAAGATGCCAAGAATTTGAGAATTATGAATGAAAAAAGATTGCGTGTTGGTTCTTTACCCAGAAATTATAAAGGGAGTAAAATTCATGCAAAACAAGACAACAACACTAATAGAGACGATGATTTCAAGACAGGGAATACACAATGTGACCAAACCTCTATATCGTATGTGAATGAGGGCTATGTTGTTGATGTTTGTGAAAATGTGTAATAGATAATACGAATGTTATATAATAGGGCAGCACAGTAAAATGTGTAACTTCAGTTGTTGTTTTCTATGTCGTGTATATTGTTGAATGTTATGTTTAAAAGTGTTTTTAATTCAATATATTGCATAATTTATTCTTACATTTTGTTTCGTTTATATATCGTCAAATAAACAAATTACACTATCTTGAATTTTCTCCTTGAAAATATACTCGTTCATACCATAAGCTGAAACGTTATACATTTGGAAAGGCAAGATAGACACACGAATGCAAAACGTGCACAAACGTGCGTCTGTCAAACAAGCAGGGTTGTATATTCAAACATACTTATTTAGGCCATATCGAATTGTCTATAGTTCCTCGGATTTTCTTCTTGAAAAATATGGAGAAGGCGAACGAAATTTTAATTCTATTGTTTTTATTTTTCTCATTTTTAGAGGCAAGTGCAATTATTGTATTGAACCCAGCGAGTGATTTATTTAAAACGAACAACATTTTAAATACACCCAAACATGCTTGTTTATGTCACATGAAGAATGCCATAAAGATTATGATCCACCTTTCCGGTGTATGTTTGTTTCTGTCGATGGCATACACGGATTGGCCAGTTATGATGGCTACAAATATCAAATATAACATGGATATGTAGGCATGTTCATCATTTCTTTACTAAAACTGAACTACAATTTGTTTTTAATCAAGCTAAATTACTATATACCAAACATCCATATGATTATAATTATACATAAACATTGTACATCTGATATTAAATAAATACGAACCAGACCAGTTCTTGAGAGGTAGAAATGTATGTAACTAAAATAACGAGTCTGTTTGTTTAAAAGTATTAACACTTATCAACCCATTTACCTGCATATAATTAGGCCATACTGTTTATTATTTTTGTTTAGCGTCTACCTTGGTTCGCGAAACCTAGCTACCTATTCGAAAAGCGCAAAGTTGTTTCGAAAAAAACGCAAAGCCAGATAATACACAGTGTATCATTTCACAAGTTTTAATGGGCTGAGCATGATTAAAATATAATTAAATAACCTGTTTCTTTAGTCTAAACAGAAAAACTGACTAGTTTTCGCTCATTATGTCCAAACATGCAAGTACAAAGATATTTACACATACATACGTAAATACGACACATCGGTTACTTCCCTTGGCGGTTTTTAAACTTACAAAAAAAGGTTTTGGGGGGGGGGGGGGCTCAAATATCTCAAATCCTAGGCGCACGCGGATGCTTAACAAAAATAAAAAACGACATGGCCTTACTCTCAATATGTTGCCACCTGATTGCAAATGGAAAAGCCTGGAATTCCAAAACAATAGACAATTCCCCTTGTTCTTAATCATCAGCCGTTTTGATATGCAAAACTGATAAACCCTCATAAGAGTTATTTCTAAATAAGTGATAATTGAGAAAATATCAAGAGAATTTGCACGTGACAACCACTCTTTCTCCAACTTACTGAGCCAACTGCCCACATGAGCATAATGAATAAGATATTTTTTATATCTGATTAGTTAATCATCGTTTACATTATATTCCCTATAAACTTAAAGGAAAATTTGCTCATCAATATGGTCGACACATCAGAACAAGGGAGATAAATATTGTAAATGTAGGAACTATCTATTACATTTATTAAACAAACATGAAGCGTTTTCTGTAATAGTGAATGATGCCTGTATCAGAAGGTTTTAGAAATGCTCCTAAGTTTTATCATTTTGAGTCAAACATTTTCATTTGTCTGAATGTCTGATGAAAATTACTTAAACATTCAACATAAAATCTTATCAATAGCAGAATGAACTTCATTAAATGTGTGCAATAAAATAGAAATTATCACCAAATGAACATTTGCAGCATAACGTCAACATTCACCTAAAAAATCAATACAATATATGTATGATATGGATATGTTTCAAAAACGCGCCTCTGGTATTAAGTTTCCAGCATGAAGCCTGCGTATATTGCCGAGATTAGTACATTATTGGCATCTGATGTAAAATATAATGAAATCCACGAGTCATTCTTCCACCAATCATCTGATTGTTGAAATATAACTATGACTTCACGGCTTGCTGATGAGAATTCCATTAAAATTAGAAAGGAGCAACTTGGTTACACAATACTGTTTATATTAATTACTGCGAGTACAGTTTGTTAGTTTCAAGGAGTATTTCAAAAACAGCACTCACTGTTAATTACGTTTATTTACAGTAGACATAAGCTGGTTAATTGCTTTTTAAAAGATGAGAATTCGATAACAGCATACAAATATGTACATACACATTTTACTAGTATTATTGTAATAACTATAGGGAAGGTTTAGCGATTGCTTTTAATCATAACTAGATTTTCAAACAAATTCGCAATGCTTTATGCATAAAAACTTATTTTTTATTTATAACTATTCTTCACTACTATATAAAGAAAATCTATCCGTCTGTCATATAATCAGCCCACTACCCAAAACGAAAACAGTGCATGGAACGGTGTTCCACAAACGATGAAAATTCGTTACATGACAAACAGTTTTGACTAATAAATCACCTCGAAAAGACGGATTGACATGAAAGAGAAACAACTCCCATAACAAAATAGTCACTATAGATTATTGATTGTCTTTCTTCCTACTGATTTCGTTCTAGTTTCTAGTATACTGTATTCGTCGTAAAGTCACAGGTGAGTGCACCCCATGTATAAGTCAGTCGTGGTCCCCTCTGTACTATATGCAGTAAAACCTCACTTAAAGACCATCTCAATGATAAGACCACCTCAAAATTAAGAACACAATTTTCAAGTCCATTTTCACTGTTTTGCTCTTTATTCAACTTCAATACTAAGATCACCTCAATATTGCAACCAAATGGTGGTCTTATTATTGAGATTTCACTGTATACATTATACAAGGAGACTAACGGTATTTACACCTGACCCTCTGGACGAGACTAAGGTGGCATTTTAAAAATTAAAAAGTATCAAAGTAATTCTACGCATGAACAATGTCATCTTACATTTGACACTTTCTTTTTTGCGAGTCAGTATAGAAATACTGAAGTATGGTAGCATATTACTGCATAAACTTAGCCAGATAATAAGCATGAAAATGTTGTCATATTATGTCGAAATATTTCAATGAAAGGCCATTTTGATTTGACATACTGTTAAATGGTAACATCAAGTATTAACGTTACTACTCTGCCAATTTCTGCATACAGTTATTAAATAAAAAATTCGCGAAAAAATAATATTTCGTGAAAAGGAAAACATTCGCGAAAACGTTCTGTGTTCTCATATAATTAAGTATTTGCGAATAAGTCTACTGTTTGTGAACATAAAAATGAAAACGAATTGATTATAATGTTCTATTTATATATAGCGTATCTGAATGCAAACAGCAGTATCTTCACGAGGTTTTCACGAAAACATTTTTTTTCGCGAACAATATAACTGTTGTTCATTTATCATCGTGTGCAGTAGTGGGCACTATCATACGGTGGCATAAATGCACCACCACGTAACTTTCGGGTTTCATGAAACGTTTCGTGAAGTCAATGGGGGGTATCATGATAACGAAACAAGACAAACATTTCATAAAAGCAAGACAAAATCTACTTGCTGCATGTTAGTGATTATCGGCCACAATATACCAGTTAGAACTTAAGATTTTCATGAAAATAGGCATTTCATTTTCGCGACAATGTATCTGCTTTCGTGATATAACCGCACTTCATTTTCGCGATAATTTATCTGTTTTAATGAAACAACAGTTAACATTCGGAATATGCTCCTATTGCTTATTAGTTTTATAGCGGCAACACAACTTATTGATGCACCACGCACTATGAACATGTAAGCACAGAATTTAGGCCTTGCTGCTTGTAAACATACTTTACAACAACAAATTATTCTGAAACCTCTTTGCACTCCAAAGGTCATAATTTTCCATCACATTTTCACAGTATTTGATAAAAGCAGACAACACCAGTAAGTCTAGTAGAGGAATATTGTGTCTCTTATTCTTTTGTGACTGTACCAAGACTTACTTCATGATTTGTGTTCAGTAACATGATCCAATATGGCATGGAGGGAAAGGTCACAACAGTTTTAGGTAATGCATCTTAATTTCTACAATGTACTACTTTTAAACAAGAAATATCTTTAAAAATGATGGTCGGAGCAAATTTGTTGCAATCTGAAGGTTAAAATTTGTTGTACAACATAAAAAAGTGCTTAAATGTTACGACTGCCGGTCATTCAATTACGCTATACTACAGAAAACCCGAGATCACTACGTAGTACGCTCCAACACAGCGCTTTGATTCCACTATCGTTACATTCACACGCTGCTGTATTACCCAGTATATTTCGATATTTGACATTTTTAACCTATCTGCTATAATCAATGCTTTGTCGCCGTCAACGAAATTGCCGTTTGTTCCCCATACATGTACTAACATTCATTGGTCGGCACGATCACGTGACAACTGAGTTTATAATAGAATGTAGATGGGTATTTTCTAGCGTTAAAACCAATCAAATGTGTACACAATGTACAGCCTTTCGTGTAGAAGGAAAGTATTTCGTTCTTACATCGAGGAGTGTACAAATACGTATTACAAAATTTATTAGCGTGGCGAATTCGAGTAACAAGATGCCAAGTAACGATATGACGCATTTTAAGATATACGCAGATTCCGCATAGACAGCTGTTTAAATGACCTTAAATCACTAGACATTTACAGGCATCGGAATAATTTTGGCATGCCAACGAAACGAAAGTCACTTACGTTCGAATTATTAGTTTTTCTAGCAATTTCCATAGTCACAGCGGCATTTCTATGACAATGAAAGCTGTCTATTCAGTGCAAACTCGCATAAGCTTTCTTTACGCATGTTTACTGTCCTACATTTGGGTTATTAGTGAGTCGTTGCAAGCGGCTCGCTGAATGTCTGTGGACGCATGTCGACTCTCCTGTCTAAATATAGAAAATACTACGTAGGAGACTGGATACAAATAACTACGTAGTTTGATTAGTCATAGGCACAGTATTGTCTGTTTCAATATACGTAGTTCATCATTACTTATTGCATAAGTCGTGAACTCACACATCCATGTTAATAACTTTGTTACACAGCGATTTATCTTATTAAAACAATATTAATGTTCGCGACTGGTACATAAAACCAAGAAAGTCTTCTTAATTCCAACTCCGGACAATTCCCCGTGGTGATGAATAACGACACTACTTACTGTATAAATCTTGAAATACACTATACAAAATGTTAACCAATCTGCGTCAAGGTTACACATATTTTTCGGTTGAAGAGAAATGGCGCGAAATTTCCTTGGTGTTAACGTAAGATTTCATTGGTTTACAAAACACTGAATATGCAAATAGCAAAACCATGTTAGTACGACTGCGCCGAAAAATAAACTCTACACTTTGTTTTCTAATCCAGTTAAAGCACGTTTTAACCCATACTCGTATACGGAACAAAATATCTCAAATACATCAACTAGTTTTTTTTAGTAAAAGCTGTGATACAATGATTGTGAAGGGCAATGATCAACCACACTATCCAGTAAGTGGAACACAGGTTCACACATTATCAAGGTATTGATCAGATACCGTTCTACTATAATTCAAGATGCTGTGACCTTGAACTCTGACCTTCGATAAATAATTGTCAGCTTTATCACAATTATAGACCTACAGATACGAGGTAATTCCTCATTATAGGTGGCGAAAACTTCCAGTGCAGAAACCAGTTCTACTTAACAAAGATGGTCGCCGGAAACAGCCGAAGCCATACCTAAAATAATAGCTTTTGAGAATTTTTGAGAACTTTTATTTAAATACTCATGGCTCATTACGGACATACAGAGAGTACAATCAAACAGGTTGAATTAATAGAACATAATGGCGAACAACAATGAAATGTATACACATGATACATATCATAACAAGAACAGCATAAAAACATATAAGAGTAATGCACAACTAATATTTTTCTATAATTATCCATTTGTAATATATAAAGGTAATTCACAATGAGAGATTAGTTTAAAGGAAGATGTAGTTGAGAAACAAAAATTAATTATCTCCTGAATTCAGATAGAATAATTTTAATTATTTTTTCCAGTTTAATAACAGTTGGGAGTTTCTGTGCTTCTCAAAAGTTTCTGAAATTTTGAAGTATTTGGAAACTAAAAAATAAAATCTGTCCAAGAACCTTTTCCTATTAACATTAAAGAAAGAACATCTAAAGATATAATCAAACTCATCACCAACATGCATAACGTACACATCCTGAGATTCCAGTTGTTGTCTCTGCATACTGACGTCACACGAGGTCTTCCGGATCTTGCTGGCTCCTTGACGTCATTGTCTGGTTGTTACGACACCGACGAAAACACATTTTAATGATGTAAGTTTTCTGATGTAAGTGCTTTACTCATGTAAAAGCTATACATTGACGCACAGTATGTAGTTTATAAAGGGCAACACTGTATGCCTTGTTAAATTGGAGTGTTTGGGTAATCTCTCTTGTTCCATTAAATATTTTAACGCTCTCATTTTAACATTGTGTAACTATAGCAAAATGTACATTTTTCGTGTTTCCTGTTATCGTCTATTTGTAAGCTGTCCCGTACAAAATGATATTTAATGGTTATTTCACATTCTGATATTAATAATTTAGTTACTGGGAGCAAGGTCTGTATAAGGCTGCTTGTTCCTTCGTGCTGGATTAATTACAGTGTGTGTGTTGTTGTGTACGTAATGGTAAATTGTTTTGAATGATTAGTTACTGCCTACTTAGTCAATTTATGTATATACATGTATGTTGGAGATCAATGACCATAGCGATTAAGTGTAAGGTTGGCTAGTCGTTAAATCGATTTAAACCCGCAGTATTTGTACTGACAGTTCCTAGGCTGTAATTCGCTGAATGGTTATTATTTATTTTTGTGTTTTGAATGTATGTTATATTTCCCTTTCCCCTGTGCAACTCTTTCACTTTATATAGTGTTCAGGTTATTTTCTGCCCAGTTTCGGCCTATTGTTGCCAGCTGTCTTGACTTGTCCTGTGATCTTTTTCATCCATTAATTCCCCCCTCTTCACTGTTTGTCCTCTTCTATTCTCCTAGTTATTCCTTATGGTCTCCCAGACCGTTCCTTGCGCCTCTGTTCCCTAACGTATATACCCTTTAACCTCCCCAAGTGCCTTATGATTTATGGATTGTTGTTTACCCGGAGGTCTGTGTGGGGAGGCACTGTCTTATGTATGTGGCGGACCATGTAGCAACTTATTCTCTCTCTTGTTTCGTGTACACACATTTCTTTCTGATGCTTTTTATGCGTCTTCTATGATGTACAAAAATGGATAACAATTGCGTTTTTGATGCTAGATTTATCAAAGAAATGTGATCACACTCTAGTGAAGATAACAAAATCGTAAGTCCATTTTCGGTTCCGCATTCAGTAATGACAAATACTACACCATGCTCTGTAAATAAATAATGGATTGTTGTTTTCCCGGAAGTTTGTTTGGGGAGGCACTGTCTTATGTATGTAGCGATCCCTGTAGCAACGTATTCTCTCTCTTAGATATAATGCGATTGTTAAAATATGTCAACGTTTATAAAATGACATAGATCACAAATGCACAAGATGATTGATAGTCTACAATTTTTAAACATTATTTCACTCGGTGAACAAATAATGGAACATTGTAAGTTTTATGTGACAAAGATGCATGCGGCAGGTACAAAAGTTTGAAATGAAGACGTAATCTTATCTAAATTAGCTTTCGTCTGTTGTGACGTCGAGGAATCAGTTCTGTGACGTAGCAAAACTGACGATGGATCACCGTACATGTACCGGTCCGTACACCGGATATAGCTCGTTGGTGAGTAGTACAACATCACGATGGATCACCGTACATGTACCGGTCCGTACACCGGATATAGCTCGTTGGTGAGTAGTACAACCTCACGATGGATCACCGTACATGTACCGGTCCGTACACCGGATATAGCTCGTTGGTGAGTAGTACAACATCACGATGGATCACCGTACATGTACCGGTCCGTACACCGGATATAGCTCGTTGGTGAGTAGTACAACATCACGATGGATCACCGTACATGTATTGGTCCGTACACCGGATATAGCTCATTGGTGAGTAGTACAACATCACGATGGATCACCGTACATTTATCGTTCCGTACACCGGATATAGCTCATTGATGAGTAGTACAACATCACGATGGATCACCGTACATGTATTGGTCCGTACACCGGATATAGCTCATTGATGAGTAGTACAACATCACGATGGATCACCGTACATGTATTGGTCCGTACACCGGATATAGCTCGTTGGTGAGTAGTACAACATCACGATGGATCACCGTACATGTATTGGTCCGTACACCGGATATAGCTCGTTGGTGAGTAGTACAACATCACGATGGATCACCGTGCATGTACCGGTCCGTACACCGGATATAGCTCGTTGGTGAGTAGTACAACATCACGATGGATCACCGTACATGTACCGGTCCGTACACCGGATATAGCTCATTGGTGAGTAGTACAACATCACGATGGATCACCGTACATGTACCGGTCCGTACACCGGATATAGCTCATTGGTGAGTAGTACAACATCACGATGGATCACCGTACATGTACCGGTCCGTACACCGGATATAGCTCGTTGGTGAGTAGTACAACATCACGATGGATCACCGTACATGTACCGGTCCGTACACCGGATATAGCTCGTTGGTGAGTAGTACAACATCACGATGGATCACCGTACATGTACCGGTCCGTACACCGGATATAGCTCGTTGGTGAGTAGTACAACATCACGATGGATCACCGTACATGTATTGGTCCGTACACCGGATATAGCTCGTTGGTGAGTAGTACAACATCACGATGGATCACCGTACATGTATTGGTCCGTACACCGGATATAGCTCATTGGTGAGTAGTACAACATCACGATGGATCACCGTACATGTACCGGTCCGTACACCGGATATAGCTCATTGGTGAGTAGTACAACATCACGATGGATCACCGTACATGTACCGGTCCGTACACCGGATATAGCTCGTTGGTGAGTAGTACAACATCATGATGGATCACCGTACATGTATTGGTCCGTACACCGGATATAGCTCGTTGGTGAGTAGTACAACATCATGATGGATCACCGTACATGTACCGGTCCGTACACCGGATATAGCTCATTGGTGAGTAGTACAACATCACGATGGATCACCGTACATTTATCGTTCCGTACACCGGATATAGCTCATTGGTGAGTAGTACAACATCACGATGGATCACCGTATATTTATCGTTCCGTACACCGGATATAGCTCATTGGTGAGTAGTACAACATCACGATGGATCACCGTATATTTATCGTTCCGTACACCGGATATAGCTCATTGGTGAGTAGTACAACATCACGATGGATCACCGTACATTTATCGTTCCGTACACCGGATATAGCTCGTTGGTGAGTAGTACAACATCACGATGGATCACCGTACATTTATCGTTCCGTACACCGGATATAGCTCATTGGTGAGTAGTACAACATCACGATGGATCACCGTACATGTACCGGTCCGTACACCGGATATAGCTCATTGGTGAGTAGTACAACATCACGATGGATCACCGTATGTTTATCGTTCCGTACACCGGATATAGCTCATTGGTGAGTAGTACAACATCACGCTGGATCACCATACACCGGATATAGCCCCCTCGGTGAGTAGTAAAACATCACGGTGGATCACTGTACACCGGATGTAGCCTCCTTCGTGTGTAGTAAAACATCACGTTGGATCACTGTACACCGGATGTAGCCCCCTTGATGAGCAGTAAACAACACACAAAAGAGAAATTTCTTTCTACCACTGGTAAGATTTTGCATATTATCTTTGCTATGGTTATTTAAGCTATAAATAATTATTGATCGTTGATATTAAGACGCTTTTTCACGCCTGTGAATACCCTGAGGCCTCCAGATTTGTTTGCCATAGAGGGAGGAAAGATCGGTTTAAAAGAGCGAATGTTTACCAAATATTCATGCATGCATGTTATTTAAATAATCAAAGTTAGTCTTATATACAAAATCATTAGATAAACAACATGGCTTAATCTCTCTTTGTATGTATCTATCTCTGTCTCTTATAATTCTTATATAAAGCGGTCACATAATAGGCGTGTACTATCATCATGAGATTGTAATAAAGGAGGAATATATACGAACTATTGACAGAATTTTGAAAAAAGCTTCTAAAAATTGCAAAATATTGGACAGACCTATTGAATAGCTATTTATCTTTAAATTCAAATGCCAGATTTTGAACTTATTATATTTTATTGGATAGAATAGTGGTGGCAATGCTTTATCCAGCTGTCTGTATTCATGATGTTAGCAAGTTGTAGTATACAGTGTAGTTTGAACCATAACCACTTTTTCAATACTGGCGATTCAAGTTATAAGACACGACTTTCTTTTATAATAATTCTATTTCATTATACTACACTTGGAGCCACTTCTAACCCGACACTTTCAAATTCAATATTCTCGAATATGGTTCAATAAATTTATTTCAAATTAAATGTTTTGTTGTTTGGCAACATAAGCTGTGCAAAAATGATAAAATCGTTCAACTGTGACGATCGGTCACTTTTGCGCGTGGGACATGTACGATTTCACCATTTCGCACGAGGGTATGAAGGTAAGAGAAAAAAATAGATTTTCATTGTATTACTCTAGAACGCAATTCAACCATTAAAAACATAACTTTGATTTTAAAATCAGTTATGGTTCGAATGAATAATCAATATGGCGGTTGCGCAATTGGCATGTTGCAGGCCGGCCAATAACTCGGATACGTATGTAAT
The DNA here is from genome assembly GCA_032209605.1 of Mactromeris polynyma. Taxonomy (NCBI): domain Eukaryota; kingdom Metazoa; phylum Mollusca; class Bivalvia; order Venerida; family Mactridae; genus Mactromeris; species Mactromeris polynyma. The sequence goes on from JASFXZ010000008.1 coordinate 19,271,050, forward strand.
TGTATTGTATTTATATAGCAATAATTTTAATTGCCAAGTAAGCAGTATCAACCTGTTTCTCTTTAAATCGCAACAAAAAATGTATCCAAGTCGCCAGATCTCATGTGTGAGACGAGCTAAATAGGTGAGAACGGAGGCGACCGGCACCCCCTTCGCAATCTCCGTGAACTGGAACCGGCACTTGTGTAGGAATGGATGAATATTCCCCAAGGTTTCATCCGAAACTACGTACTGGCGATGACAAAAAGGTGCGTGCACGTCGTAAGAGCCATGGGAGGACACACGAGGTATTAGTTACTCGATGTACGGATTTTTTTGTGATTCGGTGACTTTTCACATTGTTGGGATTTCACGTTATGTCATTTTGTGAATTAGGATTTTACAGTGATGTCTTTATTTGTTAAGTTTGATATGTATATGTTGATCAGTTGCAATTCAATTTCTAAGAAGTATGTATGATGTGTTGAATTAATTATATTCCAATTTGAACGAAATCCGCTCACAAATAATTCAGTTATACCGAATTATATGAGTGTCGGGTTAGAAGGGGCTCTAAGTGTATAGTATGGTTTTATAAGCAATATCTTACATAGGAGTTGTCATCATTGCAATCTGATTACGAAAACAAAGTAAACTATGGTTGACAAAACACGGTTTGATAGTCCTACCGTGCTGTTTCATGTGTTACATTTGGTATTGGTTGTTCTGATTAATATTATGTTCCAACTGTCCAAAGAACATAAACTAGTCGACTTGAATCATTCAGTAATGAACCATATGCCTTGTTTATTGTCGTTTGCAATCATACAAGTATGACAAGGTGCCCGATACCATATTTTTGGATTGTGTGATCGTGTATAATCTCAATAGGTTTGCAGGAAGCATTATCTTTACTGCTGTAATACATGGATGCTTTGCAAAAAGGCAATTATGAATCCAACAAAACGATAACACACAGATTCAATGCAGCAGATATATTTAGATAAATAAGATACATAGATTGTTTCAAAATCCAGGGGCATCCCGATCACAGATATGTGTTATATATTTAGCTAACTTGGTGAGTCCTGAAAATAGAAACGTTCGGAAGAGAACATGAATTATTATTGGAACGACATAAATACCCATTCAAAATTAGCATGTAAGTCAGTCAATAAAACTATAATGCATCGTACACATTTTTCTGAAAGATTATCATTTTTATAAAGATTATATATTCAACACAAATGACCATGCTGTATGACAAGTGATTTTATTTTTATTATTTGTATTTGTGTCGGTAAATCTTATAACATATATTAACCTTACCATGTTTAACCTTTGTGATGTCTCATTGTGTGTCCCATCATATGGCCATGTCCCATGCCGCCACCCATCATGCTACCATGTCCCATGCCGCCACCCATCATGCCACCATGTCCCATGCCACCACCCATCATGCCACCATGTCCCATGCCGCCACCCATCATGCCACCATGTCCCATGCCGCCACCCATCATGCTACCATATCCCATGCCGCCACCCATCATGCTACCATGTCCCATGCCGCCACCCATCATGCCACCATGTCCCATGCCGCCACCCATCATGCCACCATGTCCCATGCCGCCACCCATCATGCCACCATGTCCCATGCCGCCACCCATCATGCCACCATGTCCCATGCCGCCACCCATCATGCTACCATATCCCATGCCGCCACCCATACCGCCACCCATCATGCTACCATATCCCATGCCGCCACCCATGCCGCCTCCCATACCGCTACCATATCCCATGCCGCCACCCATGCCGCCTCCCATCATGCTACCATATCCCATGCCGCCACCCATGCCGCCACCCATGCCGCCTCCCATGCCGCCACCCATGCTTCCATATCTATATCCTGAAGGATGTGCGGTGCATGCAGCGACCAAAAGAGCGAGGATAACGTACGTATTCATGATTGGCTGAAATCAATAAATTACTATACCAGTATGAAAGTCATTTTTACGCTCATTGACTGAAAGAGTCAGCAATTGTTTTCAAAATACGTCCTATTTTACCTTGTCGCGATATCCGTAAATGTTCTATATGCCTCCGTGACTTTCCGTGTGCAATATTAATATCAACATGAACACAAGAATTGATGATGTCAAGCACAAGTCCTGTAGCAACACCTTACGTATTTTAGCAAGGAATAAGTTGGTACAGGGAACCGCATATTTTCAAGACAATACCTCCCCACACGGATCACAGGGAAATATCAGCACACAAAACACTAGGAGGTTAGCAAATGTAAGGGCAAACATCTACGGGCATTAGCTGAGCGGGAATTTTATGTCGGATTACCAGATTACCTTAACAATTAAGGATAGTAGGTGAGGACAAAAAAGGAAGGGAATCCATAGCAAGACAAGCTAAAATACAAGTTGGCCAAGGACAGAAAGGAAAAGGAATAATTATGTCCGGCCTAGGAATCCTATGTGGGATAGGGGCAAATTAATATTCCCATAAAACATAAAGGGAAACCATACCACATAGTGATTTACAGATTGGAACTGTCAAGTACTAAACTAGAGTGTTAAATTGATTTAACAGCTAGCTAACCTCACACATAGCTGCTATATGGTCATCAATTTCTAACTTATACACATAAATTGACTAAACTTGTGCGGTAACTAATATTTAAACGCTTTTAACCATTCCGCTAAACCAATACTAAAACATAAATATCGAAGAGACTAATTAAGCAACATCAAGGTTGGTACATTAGTTTTACGCGTTACTAATTCCCCCCATGTCAAATAGTTATGGAATTCCATCAGAAATTGAAATACGTCAATTCCATTGTAGAATTATTTACCCTCAAACATACTGATACTTTACAATGTGCCACAAAGTCTTAATTTTGGTAATTCAATTTTGGCCATTTAGTGTATATGTATGCCTCAGTAAGCAAAATATAAAACTTGTTACAAAATATTATCATTTAAAATGTATTTGAATTATAAAATCCTATTCGAAATTGCTTCAACACGTTTTTCTAAAAACAAATAATTGCAATAATTAAAAAAAAATACCATGATTTTGTTGCACAGTCGATATTATTATGTTTTACAACTACACCAAGTTAAATTTTCCAGAAACAAACTAATAGTTTTGGGAAAAAGAAAACAAATCCACTTAGAAGTGTTAATTTTTCAGAGAAATGTGCACGTCATTCTGTTCAAAATGAAATTGCGCAGTAACCGGATGGTAAAAGTCTCTTAAAGTTGGACATATTCTGTGTTAGATAATATATATAATTTTTATTACAGACAATTTGATGCCCATTGATACATCAATTTAATTAAGGTCATCTATTATTAACAATATTTTAATTTTGAAAGGAAATGTGTCCATTTCTTAAATGCTATATGCATAACATTTTTCTTTGAATTTCTTGTAGCTCTTTCTTACATTACTTTATTCTACATATCTGATGAGTACAAAGATGCTTTCCTAAACAAGAAATATTATAAAATGAGAAGTGAAATGTTAATTTTGCATTAACAGGTAATTTTCATACGGCTAACGTTTTTCAGGAAGAAAGGTTACTTAGAATACAACCTACATTTTCAGCCAATGAAATGACACTACGGCTCCCGTTAAGTACTACGCTTATTCATTAAGAATTTCGACTTTTCGCGGGCTTTTTAAGCTCCGCCTACTGCGAATCTGTGTGAGCGTTACACACATGTTCCAGATTGCGCGTTGAAATTTGCATGCGTATCGGCCAATAGTCAGTTTGTAGATATTAAGTAAAATCTTATTGGTTAAGAAGAGGGCTCGCTCGCTACGCTCGCTCCGCTCGCTCCGCCCCTTCTTAATCAATAAGATTTTACTTAAAATCTACTAACTATTACCTAGAAAAAAGGTCATAACATTTATTTTAGAATGGTAAAAAATTATGACATTTTAATTTTTTATCCGCATTATAGTACAGATTGAATCAATACAAGTTTCATTTACCGTCTTGGTCTAATTTCTATTAAGCTTTTGGTCGTATATGCACTCTGTGCCCAGAATGTTAGGTCTTAAAATCCATTTTAACGATCGTTCTGAACTACAGACACTTTTTTTAAATCAAAAAATTACTTACATTGTCTGAACAAAAAATGAATCATTACACCAAAGGAATCACCTCGGTGTGTCTAATGATTTGAATAAAGAACAATAAATTTTAAAGTTAATTCACAAACTAATCTTATTTAGTAAACTTCTTGACTTTGAACAAAATATTTTACCAACCTTTGTTTATGTCTCTGGATACAACGCAGTTGACGACGGTAACGGCGGTCTGTCGTCTTCCTATTTAAGCAGTTTATGTCTGGACGTAGAGTGATGCGTCATTATTTGAGGTTGCTCGATGCATCTTCTGGAACAACAACACTAATGATTGATATTGATGATAATTTGGGCGTTCGAGTTGTTATGTTCAACTCTGACAATAAAACATATTTTGTTTACTAAGGCCCTATTAGTGTTATGCTAGTATTATTGACCTAAAAGAAAGACACACTACTCAAACGGATATTTTCAGAAATAAAAATATTTTTGTAGACGAAGTAAATTGTTCACCACACAAGACAGATTAAGTTTGTACAGGGAACGCTATAGAAACAAGACAATGCCTCCCCAAACAAATCCAGGGTCACAACTGTCTACAAACAGGTTCAAGGGTAAACTTGTATGGGAGTATGGCTACAGGAAATGGTTTGGCGGAGAAAAAAAAACTTTGAGAATTTAGGGGACAACAAGGGGGGGGGGAGGGAATGGGTTGAATGGATGGAATGTTCCACGGAACAAGATATCAAAGGCCGAAAGGGGGCGAAGAGAACATGCATATTGCATAATGTGAGGGAACTGCACATGGAGAAAGGGGAACTACACATACATCTGAAAACATTAGTAAACATAATAACCGCATATCGATACCCCCGTCGGCCGATTATAACGGATACCATTGCCTTGTTCCGTAATGTATTTCATCAATGAATTCCCCTTGTTTTCCCCCTTTATTTTCCACAGTTGCTTTGATGGTCAGTCAGTTCATTCACTGTCCCCCTATTCCCATACATGTTAACCCTTGCAGCTCCTCAGTCCCTTATGTTTGTAGACATACTTTTCCCTGGGGTATGTGTGGGGAGGCATGGCTTTCTCTATAGCAAACTTAATCTCTCTTCGAAAATGTTCAACTCATTTTTGGACGGTACCGCTCAGGAACCGTCTATAGTAGTGTGGCAATTTGAGAGGCATTCAACAATTGGTTCCCGTTTTCAAAACACAAAAAAGACTGAAAGCCGGTAACATGTAAAAAATGTCCAGATCCTAATTATTACAAAAACAAAATAGTTCCAGAGTTCACCGAACGAAATAATATCATCAACGTTTCAATAAAATGAAATGCTGAAAAGGTGACCTGCTTAAGTGGTTTGTGAACTAATTAGCTGTTTCTGTGGAGTTCAGATGGGGTTTAAAGCAATGTATTAATATACACGAGTTTGTTTACAGTTTTGTATTTATCGTAGATATGGTCTCGTTGTGCACGACTACAAAACTTATCGGTGTCTTCTTCTACGTACATCTCACTCTGTGCTTGGAAAATTAATTGGGAAATACCCCACTACAACAAGACAACTCATAACCTATGGCAAACTAGTGTTATCATAACTTTATGCCTGGGCATACTGATTTTAATTTAAGTTCGTGCTAATATAATTTAATATGTCATTTTATAATTAAAAATTCACAAACGTTACATAAAGGGTCTGATATCTTTGTATTTCATTTATTTACAATCGTGACAAACATTTCACTTGTTTTACCATTTTAAGGTTCTACCATTATTTCTGACCATTTTTCTTTATTTTGGTTTGAAAATATAGCATTTCTAGAACAAGTCGGATTGAAGATCTCTTGGAAAAAATCTTACTATTTTTCAATATTTTTTTATTCGTATTCGCATTTCTGTCTTATATTTTAGTTTTATTTCATATTCCATGCAAACCATCTTACCTATTTACACATACTTTGATATTATAAAACTGTTTAGTTACAACTTGTATGAAACGAGTTGCCAGCTTGGCTACAGAGACGAGTGGTACCGTCCCACAGCACTTTTGTGCTTTGATTTACTTATATAAGCATGTATGATAAACTTTATACTTAGTGATGTCGAGGTGTGTCTGTCGGGAAAAGGTAAGTTTTATATTGGATATGATTTTTGCGATGAACTTCACGCTAGTCGCTGATGCGGGTCATGATTGTTTTGTTATTCTGAAATTATCCAAATTCCGGAACCGAAATGACAGATTCGTTATATTAATTTAAAAGGTATTTCAGTACAAAAAGGTTACTCATTCAGTACTAAGTTAACATTATTGAAGGTCGCTGTTCCGTTGATGGATTTTTATTTGTTGATAAATTGCACAATTCAGAATGTTGAGTAGCCATAAACTATTGCTTAAAGTTTTCAACTATTGTTAGCGGCTATAATGTTCTAATAACTTACCAAGTTCGGATGCTTATGCTAAGTCACACGCATTATGACATTTATCTGATGTGGTAAGGCAAGGTAGTTAGTTTTTTTCTTCAGCAGATATATTTGTACTTATTTGATCGGGAACAATAATAGGGTAAGGTGGGGGCAAAATGCCAATACGAGGTAAAAACCTACTCGTAAAAAATCTGACATCGTTAGATTTACCGTGCCGCGCGATATTCTTTTTGTGACGTCTTACGCAGGTGTGAATACCGCGAAAATTTAAAAAAAAATGTATCTTCAAATGTAAGTTTTTAATTATATTTTTGTACTTTTACACTATTTTGTGTTAACGCTGATTAGTTAACATTTTAGTTTTGCCTCGTACACCATGTATTCTCGATTTTTGCCATTCGTGCGTTTGTTTGACGGTAGTTATGCAGTGCTTACATGATCGCGAAATTGTACTACATTTTACCAGCAGTTATTTATAAATATATAATGTTGAAAGGTTATTGCCTCTTATCAAAATACATTTCCCCCAAAAATCAATAAAGTTATGTTCAATTTATTGAGCTTTATCTCGTTTTGTATCTCGCGTTAAATATGTTATAGGTCTCGTGCGAACTTGCACGCATAACCAGTTATGTCTTAATCGAAATGATAGTTATTATTGTATCGTAAAATATTACTTAATATGGGCGCTTTGCCCCACCTTACACTACATTTAATGACTTTGTATGGAACGACCGATAAAGGTAGATCTTATTTTGTATCAAAATATTCTAAGTAATAATTTTGAGAATATGGCAAGCTACTGCCTTCATATAGCCATACTCTAAAACATTGCGTTGTATCTTTTCTAAACGTTTCCTGAAACTGCAAAACACGAGTCTGATACAGGTCTTTGATATGATAGCGCTAGCTGTAAGTCAGGGTAGAACATGCCCATATCTATCATAGTCTTGTATTTATTGATTCGGGAAACAAGTAAGAAAAGTGACTATGTAATGTTGTAGAGTACAACTGCATGAAGGCAATTACCACCAATTTTCTCTTATTTATGACAAAGCATATTTCGTCAAAAATAAGGCTATGTAGTTTTAAATGCTTCTATTCATAAATATTTACTTTTTATGGAATCGGAATAATTTTCAGTCGAAATTTCTAATTAGGAATCCGTAAAAGTATAATACAGACAATATTGTACAGACTGGTGAATGACGAGTGATTAAAATTAAATTCAGAATATAGTTTCTAAAATTGTTCTTTTCATATAAAATTGTTCCTCAAGATGTGTTCATTTACTTCACTCTGATGAACGGACAATTCAACATTTGATTTGTTTCAACACTTTTGACGAACATTGATTATCAGATATCATAAGAAGTGTTTTACATGTGAGTCTTATTTGCAAATCCGGAGAATTTCTATTTTGAGAGAGGTAATCGAGAATATGCGTTGACATATAGGTATTCACTCATTGAATCACACATGACCACATTCCTATGCATAGTGTCGTACAAACACTGAGGTATAATTTAGGTAACTGACATGAACAAAATTAACAAATAGCGTATATTAACATATGTTATACAATGAAATAGAACATACATTTCTTTACGCAAAACTGTGAGGTCAATCAGATTTCTCTAGAGCAAGGATAATTAATTTGAATTAACTAATTTAAAAACTGCCTTATGGTAAACCCTACTGATTGCCCGTCTCAGTAGCACGTGTGCGCCACTACATCTCGTCCATAAATATGTTCAGGTAATCCAAAGAAATATGTTGTGACGCCCATGTCGTCGAATTGTAAAATACATGTACAGCAAATCAGTAATTTACACCGACACTTGTACATATGAATAATGGTATATTTCATTGCAACATATTGCACACAGCAATTAAATATAGTATGACTTAGTATAATAAAGTCTTTAAGAGGTGTAACAAATCATATTTGGGTGAGCTTTATCTAGCGTTATTGCTACATTGGCTAAGATATCTTTAATTCGAACACTTGCAATGTTAACCAATTCAAAAATATTTGCCATGTTGTGCACGAATAAAACCGGTAAAAATGTCTACTTGTTAATACAAGAGGCTCATGAGGAACAGACGCTCTACTGGCTACATTGCGCGTATGGACCTTTGATAAGCTTAGGTCTGAACAAGACGATGTTCGACAAGTTTTTCTCTATATAGCTCTAGAAAAGATGTGCTCCGGGGCGGGGCCGGTATTGTCACCAATTGAATAATCTTGATTGAAGACCAGTAATCAATGCTACATATCAAAATATCAAAAACCTCGGTTGTTATGTTTAGGAGATTTCCCTATATAAGTAAATAGGAAACATTTGATATCGGGGCGGGGCCAGTTTTAACCACAGGATCATAATTTTGGTAGGAGAACTCAAGACAATGCAAATTTCTAAATATGAAAGCTCGTGGTCTTTTGGTTCTAGACAATAATTGTTTTTTAAAGATATTCCCTATATAAGTATTTGTAGAATATTTGACCCCATTATCCCCAACAACATGATTTGAACGATTTTAGTACAGGACAACTAAACAATGTTACATACTAAATACGAAAAATCTATTTTAGCTCCTGCGACCTTTTACGCAACAGACCGTAACTTGAAAGAGGAATGCCTATGGAAAGTTCCTATGAATTTTGGTAAAATTGACCAAGCGTATTAGGAAGAGATGTCATTTGAATGAAAAGTTAACAGTCTGATGCACAGATGAACACATGAACGCACACTCACACCCACACGGGGGGACAATTCGCCATGACGTAGGTTCTCTGGCCATTGGTCAGTAGAGCTAAAAACTGTAAGTTTTTTTTAATTTATAGATATTTCCAAACTTCTGTTTTTTTCAACAAATATGGAATAATGCATTACAAGTATTACTTTAATTTGTATGCAAGAGATGACACAGCTAGATAATGATTTTCTTATTTTCATCGTTGTCCTTGGATTGTTGACTTCAGTTCACAAGATGAGTGATCTTTTACAATTAATGCGTAAACAGTTTAAACCTCACGTACCTATTTACATCAAACACGCGCATAACTTTGTTTTAACGTTTGTAATTGATTGATCGTAATTATGTTCATGCATTCTTGTTATTCACCGATTTATGTACCATTATAGTCAGATTGATCATTGCAAGTTATTTGTTTCTTCTAATGCATTTTTGGTGAGCATCAATACTCACAGCTGTCGATTTACAGTTTTTATGTCACGATTGGATTCAGGTAAGTAATTTTACTGCAATGAACCCAGCCACGTTACGTTATTAACTAGCTACTGGGTGCAACATTTAAGCAATGAGTTTCAATAGATATAATGTAAGGTAACATAAATTTCATTTAATGTCGACAAGATATATAACAAATCAACACTGGTTCAAATGCCTTTAAAACCGACAGTTTATATAGTTAAAGTACACGCATTAAAGAGAACAGCTGACGTTTATTCTTGAAATTAATTATTCACTAATTTTCCTTGAGTACACTACACAAACTAATTTAACTGGCGTTAATTTTGACACTAACATCGGTAACTAGCTGATTTTTTCTTCATAGTGCAGTTTTGTGTGTTAAAAGTCAATGCATAACTCATCGAAACATTAAAATGGAGGGAAACATTTAACTTGAAACTAGCTCTAGTACTCAAATAAGCCAGGAATCCACATCTGTAATGGCACCGATTATCTAGTATAAGTTAGTTTCCTGATGGAAGATAAGAGTATATTCACGAATGATGTTAAATAATGCTGGTTTGTATAAAGTCCGCATGTGCATGCGTATATTTTGGTTCTCTGTTTTAACATTTTAAACATAGAATGCATCCATCTTATTGCTGATATATGAGCGGCTTGTTTCAATTGTTAACTAACTGTGTAAACAAAATACGTATTATAATTGATCATATTTGTTCTCTTGCTTGGTTACCACAGTAATAAGCCTATATCAGAAAGATTCTGGTGAGGTGTTCATTGCTGAGTGAACCGAAATAACGCAATACTCACATACAATCGGTTCAGCATCGATCAATTAAATGGCGTGTCTGAAGCTATGAGCCACCCAACTCTTCACCATCCACATGTCATAAGGAACGTTGGACAACAGCTCTATTTCAGAATCTATCATTAAAATTAAACATCAAATTCGTAACACGGTTCAATCATATATCAGTTAGAATTATAGATATATTAATAATTCAAAATTCAGCAAATCCCTGCATTTTGATTGGCTAATCCGAGGCGTTCACACATGTATGCATGAACGACCAAATTTCATTGATCACGGACTATTTTCGACCTAAATCTAAGTAAAACATATGATATGAACAAGTTATGTACAATATTGTTTCAAGCTACATTGTGTTTATTTATTTGTAAATTCACCACACATTTTAGAAACAAGTTTAGATCAATATATTATTAATAACGTCGTTATTTATGGGAACAAGGATATCAGTCGAAACGATGGATGCTCCCTGAAGTATGATTATAACCCCGAACGATACCCTAATTGGAAAATGTCACTTTGTTGATTGTTAAAATCTTAATGTTATGTAATGTATATGTGGATAGCTAGGATGATTTGACTAAATACATGCGTGGCGTCCGGCACCACGACGAGGACGTAGTCCATTTTAAAGATAAGCTCAAAATAGAAATGCTACATTACATTCATGATAACATTTCAACATTGATTTTTGTTGAATAGTTTTTATCGTAAGTTAAACAAACAAAACCAAAGCCAATTGTTTGAGGTATGACATGAGGTGATCTTCAAAGGTGTGATAAAATAAGTAAATATATTTGAAATCAAATAGATACATGTTTATATATTATAACAGTACGTAGACAAACATTTACCTACAACAAAACTTACTTGAAGCTCAAAAGAATATAATGTTGATTATCTTGCATGGCTGAAAGTATTTCATCATATGTTGCATAATCAAAGGGCCATAACTCTAGTGAAAACAGTCCGACCGGAACTGCCTGATAATATGAGCATCTTCTCTTTGTAGTAAGCTTCCCATAAAGTTTTGTTGAATTTCTGTTAGAAGTTTCTTACAAGAATGGTACCATATATACTATATATTGCAGATCGGGAACGGGGAGCATAAAACATTTACTCACGTGACAGACGAGTGGTACCAAGAGTGGTCCAGAAATAGAACCAATGCTGCAAGAATTCCATTTCATTATTCCTAGTCCAACTTTGATGCAGAATCCGTCCGTTCAACATCGAAGCTATTGCTAGCGGCAGCACGTGAAGCTTGTTGTTGGCATGATTTATATTACAAGACAACACTCAAACATTAACCTATTAATTAATCTAGCATTTAATCTTAACCATATGATTTCACGACCATTCATTTCAGTTTCACAAAACGTGTTATCAGCATATACTACATATAATATTCGATGTGTATACGAAGCCGTTATGTTTACCAGTTTATCTATTCTAGATGTCTAACGAGACCTTGTACTGCATAAGCCTACTGTTTACACGGAATAAATTATTGACGTGGAATAATACCTGTTACAGAGAAATTTCATTACAGTTTAAGTCAATGTCCAATATAGCTCCTGTTATGGTCTGAAAATTAATTTCAAAGGTTTTTTTGGCTGTTTAACTCGGTGTGTATTCATTTGCGCATTCAGTGGACGCAGTGTGAGGTCACGATGTGTATTGACTACAAAAACGTTATTGTGGTCGTTTCAAAAGTATTTTTGGAATTACATGTATAAGGATTAAAATACCATTTTTTGGCGTTCACACATGTGTAAACCCCGATCAGTCCGCACACGGTTAACATAAAGCCCCGAAGGTATTTTAATCCTATAATGAATTTCACTCCCAAAAGTACAAAGAGAAATCATAAAACAGTTGGACCTCGTTTATTCGCAGCCTTCTATCCGAATACTTGGTATCATCCGAAATTTATATCAGGTCCCGATGTATCTTAGGTACGTAGAATTGAAATGGGCTATTCAAAACAATGTTTTATTCGAAATATAATTTCGGACCCGATAAATGCGAATGAACGAGGTCCGACTGTATATATATACATGTAAACAATTTACGAAATTTTGTGTATGACAAAATTATTTAATTAACGAACAATAACTAACTTACATTCAGGGCCGTAAATTGCCTCCCCTTCCAGGGGAGGCACCCCGCCGTGCGGAGCGAGGCGAAAAAAATTTTGGACCCTTTTTAGACAAAAAATGATTTTTTTTTCAGCCCGCAATAGGAGGCAACTGCCTACATGCCTCCATGTAATTTACGGCCCTGACATTACAGGACTACTTTAGATAATTGCGCGTATATAGTTTTCCATTGGTCAAGGTTTTTTATCCATACACACCTAGTTATTTAATCTTTAACCCGCGCAATTTTGTTCACAGTTTTGTTTGACACGTCGATGTATATGTTGTATAGTTGATAAAAAATAGTTTTTTGTCAGTTTATTGGTCTTGACTGTGACCTTAAAAACTTTTAAAATTGTTTATTTGTTAAAGAATCAGTAATAAACATCATCGGAGAGTAGGAGTATTATTGTGAGGATCCCAAGGGTTTTGGGAGTCCTTAAATCATCGACGCTACAATTGTGTAGCGCGCGGGAAAATAGATAGATATATTGTTGATTTATTTACGTGACTAGTGGTTTAGTTTCACAATGTATGAAAGGAACAGTAGAATAAAACAATCGATTAACTATAAATCGTTAAACGAACGAGGATTTGATAGTGAAAATCAAGATTCCCCATTGGGAACCCCCAGACGAATCAGTGTGGCAGAGCAGCTGACAGATCAGCGTCTACACGACAATGATCAGTTCGACGAAAAAGTGTCGCTGAAAGAAAAATTAAAGAAGTTGGAGGAAGAAGAAGAACAGTTAGAGAAAAGGGAAGAGCTGGAATTGCTAAGGAATAAGGTTAGAGTTAAAGAAATGGCATTAAAATTGAAGGAAAGAGAAGTGGACAGCTTAAAAAGCAGGAATTCGGATGCTACATTTGTAAACATTTACACAATAAAAGAGACATATGACACAAACAAGGAGTACTGCCTAGGTCATCAGCAACACAATCTGTGGAACATAAACTTGAATTAAGGGTGCAAACAACCTTCTTGCATCCCGATGGACAACTCACTAATATAAGTGACGATGAACGAACACAAGATCTGGAGTAAACAATACATAAAGTTATAAGTTTTTGTTTTTACTTCTGTTCACCTTAAAGGTGCTGAACTCCAGATTGAAAACAAATCGTCGTATTTTGCAATTCCGCAAAATATGTGTAGTCTTATCATCATAAACGTAAATAAAAGCTGTACATGGTGAATATTTGAATCATTTAAAGCAATTAGGCTAATTAAATCGTCGTAATATCGAGCAATCGGGGTTTTCCAGTTTAAAAATACCGCGGAGTTCCCATCTAGCATGCAATTCCGCAAAATATCTGTAGTCTTATCATCATAAACGTAAATAAAAGCTGTACATGGTGAATATTTGAATCATTTAAAGCAATTAGGCTAATTAAATCGTCGTCGTAATATCGAGCAATCGGGGTTTTCCAGTTTAAAAATACCGCGGAGTTCCCATCTAGCATGCACCTCACGAGTCACATGATCAATTTGCAATATAAACATACACAATGGCGTTATCCACTACTGACATCGAGGAGATAATTGTTCAGTGATTATTTATTTTCGTTGCGTGCAATAAATAGTAAGTGACTTATGGCTACCTTGTTTACTGCATTTATTCTTTTCTTTGCGCTGATGAATTGTTTACATGACAGAGACGTTCCGAATGCGCATGAGCTCAATGTTTACGGTTCTATTTTTAGATTTACTGGGTAGACTAACCCTAGTAAAATTTTCGATGGAAAAATACGAAAAACTACGCTATGACAATGTTTCGCAAGTAATGATGAATGAAAGTAAGAATGTTTTAGAGCTTTACGTGCAACAATATCAAGATTTTGTAAATGTTTGACAATTTTCTTTTTGTTTGCTCGCTCGTCAATCTGGAGTTCAGCACCTTTAAAACAAACATTCAAATTGTCTAAGCTTCGCCCAAGCTATACACGAGAATCACATACATTAACTCATATTTAAAAAGAAAACAGCTTTATTAATCTAATTACTGATGTACAAAAAGTACCATTTCAAAGCAAACTAAATTGCAGACAAGAAATAAATAATTCTGCGCGCTAAAGAAAACAGTAAAGAAAGCGAGATTTAGTTGTTACAAGGAACGCCTCCCCACACAGATCCCGGGAAAACAATAAAACATTAGGCACTTAGGGGTGCAGGAGTAAACATGCATGTGAACAGAATCATAATGTTATTAAATAAATTAAATAATTTGGAACATAACTAGTCAAAATAAACGTAAACGGGCCAAAAAACGTAAATAATATTGCAAACAAACTTAACTGTATGAGATAACAGCTGAAGATGTACACATCCGATCTATAATTGACTTTGTGAACAAGGAAAATATAACACACACTACTACAAAATATGGACGGTAAACGCAAACGAGAAAACTATTAGGTAAATTGAATAGAAATGGAAATTACTGCAAAATTTGACATATGTTTTTAAAAAGGAAGTAGACTTTTGTGCTGAAATAAACATACCAGAAAAGAAAGAATGATCAGAAATTCAAAAAGAGATCAAGTTGTTATAGGAAACGCCATTATACTAAAGACAATGTCTCACCACAAAGACCACAGGGAAACAATAGCCTACGAAATAGGTATTAGGGACTGATGACATGCAAGGGTAAACATGAATTGGAATGGAAAAGTAACTGACAATCAAATCAATCATGGTAAATATAGAGGACAAATGATTGAATACTAAGGTTAGTTCCGTTATAGTTCCCAAATGTTTACGTCCAATCAAACGTCCGAGATTTTAACAAGGGCCATGATTGTCTTGAATCGCTGAAATCTGCTATTATGGTTCTGTGTGATAGGGTGAAACATTTCGTTGAAGTATACATTCTTTCACAGTTTAGCAAACATTTTGATTTCCAGCATGTTAAAAATAATCACTATAATAATAATGTATTCATATCGAAAAAATGACCCGTTCCCTGGCAGCCTTGTTTTTAAATGAATTACACTATATTGTTAAAGGATCACCAATGCAACACTAGTGTGAAATTAGATCGAACTTGGGTCAATAGTTTTAGACAAGAACATTTTTAAAGTTTCCACTATTCACATAAGGGAAAAGAGGCTCCGTCCCCTGGAGGCCATGTTTTGAAAAATTCAAATAATTTGACAAAGATTTGTAGAGGGTCGCGAAAGGAATAATTAAAAGTTTTACTCCCCGCCCATCAAACTGTCAAACTACCCCCGGAAATAGTTTTATATTCTGAAGGCCAAACTAAGATCTTCTGCACTAAATTTTCTTTAATAAATTGCAACAATTTCCGTATCGCGCAGCATGCAGTACTCTCAGGTCAAACCAGACATATTATGCCTCACAAAGTACGTTTCGTTTTCCTGTAAATAAAAATAACATTTTTAACACAACTATTTTAGATACAATAACAGTCCACCAGTATCAAACCCAAAATTCGAACAGGTTGAATAACATTATCAGTGGAAAATAGCTTTCGATTTCCAACATCGTAATCATTGAGTCACTTCATTATTGATTGAATATTACAGATTGAATAAATACACCTGTCATGAATTGGTGTACATATTAAATTTGACTTGTCCGACACAGGCAGCGAGTTGTCCGAGAATAAAATCAAGGCCGTTCATTATTTGAAAATTGGTTCGGATCAACCCTACATAATATTATGCTACCATGATCTGACTGGACAGAAACCCTGCATACCGTACAGTTAACGACTATTATGTGATTTTATTCCATTTTGAGGGTGTCAGCCTTTAAAACAGAGTTGTCCTGGACTAAGTTCAATTCAGATTATTCGTTGCCCGAATTGGCAATTAGACTTCTCTTCATTCGCCATATAAGTTATTTAATTTTTACATAGGGCCATGTCATCAATTATAAAGAACCAACAAACTAGAAGTATCTGAATTGGGGTCTGCTGATCTCCGAACAATTAAATCTCGTACACCAATAGGCGTAGCACTGAATTAAAGTTTCGTACTAAAATATTGCAAGATCCAACATCGAACACATGTCAAAAGACAGGAATATATTTTCATTCATTCTGTTCCATAAGAACTTTTAGAACCCGGACACAAGAATGTGGGTTATGTGGTAGTGCGTATAAACGTAAACGAACAAATCTATAGACTTCTTACAAAGTAAGTCTGAAAATATGAGCATTTGCTATTTCGACAGAAAAGTATGAAAATTTGATCGGGAGCCCAGCTTGGTTGAACCTCTTCTTTGTAAATAAACGTGTACAAGCCGCGTATTTTGGCCACTAACCGAAAAACCGTTCGTACTTTCTTTGAGACAGAAGTATGGCAAAAGCTTCAGTATCGTTGTCAGAATCTCGCACACCACTATCAGATGCTGATACACATCTCAAAGTGTCCATGTGCAGCAGAATTGACACCACATTGCCAGGGTGAAAATTATGTACGCCGAGATAAAAACTTTGTTCGACTCGGCATACACGTTTAGTGCGCTTTTAGCAATTGATGTTTTGTGCGCAAGGTAGGCGGAACTTTTTATAGCCTATGGAATCAAGTATCAAGCCTATCTGTGAACGGAGGCTTAAGAGTATCGATACACTATCGCTTCGTTGTTATCGGTATTATGTCGTAACATTTCGTTCTGAACGACGTGCAACCCTAGCTGTGAATACATATTCTCACGGGATTTGAAGAATACAGACATAGAATTTCGGCAATTCCCTTAATTGTTATTATCTCTTCTATGCCACATACCGATGTTTTTGCTTAGATATTTAAATGAAATAATTAAATATTTTTGCTCGAAGTATATTTTAATGCAATGTTTAAGTTTTTCTGTTAATTGTAAGCCTCTACAATATATATGTGTACACATGGCACTGTTTTTGGTATCGATGAAAGATGATTTGGTAAAGTACTCGGTTTTCAATCTGGATATCCTAGACTGGAGTCCATGACAAGGTATATGATCGACGAGAGGAATGCATATCCCCATCAAAGCTATTCAAAAACGTCCTCTTGCTGATGTTAGTGAATACGTATATCAACAATAGTGCAGCGAACTGATGATTATGGTGATATTCATCAACAAAAGTACAGCAAATTGATGACAGTGGTAATATTTATCAACTAAGGTTCAAGATGGTCTGATGACAGTTCTGTGTGAATACAGCAAACAATGTTCTTTTTAAAGTAAAGTAATAATACTGTGCTAAGTGTATTCATTTGTTAAACAAAACAAACATGAACATATTATTCTTACAGATAAGTCGTCAATAAGTATGCATACTAAAGAATAAACTCATAATGTATTAATTCGTATTTGTTGAATTAAGATGTCCGTATATCAAACAGTGAAAAAATCTTCGTTTTTTAACAAGCAGGCTATCGTTTGTATTGGTGTTTCATTGCAATGATTCTTATTAAAGATGTTTCAAGCAATGTGACAACAATACTGTATGAAGCCCAGACAAAAATGCATGTTCAAATATATCTTAAATATCTTGATAGAATATTATAAATAGTGTTTGCATGTATAATGATGATTATACTAAATGTATTTTGCACACATTAAAGGGTAAGCGATTTAAAAGAGCGAATAGGGTGCTACAAGCCAGTTTTGTAATAAGAGTATTTCTTTCATATCTGTTTTCGAAATATTGTAAGAAAGCTGAAAATTCATATTTAAACGTCGACATATTATGTATACGCCTTGTAAATGCAAAACCGTTATAATGTTAGAACGAGTTTAAAATAGATGTATATTGGGTATCCATAGGTTTATTTCCTCTAAAAATAGTTAAAGAATTAGCCACATACGTTATAATATAATAGTTAATTAACTATCAAATCTAACAAGCATGTTCGTTAATTGCATACAGTACAATGAAGCGAATCAACCATCTGTAATTCCTATAGGAAAATTATTCACACATCCTTCCACACAGTTACTTATGTCCTGAAACATTGAAAGCCAAATTCATGTTTGTTTCATGGTATAAACTGTTTCGCCAGTGCCATTAGGCCATTGTTTTAGAATATTATTTTTTAGATCAACTGGTACAAAAAACCGAAAACATGGATCTCATACGCATTTGATTAATAGTACAAGATATTTATTTACTTCAATATGTTTGTTCCGATGGCTTTCCGTGTTTAAGGATCATTTTGAGTTCAATTGTGTGTGTATCCTTATTATGTTCCTTTTCCATATTGAATTCAAGTTTTGGTTCCAGAAACTGGTCATTCAAATGTCAATGTCCATGCCTCAGGAAAACCACTATAGATGTAGTTTTTTTCAAATTATTTCCATCTATTATCATGTAAACACTGAATGCATTTTGTAAAACACATGCTCATAAACATATATATCTGATTGACTCTTTATTGAAAATATATATTTATGGTATCGTTTTTCGTAGCTACTTATTCTCTCCCTTGTGTTAGAATGACTGTAATCTCTAATGTTTTTAATTAAGGGACAATGATTTGGGAATGCACTTTTTTCAGAACATTTAGTTCAGCAATTCAACTTGTTTTGTTACGAAGTTAGCTGAAAATATGTTTCACGCATTATTTAAACCGATGTTTCATTTTATATAATTCATTAATATTATTATAGAATTAAGCAAATTGATTTCATAATTGTCATTGTGAAAGCATAGCTTTGGTACAATCGTAAAAAGTGGGATGGATGACAGAATGAAACATTTCTGTAATTTGTGAGGATTTTCTTCTACTATTTTACATACAACCCTGTAAATGTGTGTATATTATACTAAAATTATTAAGAGGGTTTGGATACAAGTCAATTAAGAGTCTTAACATATTTTTGCGATTCTGTCGAGTGGCAATTACACTGTATTTTTAATTATCAGCGTTTGCTAGTTTACTCCTAGATCGAAACAAAATACATTCAGTTTTTCCAGATGAAAAGGCAATTTGTTATCAACTGACCATTTACTACAAAATGCTAGTTAATTAACAAAAACATTACCAATAATATAAGGATTTTGTGAGAAAGAATAGCACGATCATCTTTATATAAATTGATATTGAACATTTGATATAACTCCAGTAGCGGGCATCCTAACATGGACACAGATCTTGGTTGTTTTATTATAGGTAATTATCCATGTTTTGCAGCGATAAGTGTTAATTTGAGTAATTGTTATGTTACTAATGACTGCTCTAATTTGGCGTTATTCATCAAAGTAATTGTTGATGCACGAGTGACATCTATATATTTATGGTTCTTGAAACGTATAAATACACAGGCGTCCACACTGGCGACAGATCTAACCAGTCTCAAGGAAAGGGTAAGTACCATCTTATATACAATTCTTAATTCTTGTGTTCAGTTTGTCAATATTTATCTTGTATCCTGTCTATATTGGTAGGAGCACTATGTTATGATCTTCTGTGCGTTACTTAATTCTAATATTCATTCATTTCAAATCGAGACAACGTTTCGAAATTATTAAAAAACAACATTGATATCTGTCGCAGTATATACTTAAGGTATTCCACCCATAATGGACATTTCTCCAAAATAAAATGAAACTTGTATCTATTCAATCTGTACTATGATGGGGATAAAAATTTAACATTTCATACATTTTTACCGTTTTTAAAAAAATGTTATGACCTTTTTTCTTTGGAAACTTCCTTCCTGAAAAAGTTCGCCATACAAAAATGACCAGTAAATGGAAAATTAACATTACACTTCTCATTTGTAATATTTCTTGTTTAGGAAAGCATCTTTGTTCTAATCAGATATGTATATTAAAGTAATGTAAGAAACAGCTACAAGAAATTCAAAGAAAATGTTAGTTTTTTTACATTTATGCATATAGCATTTAAGAAATGGGCAAATTTCCTTTCAAAATTAAAATATTGTTAATAGCAGATGACCTAAACTAAATTGATGTATCAACGGGGCATCAAATTGTCTGTAATAAAAAATATTTACATTATCTAACACAGAATACATCAAACTTTCAGAGACTTTTACCGTTCGGTTACAGCGCAATTTCATTTGAACAGAATGACGCGCACATTTCTCTGAGAAAAAGTAACACTTTTAAGTGGTTTTGTTTGCTTTTTCACAAAATAATCAGATTTTTTCTGTAAAATTAACTTAGTGCTGTTGTAAAACATAATAATATTGAATGCGCAACAAAATCATGGTAATTTTTGGTCTTTTAATAACCTTTAAACATTTTCACTATATTTTCAATATAATATCACTTTATTACCTCCCTTTATGAAAAATGTCAGGTTTAAAACAAAATCAATTCTTTGTTTTTAGAAAAACGTATTGAAGCAAATTTGAATAGAATGTTATAATTCAAAAACGTTTTAAATGATAATATTTTGATATTGATTTTTCTAATAAGTTTTATATTTTGATTACGGAGCCATACATATACAATGGAAATGAGGAATTTTAGTTATGGGTGGAATACCTTAAGTTGAAAGATGGACAACTTACGTTCACGACAGATTAAGCTGTTACATTAAACGTCACATACATTAGTGACACCGAGGAAAATTAAAAAATATTTTCTACCATCGCTATAAGTAGGATTTTTAAGATCTGTTTTCATCAGTTCATTTGTTCAATGGTTCTCTAGCAGCATTCCGTTTTTTCCTTCTGTGTGGTACATATATTAACTATATTATTGTACAATCAAGACAATATTAATGCATGTACCCTTTAACCCCCCCCCTCCAAATGCCTAATATATTGTCTTTTGTATGTGACGTTCCCTGTAGCAACTTATTCTCTCTCTTGTTTCGTGTACACACGGTGGATCAATGTACACCGGATATAGCCCACTGATGAGTAGTACAAGATCACGTTGGATCACTGTAGACCGGATGAAGGCCCCTTGGTGTGTAGTAAAACATCAAGTTGGATCACTGTACACCGGATGTAGCCCCCTTGGTGTGTAGTAAAACGTCACGGTGGATCACTTGGTACACCGGATGTAGCCCCCTTGGTGTGTAGTAAACAACACACAGAAGAGAAAATTCTATCAACCTCTGGTAAGATTAAGCGTATTATCTTTGCTATGGTTATTTAAGCTTTAAATAATTATTGGTCGTTGATATTGAGACGTTTTTTCACGTCTGTGAATACCCTGAAGCTACCAGATTTGTTTACCATAGAGTGAAAAAACGTCTCAATATCAACGACCAATAATTATTTAAAGCTTAAATAACCATGCATGTTATTTAAATAACCAAAGTTATAAGTTTAATATAATCGTCCAAAGTGTAGTTTACCTTAATCATAAATTTATATATGATAAATTAACACGAAAATGACGTCAGGTCGCTGTGGTGTAGTGGTTAGCATAACGGACCGGCAATCCGTAGACCTGGGTTCGATTCCCGGTAGCGCCAGTGACTGATTTTTCGTGTTTCTCAAACTTGACTTTATTTCATTATGTACAAAATAATGAGATAAACAACATGGCTGAATCTCTTTTTGTATGTATCTGTCTTAGTCTCTTAAAATTCTTGTATAAAACGTTAGGAGTTGTCATTATTGCAATCTCACTACGAAAACAAAGTAAAATATTAATGGCAAAGCACGGTTTGATAGTCCCACCGTGCTGTTTCATGAATAACATTTGGTATTGTATGTTCTGATTAATCTCATGTTCCAACTGTCCAAAGAACATAAACTTGGCGACTTGAATCATTCAGCAATGAACAATATGCCTTGTTTGTTGTCGTTCGCAATCATACTGGTATGACAATGTGCTTGAGAACAGATTTTTGGATGGTGTGATCGTGTATAATCTCAATAGGTTTGCAGGAAGCATTATGTCTACATGGATGCTTTGCATAAAGGCAATTATGAATCCAACAAAACGATAACACATAAATTCAATGCAGCAGATATATTTAGATCAATAAGATACAAAGATTGTTTCAAAATCCAGAGGTATACCGATCAGAGATATATGTTGTATCAGTGACTTACTTGGTGAGTCCTGAAAATGGAAACGTTAGTAAGAAAAATGAACATTATTATTGGAACGACATAAATACACATTTAAAAATAGCATGTAAGTCAGTAATAAAACTATAATGCATCGTTCAAATTTTTATATATATTAAGTTCAACACAAATAACCATGCTGCATGGTATGTGATTTTATTTTTACTACTTGTATTGGTTTCGGTAAATCTTATTAAATATATTACCCTTACCCTGTTTAACCTTTTTTGTAATGTCTCTTTTTGTATCCCTTCGTACGTCTATGTCCCATGCCGCCACCATATCCCATGCCGCCCATGCCGCCACCCATCATGCTACCAGATCCCATGCCGCCACCCATGCCGCCACCCATCATGCTACCATAGCCCATGCCGCCACCCATACCGCTACCATATCCCATGCCGCCACCACTGCCACCTCCCATGCCGCCACCCATCATGCTACCATATCCCATGCCGCCCATGCCGCCACCCATCATGCTACCAGATCCCATGCCGCCACCCATGCCGCCACCCATCATGCTACCAGATCCCATGCCGCCACCCATGCCGCCACTCATCATGCTACCATAGCCCATGCCGCCACCCATGCCGCCACCCATCATGCTACCAGATCCCATGCCGCCACCCATGCCGCCACCCATCATGCTACCAGATCCCATGCCGCCACCCATGCCGCCACTCATCATGCTACCATAGCCCATGCCGCCACCCATACCGCTACCATATCCCATGCCGCCACCCATGCCACCTCCCATGCCGCCTCCCATCATGCTACCATATCCCATGCCGCCACCCATGCCGCCTCCCATGCCGCCACCAATCATGCTACTAGATCCCATGCCGCCACCCATGCCGCCTCCCATGCCGCCACCCATCATGCTTCCATATCCATAAGGATGAGCGGTGCATGCGGCGACCAAAAGAGCGAGGATAACGTACGTATTCATGATTTGGCTGAAATCAATAAATTACTATACCAGTATGAAAGTCATTTTTACGCTCATTGACTGAAAGAGTCAGAAATTGTTTTCAAAATACGTCCTATTTGACCTTGTCGCGATATCCGTAAATGTTCTATATGCCTCCGTGGCTTTCCGTGTGCAATATAAATATCAACATGAACACAAGAATTGATGATGTCAAGCACAGCTACTATAACAACACCTTACCTTATTAAAGCAAGGATTAAGTTGGTACAGGGAACCCCACATTAATATTTAAACTAATATTTCCCTAAAACGTAAAGGGAATCATAACCACATAGTGATTACAGATTGGAACTGTCAAGTATTAAACTGGGGTGTTAAATCGATTTAACAGCAAGCTACCCTCACACATAACCGCTATATGAACGTAAATTTCCAACTAATACACATAAATTGACTAAATGTTTGCGGTAACTAATACTTAAACGCTTTTAACCATTCCGTACAATAATAAAACAAAAAGATCGAAGACACTAATTAAAGAGAGAGAATACGCAACTACAGGGAACGACACATAATCAAGCAACTTCATACAGACCTTCATATGTCAAATATGTAATTTTCCCGTCGAATGAAAATATTCAACAGTGCATTTACCGTCGCAGAAATAACTTTTGATCTCATTTCTGTTTAGCTTTGGGTCATATATGCACCTTGTGCCTCAGAATGTAAGGTCTTAAGTTTAAGACAAATCTCATTTGAGATTTTTCACGGCATAAGGTCCACTTAAACTATCCCGCAGGCATTTTCTTTAATTCAACATAGAAATTCAAACAAGAACTTTTTATATCCTACCTCGGTTTGTCTAATGAATTGAAGTAAGAATAATTTTAAAGTAAATTCACAAATCTTATTAAGTAAACTTCTTGACTTTGAGCAAAATATTTCACCAACCTGTGTTGCAGTCTCTGGATACAGCGCAGTTTACGACGGTAACGGCTGTCTGTCGTCTTCCTATTTAAGTAGATTTTGTCAAAATATAGTGCGTCATTCTTTGAGGTTGCACCTACTGTAACAACAAAGGCTACACTAATGATTGATATTTATGTTAATTTGGGCGTTCGACTTTTTATGTTCGACTCTGACAATCAAACAAACTTTGATCACTTAGACCCTTTATAGTATTATAGACGGATATTTTTCCAAAGTCAAATATTTATTTTTGTAGACGAAATAAATTGTTCACCACACATGATAATTGATTAGATTGTCTCTCTTTTTGGTCTGTAATACTAGCATAACACTAAAAAGGGTCTAAGAGATCAAAGTTTGTTACGGTGGTTATGGAGGATACGGTGGCTATGGAATGATGGGAGGCTACGGAGGTGGTTACGGTGGCTATGGCTACAGAAAGAAATACCCATTTTACAGGCGCTTCTGCAAATACTGCAAATATCAACATTTCGGTTGAACCATGATAATGTAAGTTTTTAATGTGCACATCAGCTCATGAGTATATAAAATAAATAGGCGTTTTCAAGTAAATGGCGATCAATTTTAATATCATTTTGTTAAGTGCTGTAAAACTACATGCATGTATACATACAGGAATTATTTACAAGCTTGCTACTTTTGTACATTGTCATTTTCTGCTCATGAATAACATGACATTATTTATTTACAGATCATTACTTTTACTATAGTGTGATCACATTTCTTTAATAAATCTAGCATCAAAAACGCACCTGTTATATGTTTGTACATCATAGAAGACGCATAAAAGGTATGAGGCAGAAATGTATGTTCACAAAACGAACAATGCTTACAAAATTAGGCAATTGATGTGAAGCATCTTCAAAAGAAATGAATTGAGGCGTTAGTGACTTATGTTCTCTCATTTAGTTCATTTTGAACATGGTTCACTACGGATTGAGTCACTGATGTACATTTATGTATTAGAGTGCAGGTTACATACAAATCCAAGCGCGTGTTTAATAGTTATCGACAATTAATGAATCTTACAAATTATGCATCTCGACAGGTGTTCAATTTATATTTGAACAAATTAAAAATGCCACTAAACCTTTTTCTCTTACATTTTATTGCAACAAATGATCAATTTGAGATCCATGACAATAGTAGATCATTCTACAACGTTTAGACCAAGACGCCATTGTTTTATTGATGGTTTCGCGCTTAACAAACATCAACTTATGCCTGTCATCGCGACCCTTTCGAAAATAGCACACTCTTCTTTTACTATAACTGCCTCTTAGGTAGAACATTGCCTCATCGGATGTTACATAGTTCTTCCAATTACCATTCCTCAGCTTCCAATACCTTTTCCTGCCAGTAATGAGCTACCTGGCATTGAGCTGATGAACACCGCACTTTTTTCGTCGGAGTTTGGCTTGTAATATTTTCGAAATAATTCGATTTACAGTTCCGATGGAAACACACAAGTTTGGGGCCATCTTGCTTTGGGTTGGTGGGTTGGTCCTAGCTATCATGCGATCGATTCGATTGACTGTAGGCGTGGACAGTGTATGGCGTTTTTTAATCTTGGGTGCAATTTCACCGTTTCGTGATGCAGAACGCATAGCTCCCTTTTTTATGGCGTTACTTTTAGTACCAACAGAAATAGAATAACCCTGTTCCGCAAGCACTTTCTGGATAGTCCTGTAGGAGTGGTAAGTCTTCGAAATAATACAGTGAATGTATATATTACTTTATACATTACACATTAAGGTTGAATAGCAATTATTTATCGTGAAAGCACGAGGAAAGCTAGTGTGTTATACTGTTTAAAAATAAGTTGAACACTTCTCGTACATGCTACAAAACACATACTAGTACTTGCATCTTTATCACAGTTTCCGTTCCTGTTTTAGCATTATGGTATGGACACATAACATTGCTTAACCTTTTATCACCTGAAAGGATCACATGAAACCAAACATTTATTTGCATGCAATTCGTTGATGTGTTGGAGAACTTGGAAACTTCTATAGTATATGTAAAATGTGGAGCATTTACATAAAGAACTAGGCAAAATGAGGAGGTACACTCAACGAGGCACTCAAGAAGCTAACCGTGAAGCTCATACATGGAGTGGACTCAAGAAGCTAACCGTGAAGCTCATACATGGAGTGGACAGAAAATAATACGGAAATTGTCAATTGCTATTGACACATCTAACATACTTAGTTTAGTAGAAATGTAGTGGATGAATATTACGCTGACGTATCATAACACATTATTCCAATCTGTTCATTCTCATTGATTGCTATCACATGGTCGGACATGAATATATAATAAGTAAAAACTAAAATTAACAAATATAATATATGTTTCGATATTTCCAGACTTAATCAGTAATTTTATCTACACTCTAAATGTGGAAAAGATTAAATTATTACGTACACGAAAAAATGCTTCCGCACACAGACCGTTAGAATTAATGTAGTGACAGATGTAAGTGGGGAGGGAAAATAATACAGTATGTAGAAGTGATACCTCTGGTAGATGATATGATAACACAATTTAATGCAAGTGCGGGGAGACCTTATAGCGGCCACCACTCTGCGCAAGCAAAACGACTGTAATCATGAAAGAGACATTAAGTTATAACATGGAAAGCTCATACATCAGACAATCCTCCCAACACAGACCCCAGGGAATGTAGAGACAGATGAAGGACAAACATACGACCAATAATACCAATATGTATACTTAAAATGTTCATGACTGCAATCCTTATTACGTTACCTTTAACATGTATTGTCGTCTTCTTAGTCGATGATTCTTCCTTCTCATCGTTATAGGTTCTTCTTATGTCACATTTTCTCTTAGGTCACCAATCATGTTATACATATTCAGTTCAACTTTTAAATTTCATACAACACCACAAACTTACAACACTAAAACTTACAAAGATATCAACGAAAGCAATACATATTTTATTATGTAAAAGAAAAATAATATGTACCTTAAGTTTAGAAATAACCAAAGCTGTCCAGAGACCACGGAATAATTTGCCCCACATAAGAAATTAACTTGTAACGTACTTAATTAGCATAACATTGAAACTCTAACAGAACTTGAACAAAAAAGCCAGTATGTTAAAATGAAGTTATGTTTTGAGGAACCCGGATCTACGGATTGCCGGTCTGTTATGCTTACCACTACACCACAGCGACCTTACGTTATTTTCGTGTAAATTTAACTTAAATAATGTTATTTAAGGTTAAACGGAGGTACAATCAACAAGGCAGGTAACCTGCTTACGCAGACATTATCACTCTCATTGCGTTGTCCCCCTTAGTCTTCAAATATTACATTGTTTAACGATACAAAGGCAATGCAAGATCGATCTTAGCGTGCAATAATCTGTAATAATTCCTAGGTTTTTTTCTTATAAAAATGAACTTCCAAACGTAACAATCGGAATTTAATCAAGCACAGGAACAGCGAATACCGTCTGGGCGTCCTTCAGGATTCGAACAAGACATGTAAAAGTAGATTTGAAGAACGATGTTAAAAGGGGTTTTAATCCTATAGTTTCATGTCACAACTATGTTAATTATGCCTATAATACTACACGACAACGAAGTGTGAAATAATGTAACAGTTTTTGATATTATAACAGCTAAGAGACTGTTAAGGAGATACGGGGTTTCAATGTTCGAACGAAATCTGATATGTAATAAACTGGGTATGGACTCTAGACATTGTACTATTTTTTAATAAGGAAATAATTGAGTCTTCATCTAAAATGTGTTACAAGAAACATGTTTCTACGTTGATATTTTCCATTTGTACAAGATAGAAACGTTTAGTTGGATTTTTCCGATATCTGTAATATATTACGCACCCTATGGAGATTTAAGGAGAATAACACCTTCATATATTCTAGATTAATTCATCAATCTATTACAAAGGCAACTGTGTACCAAGTGAAGCTCATATAAGTATATCCGACATTCACTGTGTATACGACTGGCGTGAAAATGAACACGCGCGCTTCATTTTCTCTGACAACACTGAAATTTATGTGAACTCAAGATAATTTCTATTTGACATTTCTCGGAGCAGAGATAACCTCATATTCAAGAATAGACATACTTCTAAAACGTCCTTACGCATATGTTTATCGATGTCTCAAGACTATCTCTTAAACCATTATGTCATTATTACGATTTTTCACAACAAAGGCTACACTAATGATTGATATTTATGTTAATTTGGGCGTTCGACTTTTTATGTTCGACTCTTACAATCAAACAAACTTTGATCACTTAGACCCTTTTTAGTGTTATGCTAGTATTATAGACGGATATTTTTCCAAAGTCAAATATTTATTTTTGTAGACGAAATAAATTGTTCACCACACATGATAATTGATTAGATTGTCTTTCTTTTTGGTCTATAATACTAGCATAACACTAAAAAGGGTCTAAGTGATCAAAGTTTGTTACGGTGGTTATGGAGGATACGGTGACTATGGAATGATGGGAGGCTACGGAGGTGGTTATGGTAGCTATGGCTACAGAAAGAAATACCCATTTTACAGGCGCTTCTGCAAATACTGCAAATATCAACATTTCGGTTGAACCATGATAATGTAAGTTTTTAATGTGCACATCAGCTCATGAGTATATAAAATAAATAGGCTTTTTCAAGTAAATGGCGATCAATTTTAATATCATTTTGTTAAGTGCTGTAAAACTACATGCATGTATACATACAGGAATTATTTACAAGCTTGCTACTTTTGTACATTGTCATTTTCTGCTCATGAATAACATGACATTATTTATTTACAGATCATTACTTTTACTATAGTGTGATCACATTTCTTTAATAAATCTAGCATCAAAAACGCACCTGTTATATGTTTGTACATCATAGAAGACGCATAAAAGGTATGAGGCAGAAATGTATGTTCACAAAACGAACAATGCTTACAAAATTAGGCAATTGATGTGAAGCATCTTCAAAAGAAATGAATTGAGGCGTTAGTGACTTATGTTTTCTCATTTAGTTCATTTTGAACATGGTTCACTACGGATTGAGTCACTGATGTACATTTATGTATTAGAGTGCAGGTTACATACAAATCCAAGCGCGTGTTTAATAGTTATCGACAATTAATGAATCTTACAAATTATGCATCTACGACAGGTGTTCAATTTATATTTGAACAAATTAAAAATGCCACTAAACATTTCTCTTACATTTTATTGCAACAAATGATCAATTTGAGATCCATGACAATAGAAGATCATTCTACAACGTTTAGACCAAGACGCCAATGTTTTATTGATGGTTTCGCGCTTAACAAACATCAACTTATGCCTGTCATCGCGACCCTTTCGAAAATAGCACACTCTTCTTTTACTATAACTGCCTCTTAGGTAGAACATTGCCTCATCGGATGTTACATAGTTCTTCCAATTACCATTCCTCAGCTTCCAATACCTTTTCCTGCCAGTAATGAGCTACCTGGCATTGAGCTGATGAACACCGCACTTTTTTCGTCGGAGTTTGGCTTGTAATATTTTCGAAATAATTCGACGATGGAAACACACAAGTTTGGGGCCATCTTGCTTTGGGTTGGTGGGTTGGTCCTAGCTATCATGCGATCGATTCGATTGACTGTAGGCGTGGACAGTGTATCGCGTTTTTTTTAATCTTGGGTGCAATTTCACCGTTTCGTGATGCAGAACGCATAGCTCCCTTTTTTATGGCGTTACTTATAGTACCAACATAAATAGAATAACCCTGTTCCGCAAGCACTTTCTGGATAGTCCTGTAGGAGTGGTAAGTCTTCGAAATAATACAGTGAATGTATATACTACTTTATACATTACACATTAAGGTTGAATAGCAATTATTTATCGTGAAAGCACGAGGAAAGCTAGTGTGTTATACTGTTTAAAAATAAGTTGAACACTTCTCGTACATGCTACAAAACACATACTAGTACTTGCATCTTTATCACAGTTTCCGTTCCTGTTTTAGCATTATGGTATGGACACATAACATTGCTTAACCTTTTATCACCTGAAAGGATCACATGAAACCAAACATTTATTTGCATGCAATTCGTTGATGTGTTGGAGAACTTGGAAACTTCTATAGTATATGTAAAATGTGGAGCATTTACATAAAGAACTAGGCAAAATGAGGAGGTACACTCAACGAGGCACTCAAGAAGCTAACCGTGAAGCTCATACATGGAGTGGACTCAAGAAGCTAACCGTGAAGCTCATACATGGAGTGGACTCAAGAAGCTAACCGTGAAGCTCATACATAGAGTGGACAAAAAATAATACGGAAATTGTCAATTGCTATTGACACATCTAACATACTTAGTTTAGTAGAAATGTAGTGGATGAATATTACGCTGACGTATCATAACACATTATTCCAATCTGTTCATTCTCATTGATTGCTATCACATGGTCGGACATGAATATATAATAAGTAAAAACTAAAATTAACAAATATAATATATGTTTCGATTTTTCCAGACTTAATCAGTAATTTTATCTACACTCTAAATGTGGAAAATATTAAATTATTACGTACACGAAACAATGCTTCCACACACAGACCGTTAGAATTAATGTAGTGACAGATGTAAGTGGGGAAGGAAAATAATACAGTATGTAGAAGTGATACCTCTGGTAGATGATATGATAACACAATTTAATGCAAGTGTGGGGAGACCTTTTAACGGCCACCACTCTGCGCATGCAAAACGACTGTAATAATGCAAGAGACATTAAGTTATAACATGGAAAGCTCATACATCAGACAATCCTCCCAACACAGACCCCAGGGAATGTAGAGACAGATGAAGGACAAACATACGACCAATAATACCAATATGTATACTTTAAATGCATATGCACTTAAATGTTCATGACTGCAATCCTTATTACGTTACCTTTAACATGTACTGTCGTCTTCTTAGTCGGCGATTCTTCCTTCTCATCGTTATAGGTTCTTCTTATGTCACATTTTCTCTTAGGTCACTAATCATGTTATACATATTCAGTTCAACTTTTAAATTTCATACAACACCACAAACTTACAACAATAAAACTTACAAAGATATCAACGAAAGCAATATATATTTTATTATGTAAAAGAAAAATAATATGTACCTTAAGTTTAGAAATAACCAAAGCTGTCCAGAGACCACGGAATAATTTTGCCCCACATAAGAAATTAACTTGTAACGTACTTAATGAGCATAACATTAAAACTCTAACAGAACTTGAACAAAAAAGCCAGTATGTTAAAATGAAGTCATGTTTTGAGGAACACGAAAAATCGGTCAATGGCTGTATAGAGAATCGAACCCGGGTCAACGCCTTAAAAATCTGAGTGCAAATCATCACAATATATCAAAGTCATGTATACATATCATAAACCAGAAGCATTTCCAATGCTAATTACATCAGGTATATCAAAAATAAGGGTCCACCTCTAAATTTGGACGATTCTGAAAGCGATGATATTGAGGAAGATAATGACCTTTCCACCCCAACT
The DNA here is from genome assembly GCA_032209605.1 of Mactromeris polynyma. Lineage (NCBI taxonomy): Eukaryota > Metazoa > Mollusca > Bivalvia > Venerida > Mactridae > Mactromeris > Mactromeris polynyma. The sequence continues at coordinate 19,303,243 of JASFXZ010000008.1, forward strand.
TGGAGGATGCATGTCGCTGGTCATTGTAAAGCGGGATAAACGTATATTTAACATACTGCTCAAACGTTAGAGTGTTATGAAGGGATAGTGTCTTTAGATGCATCCACTGACCAGAAGAATACAATTTCGACAGTGCCTAACAAACGTTGTTTAAGTACCAGTTAAATTGTTTTAAGTTCAGACATTTATTTCATATTGTAAAAGTATATCGTGCACAAGACAGTTCAATTATCTGACGCCTATGTATCGTCTGTGTTTATAGTACAACTGAAATTAAGACACCACCCTGTAAATATGGCGGTGACCCAATGTTTGTTGACTCATTTGACAACATCTAACATTTACAGAAATTTACGTGCTGTATGACGCATTACTATATTTGTTTTTTGAAGTCATACGTGCATTTACTCTGTTTTGATATGTGTCCAAAATTTAACTAAGGCAATGAGACACTTTTCTCCGTACTACATATCTAACCAAACATGATTACAATCTCTTAAATAACTAATACACTTTTGTTTGTTTGGTAATTGATTATGCTATAATAATTTGTACATTGGTCGAAAGCATTTTATTTATAATTGTGTTAATATTTACATGTATGCTCATGGGCAATATTGCCTTTTGCAATAAATATATCTATCTTAAATATGTGTCCAACCTAAAACCGTTCATGACACTACGAATACATTTTAATATTTCTCACTGTTCCGATTTTATTGCAAAATGCGTTTTTATTGCAAAACGGGTTGTAACATTGCTTGTATGGATCGATTAATTGTGTTTCAAAGTTAAAAAACATAGATTAATAGTTTGGTAAATCATACTTATTCATTTCAAACACATTACGTAATATTTCATTATTTACAACAGTAACGGCGACCATGTTAATTAAGATGAAAGAGGAAAATGCCACTCCATTCGACAAAACGTGATGTGCTATGTATTAAATATCACATTAATCTCAAAAAACAAATGTATCACTTCGGTTAGTGCGGTCACGATTATGTTTCTTTGAACAAAAGTATGACTTTCATAACGTAATAACATTAATGTTGTCACATAAGTTGATGCATTATGTGACGCAAATCATGTTATAATCTCTTGAATTAGCCAATATTCATTTACATTGACAGATGAGTCTTCATGTTTTATGTTATAAATAAAATTGTTTATTTCCCGATATGGCAACCATGTGACATTGAGCTTTGTTGCTAGGCAACGATTGATGCAAATGTTCAATAACATTTAAGAGTAAAATGAAATTCACCTATCAAATAAATTTTAATAAAATGCCCAGCTTAAAGTATTAATTATCCTCATATTCTATATGAATTGTTATCTGGATAATGACATCTTTGATAGAGATACAATGGCTTTTGTTTCATTTGAAAGCAGAAGTGCACATTTTTCATGTTGTTTTGTATGAATTGGAGATCACAGCGTATATCGCGAACTTAGCAAGTGCTCACGTTTGTGAATCTCAAAGATTTTTGTTACGGCCTCTACGAATAGGTCAACGTATTAACATTTTTACATATATTATAGTTTAATTTTAGTGTCAAACATAAACAACATTACAGTACAATTTAGAAAGTATAAACATAAAACCATTTTATGCCCAGCCAAATTTGGCTTACTAGACACTGACTAAATAGCAATAATATCAGAGAATATCTAAAAGGCAATGTTGTTTGTACTTCAACATAGTTAAAATACTATATGTATTACATGGAACTAAATCACATGAAATCGATTTCAAAATTCCACATTCAGTTTAAAGCATGTTTGATATGGATATTGTCATATGGTTTAAGACTAGACAACTGAAATACATGTGCCCAGATTATCCACTAGAAAGAAACAGAAAAGCAAAGCCGTATAATATTAATTGTGAGAAATATGGTACAGGCATTATATTAAATCGTGCAGTTACAGACCTACATTGAAATTCTGTATACAAAATGTTACAAATGAAATTGACTGTTAAAACAAACTGCCAGTTCTTTATTTAATTGTAGTGTTCAGTCGTGTCATAGTAGAATGTCATTTTATTATGTTTTTATTAAGTTGTTGAATGGTCGATTTAAAGAATATTGAGTCGTTCATTATAGTATGAGTTGTTAAAAGTCTGACCAGGACAGAGCATTGTACGCATGTATATCTTAATTATTCGTATTGACTCAGTTGTCAGGAAAGATCTTCCCATGAATAACTGCATTTACAGTAGAACAAGGGACACACTATTTGAACAATACAGGAACGGTCTATGCGAAATAATATAATGATGAACACACGCCTGTCATTAAAAGCTGTGTGATTGTAATTGCCAACAAAAGAAGTGGTTTATCTGACACATAAACTATATCATACATAGTATAGCAAATACTATACACAATGAATAATAAGACTAACGTTGATTCTGCAGACAGTCGGTCTTATAAATGTGGTCTTATTATTGAAACTATGAAAAATACAATTAATAAGGTGGTCTTAACATTTAAGAGGTAGTTAAGTGAGGTTTTATTGAATCAGTTACATTGACACATATACTAACAGCAGTTGCCAGTATACGGAGCTCAGCGATAAATATACTAACATCACTGGTCGTTATACGGAGGTCAGCAACCCAAATACTTACAGCAGCGGTCGGTGTACTGAGCACAGCAACACATATACAAACAACAGCGGCCGGTATACTGAGCACAGCAACACATATACAAACAACAGCAGCCGGTATACTGAGCACAATAACACATATACAAACAACAGCGGCTGGCATACTGAGCACAGCAACCCATATACAAACAACAGCGGCCGGTATACTGAGTACAGCAACACATATACAAAAAACAGCGGCCGGTATACTGAGCACATCAACACATATACAAACAACAGCGGCCGGTATACTGAGTGCCGCAACACATATACAACCATCAGCGGCCGGTATACTGAGTGCAGCAACACATATACAAACATCAGCGGCCGGTATACGGTGCACAGCAACACATATACATACAGCAGCGGCCGGTATACTGAGTGCAGCAACACATATACAAACATCAGCGGCCGGTATACGGTGCACAGCAACACATATACATACAGCAGCGGCCGGTATACGGAGCACAGCGAAACATATACAAACATCAGCGGTCGGTATACTGAGCACAGCAACACATATACAACAACAGCGGCCGGTATACGGAGCACGGTGACCCATATTCATATTCAGTATAGCAATCGATAAACATAGGATGGAGGCGCATGTATTGAGTATAGCTATGCAAATACATATATATTAAGTACATAGACTCATGAACGGAGTAAATATTTATCATTATTGATTATTGCGAACCATGCATTTATTACTGTGAACGAACGATATACAAAGTACACCGACCGCGTATTTCAACACAACCTTCTAAAGAAAGAATCTAGTAACCATGCATCGAATAATGTGATCTATTGGAACGGTCAATCGACCGTTGAACTAGACTGAACATATAATAATATATGGCAGCTATAGTGAATATAGTGTTGCGGCCGATTAGCTTCGCACTGCGACCGATTTACTTACTATCCGGAGTATAGCAACTGGCGACCTGAGCATCTTGACTAATGAACCAGTGTGCAGTGATCCGTTTACTGCACATGGCAACTCATATTTATGTTAATTAAAACCACATGTATATTGAATGCATCGAACTGTAAACATGTACTGAGTACTTTGACTTTTTTACCGAGTCCCTTAACCGTTACTCTAGGTACAGTGAACCGGATATCATGACCAGTGCCCAGTATACCCGTAGTCTTCCAGGTGAACTTGATACAATGACCACTACACTAGGTATAACCACACATAAACAACGACAAATAAAATACTAATATATATGCACTATTTAATGTTATTTTTGTATAGCGATCAATACACTTACTACAGCGGACGGTGTACAGAGCACGTTGACCTGTATGCTGAGTAGTGTTTTACAATGATACAATGACCGATTTACTTGGCAACGAACAATAATTGATTGAGTATATAAATTTATGTGCAAAATACTAGTTACAACAACTTTTAACTTGTACAATAAACGAAGTACAACAACTGTTAACATGTACAATATACGAGGTACAACATGTATTAAAAATACAATATACGAGATACATCAACTGTTAATATGTACACAATACAATGTACAACAACTGTTAACATGTACAATATACGAGGTACATCAACTATTAACATGTACAATATACGAGGTACAGCAACTGTTAACATGTACAATATACGAGGTACATCAACTGTTAACATGTACAATATACGAGGTACATCAACTGTTAACATGTACAATATACGAGGTACATCAACTGTTAACATGTACAATATACGAGGTACATCAACTGTTAACATGTACAATATACTAAGTACAACAACTGTTGACATGTACAAAATACGAGGTACATCAACTGTTGACATGTACAATATACGAGGTACATCAACTGTTAACATGTACAATATACGAGGTACATCAACTGTTAACATGTACAATATACGAGGTACAGCAACTGTTGACATGTACAATATACTAAGTACAACAACTGTTAACATGTACACTAAACGAGGTACAATAACTGTTAACTGGGTAAAGCAGCATATATTCTGATATCAACCGATAGTAGAAAAGTAATAGTGACTCGCATTTTGAATATACGAGGGTTGTCCGGGAAGTTCGCGGAATTGTATCATAAAAAACTCAAATGTCGTTCAAATTGTATGTACATAGGTACCAATAAAGTCTGATGCAATTTATATTAAGTGAACAAATTTTGCATATTTCGTCAAACGCTAAATCTAGTTTTCTGGTATCCATGACAACACCTATATGTTACTTTGACGCAGGTCATAATTACCTCAAACTTTTTGAAATCGGTTAAAACTATATAACGTTGTAGCGTCATAATTTGACGTGCTAAATTGGCGCTAAAATTTGTGACGTTACTGTCACGTCATGACGTCATTTCATGAAAATTTGAAGATGTTATCTTTAGCCGTTACTAATAAACATCCGGTTTCCATAACGTTGGTAGCAAGGAAGCATGATAGAGTATACAGAGACCGGTACACTGAATTCAGACAGGCCAAATTATATGTCGTGGTAATCAGTATACTGATCGTTCTACTTTTTAATGGATTTTAGTCACTCTATTTAAGAAACTAGTCGCTGAAATACTCGTACTGATAACATGTTTCACCACCTGTCAGTCCCCTCCAACTACTCCCAATTGTTTTATAAATCAGACATATTTCTCAACGCTTACTTGATGTTTTACTGGAATGAAATAAACATGTTGAATAACGGACGAACTTAAACAACGCATATTATAATTAAATATCAATGGTACCTCTTCAATTACATACCTCATTTTAATGACCTGTTTCTGGAACTAAAATGTTAATTCGATATGGAAATGAAATAAAACAAGGCTACAAACACAATTAAAATCACAATGATTCTTAAACAATGCTATTGGCCTTCAATGTTTAAGGACATAATTGACGGTGTGAATAAATAGGTAGATTGTAAGACATGAGTCCTTAACAAAACAAATTACCAATACAAGAAATAAGAGTGCCTCCATATGCTTCTGCTTCAACTGCAGTAGACCTTAACAGATCATTCCTGGAAATCAATATATAGTAGGATTAATAGTTATGTATAGTGGTTTAATGACTAAACGCGTGATATAGATAAAACCCGTCATAAAGACAACCCTTTGTTAGCATATATGGTATACGTAATTACCACTTGTATTACCAAATGCGGACATCGCCTAGTTTTGAACATTGGCCTGGAATACTCTACCCTATTTTGTTATCAATGTGAAGCGTTATCGGTCTAGTTCCAAGATTGACATTTGTCTGCAGCAGAGACAATGCACTTTGAGAGACAAATCCAAAGTACGCATCGGCCGAATTGTATCACGTAAATGTGCAAGTTGTGTGTGCCCCAAATCCCTGCTACCGTTTTCTCGGCGCAGTCGTACTAATATGGCTTTGCTATTTGCTGCATATCAGCGTAGTGTTAACTAATCAGATTTTACGTTAGCAACTAAACCAAATTATCATTAACGGAACAATGTGTAAAACCTTGACGCGGATTGGTTTACTTTTCGTTCAGGCCTGTATATTTTTTACCAATACTAAAAATAACTTGTTTATTTTTAGGTATTTCCTTATTCCAAAGCAAGGAAATTAACTCAATTATTTAAATTGTCTTATGTTTGTAAATATAACATTCTGATCACGACGAAGGCGTTATTCTTATTACTGCAAACATGACCAGGTTGTATGTAAACCAGATGAAAGTAATAGTGTTTGCCGTTACAACTGCTTCTGATAGAAGATCTATCGCATATATTTCAAGATTTATTTAGTGAGTAGTGTTGCAAGTCAACCCCACGGAACATTGCCCGTCGCTGGAATTAAGAAGACTTTCTTGATTTCATGTACCATTCACGTACTGGTAACATTGTTTTAATCGAATTAATCGATATGTTATGTTTATTAGCATGAATGCGAGATTTTACGACTGATACAGTTAGTATTGGTTAACTATATTGAAACAGAATATACTATCTTTTTTATAGAGTTGTTGTTATCCAATCTCCTACGCAGTGATATCTCCTGACAGGTATCGGAGCTACTGTAGTTAAGCGTAGTCGAGTGACCGGCAAAAGTAACCACTGGGCGTTTTTTTTATGTGGCACAACAAATCTTAACCTTCCTGATTGCAACATATTTGCTAGGTTCAGGTTGCGTCGACGATCGTTTTAAACCTATTTCTTGTATTCTGTCAATTACGATAACATTGGCACCACTATACTGCACAAAGGTGTAGCAATTTGAGCGTGGCGTAAACTTAATAGCGGTCAAATTATTATGCTCTGTTTACCGACTCGATCTGATATAATTGATGCATCGAACATTCGAAACCAAGTCGGTTCCAGTGGAAGACCAACCAATTGACGTCAGCTGTTATTGCGAATGGTATATAGGTCGCTGCAGTACACATAATTAAGTCAAAATATGTAGTCGGCGAGTCAACTGTTAATTTGGTCGTGGGTTGTGTTACTGCAATAGAGTTACCGTCCTTGAACTGTTTTTCAATTTTCATATTTTTCTTGTTCAGTTTTCATGACATAACACATAACACTCTCTGCTAGTAAGAATGTACATGGTACTTGCATGTTTCATTACATTTTATTTTAAAACACTAAAAAAATGTTTCCTCAAAATGTCAATTTTACGAAAGATCCAGTAGAACGACATGAGCAACAAGTAAAGAAATACTAAATTTAGTTTTAAATAAAAAAAGAGGACAAAAGCATGGTTAGTTCTTTATTTGATTTTTAGTGGGTTTAGAGATGTTTGAAAACAGGGGAGTAATAAGATTTGACATTACAAATTTGCAGTATACTACTATAGTTATTGACGGATAGTTTTTGTTCGATTCTATCAGTGGATAGAGTTGGTGCACTATTGTTTCATTAGGGTTATACGGCGATTACTTTGCGCCTTTTTATCCCGTTTTCTTACATCCTCCCGGTCAAATGTCACTAAACATGGCTGAATCACCTTATTATGCATGAAAACTTTTTAGTTAACCATTTACTGTTCGCGAGTTTTATCGGCGTATCTAGTTACTATTCGCGAAGAAATTGTCAAGTTAGATTTCTGAACACGAATACTTGATAAAAGGTGATTAGAACAGGCATTACGCATTTAGTTTTAAAGATATTAGCCGTATAACAATCCGGATTTCAAAGCTTAACTGAAAATGGCGGGTACCTTGCTACCACGAACTTTTATTAGTAGATTTAATAGTAACGGTTTGCGTTTCCACATATATCAATATTTGAGTTAGGAAGATATCCGCTATGTTTGATTTCGAGATTTTAACCTGAACTGTTATTATGGCTAATATCTTATTACCACGAGCGTCAGCCAGTTAATATACTAGTTACTTTTGAGAAGCGATGGTTTTCTGTTTCATACTACTTGTTTTATATGAGTGATAGTTTGATAATGATGCTTAAACCGGTTAAAGCTCACAGTGCTGTTTATGAGATTACGTATCGTTCAGATAGGGTGATCCTATTTCTGCCCACCATTTATGTGTATGTCATGTGTTCCTTTTGCCTTCGCAATACATAGTTGGGTTGTCTTTTGACTTAATCGTCTAATGACCAGATACTAAACTGCACAAAACTTACAAGGTATTTCACTTTTCTGATAAAAGCTAATATTGGTTTCGGTTTTGGCCGATAATTCAGAGATAAGAAAAGACATCTTATTCATTATTATTCTCTCGTTGCATAATGTTCTGGTTTTTATTCCTTACTATTTCCGGTATACAATTTTGTAGTTGGTGTTTTAGTTTGTGTTGCTGGAATTATGTCGAGTATACTACTTTAAATATCTATCACCTCAGTCAGCTTATGTTCACATTAAACTAAAAAGCAATAAGTGTGATGATAGTATTTGTTCAACTAGTTTTACCTCCCGCTCTTTCACTGAATAATTCATGGAGTTTGTTTGGGAGGGGATGCTATGTTTTGTTTTTTATCATGCCTTCAAGAACAATTGTCAAAATTTGACCTAAGCCTTAATTCATTTCTGTTATAGATGCTTTTCATCAACTGCATATTTCAAAATCTATGTTTGTTTCGTGTAGACACATTTCTGTGGTGCTTTTTATGCGTCTTCTATGATGTATAAATAAGGATAACACGTGCGTTATTGATGCTAGATTTATTTAAGAAATGTGATCACAGTTGAGAAAAAAGGTAACAAAATCGTAAGTCTATTTTCGGTTCCGCATTCAGTAATGGCCGATACTACACCATGTTCTGTAAATAAAAAAATAGCATGCGATTCGTGAGAAGAAAATGACAATTTACAAAAGTAGTAAGCCTATAAACAATTCCTATATGCATTTACAAAACTATATCAAAATTGAACGTCATTAACATGAAAAAAGCACATTATATCTATACATTTATAAACTTAAAATCATACCAGAAAATTACATGATCATGGGTCAACCATAATATGATTTTTTGCAATGTTTGCAGTGGCGCTTATAATGTGGATATTTCCTTCTATAGCCACCGTATCCACCTCCCATCATTCCACCGTAGCCTCCTCCCATCATTCCACCGTAGCCTCCGTAGCCTCCCATCATTCCACCGTAGCCTCCCCTCATTCCACCGTAGCCTCCCATCATTCCACCGTAGCCTCCCATCATTCCACCGTAGCCTCCCATCATTCCACCGTAGCCTCCCCTCATTCCACCGTAGCCTCCATATCCACCATAACCACCACCGTATCCACCATATCCACCACCGTATCCACCATATCCACCACCGTATCCACCATATCCACCACCGTAACCATATCCACGTGGATGAGCCACACAGGCCGCAACGAGGACAGATAAAATGATGAGCGTATTCATTGTTGACTGAAAATAGAACAATATACAGCTAACTTAATATTGTCGAACAGGAAAGTAGACAAAAACAGCTTAACTATAATATATAATCGTATCAAAGTAAAGCACAACTGATATGTAATCCATTTATATTAGTTGTGTCTGTTCACGATTGCCTGTAGTAGTATTTCTGTTTGGTGGGTGAGTTATTATGAATAAATATTTTTAGGTATTTGCATTTAGGTAAGTTATACAGCGAAAATAAGGCGGACGGAAACTTGTCGCAATTTCGAAACAGAAAGTTCATGACAATTAATCGTATTTTCATTACGAAAGATGCTTGTTTTTAATGTAATTTTGTTTCAAACTATTGGTTTCATGCATCAAAGGATATTTTACATTTAGTTTCATATTTTCTAAATTTTTCATCAGCCGTACGATAGTGTCCGTATCAATGTATGTACAATGTACGTTACAGCAAATGTCTGTTGTTCATTATGATGATTTAGTCACGTATTGATCACTAACAACCGAGTTATTTTAAATTGCGATTTATGTTTCATACAAAATTACGATCACTATTCGTGAAATGCGGAACTTAGATGTGAGTGTCGGAGGAACCTGTGTTTCGGCAAATGCCCAACATTGAGTGATGTTTAACCTTCCCGTTTGGATAGAACTAAAGCGTACGGAAGCAAAGCGCAGGTAACGAGACATCTCAATCAACAATGACACTAATGGCTCTTATGTAGGAGAACTAAAATAATGTTTGCTCACACCATCCCGTTAACCATTATGAAGATCACTATCCAGTACAACACTGTCGAAGATCAATGTTATCGAAATGGTCAGTTCCGTATCAGGTAGCAATAAATAGTAGTTATATTTCAAGCGGTAAAATGTTATGTAACTGCTCAGCGAGGAATTTTCCATGGAGACATAACTTAACGCAATAAGTGTCGGTAAACAATAAAATACAGGGGGGCGTTTTATCAAGATGTCGTAGCTACGACATGTCTTATCTTAACTCCATAACTTACGACAAATAAATAAGACATCGTCAGACCGTTTTATCAACGGTGTCGTAACTCGAGTGTCGTAGCTGCGACAAAATGTTGTCGTAAGACGGTAAAAATCGGGACGCGGTCTAGAATACGGAACTTCCGGTGCGTCATTCTCCCACGCACCTGTCAAATTCGCGTCGTCAATGTAAATAGTTAACATGAAACGGACTGTTTAAACGCTTATATCTGCGATTATCGGAGAAACTTCGGTAGATAAATTTATAAAGTTATCAGAATACATACAACATGGAACAAAAATATGTTAATGACGACAGATAGACGAATACAACATGAAAACCACTGCCGATTCACTTTAACATAAGCACTTCAAAAATGTATAATTTTTGTGTGGATCCGATCTGAATAGCACGGATATGTGAATGTACTTAAGCTGTTCACGATACTAGTATATATCTCATGAAAATAAAACTGTAATTAACATGACTAAGAATACTGGTGGTTGTAATCATTTATCAATGTAAATAAGAGGAGCATATTGTGTATAGGTGTATATATGCATCAAGGTACTTAAGGTACAAGTAGATAAAGGTATATTCCCGTCACTAGAGTTCATTCTGTGAATATTATACAGGTGCACACATGTGTTGTTGACATTAACAATGTATTTCAGCCCTTGTGATTATGTTACTTTATCCTGATGAGCCTCATATGGGTCATATATAGTAATGGTCACAACTTAACTCCACCTTAATTAAAATGTATGTGTACAATATTAATTTCTGCAATTAAATATATATATAGGCCTACATCTAAATGATTAAATCTTTGTTTTATGTATATGACTACACTACACTGTGTATTCAATAGAGTACCCATCTTTCAGCTTGGTAGTATTTACTTGCATTTAGTTCGAGCAATTGTATTGCACAGTATCAAAGCCACAAATATGGTTATTTAGAATAGCACGGACATATATAATTATATATATGGTTTATATTTCCGTGAAATAGGAAGATTTCCAACAAATAAAGTAGCTTTCATGTGTGTAGGAAGTTAATTCAGACCTGATTCTACAGTGTTTACTACATGGTATGGATGTACAGAAGTTCAGCTTGCATGCCTGTGTCTCTGCATTAAGCAAAAAACATGCTTTATATACATAATAAGCTTTAAATCTCAATTGTTTGGTTGGCAGTTGGAACTTTGTGTACAATACTTTCCATAAAACAGTAATTGGCTTGTGTAATTATGTATTATATGACAATTCCTGAACTCATTTCCTTTTCTACAATATATGTATGACCATAGCAGTCTGTGTATTCATTTTCATATTCTTCCAACTGATTTAAAAAATCTGAAAATTGATCCAAAAGTTGTCTGCTGGTCTAGAGATAAAATTCAATGTTGATGTGTTCCAAGTAGCTAATTGTCTGTTTTATTTGTTGATAGAGACTTTAATTCTGATCTAAACCCAGTCCATGACGATTAATGTTACTAGGTGCAAATGTTGAGGACAATATGTAAGATGTTTGGACAATGTTTGAGAATATACATAGAAATGATACAAGAAACACAAATGCTGGTTCATCCTTTTTTTATTAGATATTCACAGGTCTTCATTTCATCACTAAATTATATATCATGTACACTTTGTTATCAGTTACCTTCAATAAAAAGATAGTGGAGAGAATTTCAATAAGCTTTAGCTTCCAATTCTATCCACTTGTCTATTACATGCACTTTATTATCCTGTATTTATTGCATATTACATGACAATTTAGACAAATAAATATGTTTAAACTAATAAAAAGATAATTGTAGGGGTTGAATGTTTATTTTAAAAAATGTGATTGTCATTTTACTACATGATTTCATATTTTCTTTTTTTATCTAGAACTCACAATAACACATAGTCCCTGATTTTATCTAAATGATTCAATTTACAAGCACAAAACTAGCATAAACAATCTCTATAATATTTAATGATACTGTTTAAACTTAACATTACATGTAATTGTAATAGAGCGTTAATATGCATATATCCAAGAAATGCAAATCCATTTATTTTCAGTACAATTTCAAAACATTCTAGGCCATATAAGTGTGTTATCAAATAAGTCGAGATAAAAATTTGTTCAGACCACTGAGTAGATATGGGAAGAATCACAAATAAATCCCTGAGAGATGGCTGTAGAAAGTACCACCTTGCTACATGTATATTTGGGTACAAGAGGACACATTTATAACCATTATCTGTACTGAGCAATAAACACTACAATCATTATACAGCTTATCATATGGAATATAAAGACAATAGAAATGCTAAACCATCCAATAATCACTAATCACACAAAATGTAAAGTTTCCATTAACATGTTAATGTAAGTTGAATGACCTTAAACAGCAATTTAAATTTGAATGTCACAAATTCAATAACTGACACTATAGTCATATTTATTCATGTGTTGGTATAATGACAGATTTGCTGATTATTTCCTATTGATTTGTCTCTATTTTCCTTGTGTGGTATAAGTTCCTTTATTTTATATCATATGTGTACCCGTGTCCATTGCAATTAACCAACAGGTCATATATGTACATACCTGAAAATAATTAATATACACAAATTTAATATTTATTTTTATTACTTACATTCAATTAATTAAATTCATTAATTCATATCAAGCAGTACATTAATGATTATTCAATAGAAATATCAACTTTTACCATAATCTGGCTAAATGAATATATTTTAAGTAATTTATCTATGTTTAGTTATAAAGTGAACTGTTATCCAAGAATTTTATTTCATATAATCAATGCTAAATTTTATTTATAAGAACTATTGCATTCAAGCATAATATTTACCAAATATCCTGTTTAGACAAACATCTAATTGAGTGTTTGATCCTATTTCATGGTATGACATTGCACCATTATATTATGCATACAAGTATGCTCTGTCTGGATGTAAATCTGCAATGAAGAAGTGTGTTGTAAATTAATTTCATCATTTTAATGACACAATGAACATTGATATAATGTAATACACAGATAAACATCATGTGAGTGCTGGTGCACCTCATTGATGATTGAAATCTAAAACAAAAATACAAATTGTGTATATATTGTGCATTAATTCCAGTATATCTGAGTATCATGATAGTAGGTGTTGTTGTAACATAAAATGAGTAATAGTAGGCATGTCTAAATTATAGCCTCCAACACAGATCACTTGAGTGCATAAGAGAATAATGGTAAGAGGAGGATCTAAAACACAAAGTTCTAAACATTAGGGCTGGGACCAAATACCTAAATATAAGTATTTAGGTCTTTGCTGGGACCAATATCCCTGTATATATTGGTAACATATTATGGGTATGGGATTGTCAAGGGAATATAGCAATAGAACAAATATGCCATTCAGCGACTGCATACTATTAATAAATAATTGAAAATAAGTCTTCTTTTCAGCAACAGATCAGTCAATTACAAGTGGGTGGGGTAATGTTTACTTTTACTAACTATAAGTAACACGTTACAGATATTACTCACACATCTCAGAAAATGAAATCAATAGATGCATTTATTTTATGACTGACGTAAGATCTTTATAAACGAACAAGTTAATGAAATAATACGTAAACTTGGCGCTTTCTCGGCGTGTCTATGAAGTCAATGAAGGAGTATTCTCCCTTGAAATAATGACAGCTATTGAATGTAAAATGCATAAATTCAATATGTCATGACAAAGTGTGGGACGTGATATTGATCTATCTATGAAAAGAGAGAAAAAACAAAGCGATTACCTGGCATGGATCCAGCGAATGCATTTCAGTTGTTTTTCTTCAATTGTGTTTACATTTAGCACATTTAAGCGATTCCCTCTCGTTAATTTTCGTACCCGTCATTAACACTTCGTCCCAAAAGTATTCGAATTATGCTTTATTTGTTGAAAATGCTTAAAATGTCATTGAAGAGGACTCACATGGCGGCCATTTTTGTTTGAGTTACGACACGCTAAGACAGCCTCGGACCTGTCTTAAAAGTTACGACAAAAATAGGCAAAGTTACGACATCTTAGCTACGACAAACGTTGATAAAACGCCCTTGTCGTAGATCCGGCGTCTTACGACAGACTTACGACAAAAAACGTCGTAAGACACGTTGATAAAACGCCCCCCAGTTCTTTACACTTTTGAGAGCTTGAAAAATTGAACCGTAATATCCTACTTATAGCAATGGTAGAATAGATGTTTAAAAGATTAAAATTAAATAAAATTAAATAATATGGACAATTACATGACTCCAATACTTTTTCACGGTGTCACTAATGTATGTGGCGTTTCCTGTAACATCTTAATCTGCTTTAAACGTGTGTTGTTCATCTTTTAAATTAAGTATATACTGTGACAAATATTGATGTTTTTTTTAATAATTTCGAAATATTGTCTCGATTTGACATGAATGAGTGTACAATAATATTGGCAAAATGAACACAAGAATTTAGAAGAGTATAAAAGATGGTACTTACCCTTTCCTTGAGACTGGTTAGATCTGTCGACACTATGAATGTCTGTGTATTTATATGTTTTCAAGTCCCATAACTATATAGAGGTAACTCGTGCGTTGACAATTGCTTTGATGAACAACGCCAATACATTTATAGTAACCACTAATCGCTACATAATAATTACTCAATTAACGTTTTCAGTTAAAATTGCAAACAATAAATCATTAAATATCATCATAAAATGAGGGTAAAATAAGATTAATGTCCATATTATGACGTCCGCTACTAGATTCAAATTACATGTTAAACTTGAATCCAAACATTATTTAATTTTTTAACGTGGTGACAAGCATGTTAATACATACGCTTGTCCTATTGATTTATAATTGCATGTATCTTTAATATGGATTTAAATCTACAGTGTTTATGTTATTTATTCTTCTTTCCAGCATTTTGTTGCTAGCTTTCTCGACATGTTCCGTGATGTATTCCATCCATTAAATCGCCCTGTTCGATCCCCTTAATTCTCTTTAGTTGTCCTTTATGGTCGGCCAGGCCATTCCTCGTGCCCCTGTTCCATTGCGAATTCACCCTTGCATCTACTCAATTCATGATGTTTTTGGAGCAACTTAATCTCTCTTTTATACATGAAGAAATATTTCGCCAACTGTATAACACAACATGATAAATATGTAAGTGAAAAATGTAAATAAGAACTTTACACAGATCATAGTGCCCTCTTTTCACACAAATATCTTAACATCATTAACATCATTAGAATTGGTCATTTGCAAATTGTAGTAATTTGTTTGTTTTGACAACAAATTGTCTTACATCTTTGAAAAAACTCATGCAAATTTACTGTACATGTCTGTATAACATATCACAATTTAAGATGGAAATTGATACACAGAATTGAATTGACTGATGATTTTATTATTTCAAAACGGATTGAGAATCATTCTTGTCTAAATGTTATGAAATATGAGTTATATGTGCCACACATATTTTTATTGCAATACGGGTTGCATCACTGCTTGTTCGGATCGAAAACACATGCGTAATCTTAAATTATTTACAGCTTTACAAGCATGTTAAGATGAAAGAGGAAAATGCTACTTCATTCGACAAAACCGTGATGTGCTATGTTTTAAATAACACATTTATCAAATTCTCGAATATTTTTACGCTCGTGCTCAGTTTCTGAAAATACCTTTATAAATTAAATTCTTTTAAATTATAGGTGAGCAATAAAATGTATCACTTCGGTTAGCGCGGTCACGATTATGTTTTC
This sequence comes from Mactromeris polynyma, assembly GCA_032209605.1. Classification (NCBI taxonomy): domain Eukaryota; kingdom Metazoa; phylum Mollusca; class Bivalvia; order Venerida; family Mactridae; genus Mactromeris; species Mactromeris polynyma. The sequence continues at coordinate 19,319,569 of JASFXZ010000008.1, forward strand.
TTAGACCAAAAGTATGACAAAAGTATAGCGTAATTACTTAAATGCGTCACACAATTTTATTCATTTCGTGACGAAAATCATGTTTAATATAAATTTATTGACGGTGGTTTACAGTACATTGACAGAGCAGTCTTCATGTTTTATGTTTATAACCCAGCTAAAACCATTAAATATTATAGTCACTTAAATTATCAATAATCCTCATATACTATATGAATTGGTATATGGACAATTAAATCTTTAATATATACAATAGCTTTTGTTTTGTTTATGTTGTTCTGTACGGAGTGGAGTTCACAGCGTTTATCGCGAACTTCGCAAGTGCTCACGTTTGTGAACCTTAAAGAATGTTAGGTATTAGTTAACAATTTAATATTTTACAGTTGAAACTAACTGACAGTTCTTTATTTATTTGTAGTGTTCAGTCGATTTGTAGTAGAATGTACATTTATGTTCTTGAATGGGCGATGCAAAGAATATGTGGTCGTTGCTTGTATTAAATATGTTTTAAATAGTCCGACGAGAACAGAATATTATCCACACGTTCAACTTAATTAACAGTCGGTCTTATAAATGTGGTCTAATTATTGAATTATAATGTGGAAATACCGAACTACGAAAATACAATTAATAAGATGGTCTTAACTTTTAAAAGGTAGTTAAGTGAGGTTTTAATGAATCAGTTACATTGACACATATACTAACAAGCAGTTGTCGGTATACGGAGCACAGCGAAACATATACTAATAGCAGTGACCAGTTAACGGAGCACATCGACACATATACTAGCATCACTGGCCGGTATACGGAGGACAGCGACACATATACTAATGTAGCCAGGTTATTAACCTTTCACAAAGTTTGTAAGTACATTGGCTGGGAATATATACAGGTGTAGATAAGAATTTACTTGGTACGCCTGAGGTTAATTCAACGCAAATACATGATCTTTTCCCTGAGTCAGGATCTCTGACACATTTGGTTATCCGTTGGAAACAGGGTAGAATTACGCATCACGTCAGTTAATTAGTGAGTGACGTGGTTGGTGAATAAGGTTATGGCTTTCGGGATTGGTCAGAATCATCCGAAATACAGTAAGAAAGATACTGATAATATCCGCGCACGAAGGAATAATCAGAGTTGGTTTTGGGAGCTCTGAGAAACCAGTCATGTTAACATCAAGAAGTTATAGAAAAACAGTAAGATTGAAGTTTGAGATTGAAGTTGGGAACTTATTAATAGGTGTGGACTTGTACTTATCGTAGTTATCAATAGTATTAACTCTGTGGTACGTTGTAATTGGATTATACGTATGTATGTAATAAAAGTGTGTAAACCTATTGGACTTGGTCATTTACTATTAAGTGTGAACAACGCAAGATATACATATTACCTAAACTCGGAATTCCGGAACCTTAATTCCCTACAGGTTGTCATTACGGCACAACCACAACAGAGAACAATTACTAAGAATATACTCAAGGTAATATCTGTTGCAGAATCGGTATTCACAAGGTAATACTAACATCAGTGACCAGTTGACGGAGCACATCGACACATATACTAGCATCACTGGCCGGTATACGGAGCACAGCGACACATATACTAACATCAGTGACCAGTTAACGGAGCACATCGACACATATACTAGCATCACTGGCCGGTATACGGAGCACAGCGACACATATACTAACATCAGTGACCAGTTAACGGAGCACATCGACACATATACTAGCATCACTGGCCGGTATACGGAGGACAGCGACACATATACTAACATCAGTGACCAGTTAACGGAGCACATCGACACATATACTAGCATCACTGGCCGGTATACGGAGGACAGCGACACATATACTGACAGCAGTGGCCGATATACGGAGTACAGCGACACATATACTAACATCAGTGGCCGATATACGGAGCACAGAAACACATATACAATCAGCAGTGGTAGGTATACGGAGTACAGCGACACATACACTAACATCATCGGCTGGTATACAGAGCACAGCGACACATATACTAACAGCAGCGGTCGGTTTACGGAGTACAGCGACACACATACTAACAGCAGCGGTCGGTTTACGGAGTACAGCGACACATATACTCGCAGCACTGGCCGGTTTACGGAGGAAATCAACCCATATATTTATATATAGTGCAGCGACCATTATCCTGAGTACAGCAACAGGCGACCCGAGCATCTTGTCTTATAGACCAGTTTGCAGTGATCCGTTAACTGCACATAGCAATCCATAATTATGTTACTTAAAGACCCCTGTAAACTGAATGCACCGAGCTGTTAACATGCACTGATAACTTTGATTGGTAAACCGAGTCACTTAACCTTTACTCTAATTAAAGTGAACCGGATTTCATGAACAGTGACCATTATACCCCGTATACTGTCCGGTGAACTTGATACAATATTCACTACACTAGGCATAACTACATTTACACACCTGCTATTTTGTTTTCCTTAGGTCTATATCATTTTGAAAGACCTGCCAGAAGAAAATGATTTTAGTGGCCAGATCTTTCTGTGCACGTGGACAGGTCTGTTCTTCTACTTAGACCTGTCCACCTGCACAGAAAGACCTGGCTATGAGAATTTCACAATGTCAGTGGCACGAAATTCCAACACTTGAATAAACAAAAACAAATTGTTATGTCAATATTTCATTTATTGGGTTACACAATTTACAATTATTTTTAGGTGTATGGTTTGTCGTTTTGTATTTGCGTTTATTTATCGTCGCCACCGGTTTCCCATATGGGCGACTCCTCCGAAGAATGTTAGTAATATTAGATTTGTGGATGCCCCAGTTCAAGAAGCACCTCTGGTTCTTTTATGTGCTCGATGTAAAGCATCATACACGGGATCTCGGTTTTTAAAGTCTCGTCCGAAAGACTGTTAGTACGATCAGTGATGGAGCTGGGAATCGAACTTGCGATCCCTGGATTACAGTCCAGCGCGTTACCATTGGACTACGGATCCGCTACTGGTTTGTCGCGGTTCAGAATGAGCATTTTATAGTTTGTTCGGTTCGATAATTAATCGAACTTGAAATTTTAAAAATTAGTAAATGGTAATTATTTTGATAAATACTATCAATTGGTTTGAACAACGGTTAAATCGTCATATAAATCGATTACAGAAAATGCAGCATCATTTGACAATAATAGTATTGGCATAATGTGTTCGTAATTAAACATAAAACTTCAAACTGTCCTGCAGTGCTTGTTTAGTGTTTTTTTTTCACTTTCCATTCGCGTAATCAGTATCTAAATGTGATATGCATGCTTATAATGCAACTAATAAAATTAATTAAAAAACATGTATGCAATATATGTTATAATGAAGACATACATGTAATAGTGTTCATAAAAACAAGCATCACGACTTAATTATACGAAAAGCGATCCATGTTACTCCAACCGCAATCTGTTGCATTCCATATAACGTTTCGTTCTGTACTCTCACCACAATGCCAGATATACGAGTCAAATCTGAAATGTATCGAACGTTTTAAGATCATTGGGCAAACGTCCTGCTGAGCATCAACTTCATGCTTGGTGGACGACCATCAATAGTCTATGCTGGTCAGGGATGTAGATTCCTATAAGCCGTGTAGGCCATGGCTTACGTGTTTTTGAAATATAGAAAAAACAAAATGGCAAAAACTGCAATAAGATTAATGTATGTTTTTGGTTTATGTTTATGCATATTTACCGGAACGCATCTCTGACGATCTAGCTACAAAATATTTTCCGGGGGACCAAGCCCCCACTAAAACTAAGCCTATCCATCAATTTCAGCCAAGCTACGCCCCTAGCGACTCTTTTCCAACACTGAAACAGAAAGGCAACACCTGGTGTTTGTTGTTGTCCATCTTGTTGTGCTCTAAACGGTTTCTCTAAAATTGCTTTGGCTTCTGATAGGTAACAGAGTACAAACATTACATACTCACGGGTTTTGTTTTATAAATCTATGTATTATGCATTATGCTTAAGATTCGGGAGTTTTTCAACAAGGAATATTTAGTCACTTTGTTATTTTTAATTGTTTGCCAATAGGATATAAGTGACGATATTTCCACAGTTAGCTTGGTTTAAGATGCATGTGTTTTTTTAACTACTGATTGTTCCAAGTTTATCCATCGTTTATTTGATTGTGCAATAGACATGAGTCTATTTTGCCTTTGTCATTATCTCCATGTGTGCGTGATGGTATGTTCATACTTCCTTTGACGTTTGGATAGCTTTGCATTTTGTATCTTTTGTTTCCTGGTCAATTAAAATATTAATTTCTGATACATACAGAAGCAAATGACGACCTCTAATTTGAGATTGTCTTTTGCAGTGAAGACAAACACAAACTAATTAGGTTATTGTGTGAAGAAATTATTCGCACTCGTCATTGTTGTATTAGAGCAAAAATTATAATTGTCGGGGCGCCATTTATGAAAGATCTCCAACACCGTTATATTGTTTATCGATCTTTTGATGTTTCTACACTTTTTATCGTACAGTCGTGTCAATTCACGTCAATTAACAGATAGACCTGCCATACTGTTTATTCCAAGGGGACCGCTCTAAATGATATGTCATGTTCAAAATAATGACACAAGCTGCAATACCGTCATTTTTTGTCCGATTTATTTTCTTTAAATAATTAAAATACGCGAATTTAGGCGTTCCAAGGCGGTGTTCCTATTTCCGACCAACATTTTTATGTCATGTGTTCCCTTTGCCTTCGCAATACATAGTAGGCTAGTCTTTTCTTGAAAAATTCAATTGCTATTTCTATGACACCAAGCCACAATTTGATAGTATGGGATGGATCACCAGATTTAGGATTAATAACCGTAGGCAAGATTGATTGGATATTCTAACGACCAGATACTAAATTGCACAAAACTTACTAAAGGTATTTCACTTTTCTGATCTAAGCTATTATTTGTTTTGGTTTTGGTTGATATTTCTCTCGTGGCATATTTATTACTTTACTATTTATTTTATACAAAGGAGAGAGAATACGTAACTACAGGGAACGCCACATACATAAGACAGTGCCTCCCCACGCAGACCTACGGGAAAACAACAATCCACAAAACAAAAGGTACTAAGGAGGTCAAAGGGTACACATGTTAAGGAACAGACGCACAAGGAATGGCCCGGCAGACCACAATGCATAACTAGGAGAATCGAAGTGGACAGTGAAGGAAGGGGGAGGGGGGATTAATGGATGGACAATATCACAGGACAAGTCAAGACAGATGGCCGCAATAGGCCCAAACTGGGCAGGAAACAACCTGTACACTATATAAAGTGACAGAATTGCACAGGGGAAAGAGAAATACAAAACACATTCAAAACACAAACAGAAACAACAACCATATAGCGAATTACAGCCTTAGCACTGTCAGCAAACAAAGTTTGTTCTTGGTGTTTTAGTTTGTGTTGCTGGAATTCTGTCGAGTTTATTACTTTCTATCACCTCAGTCAGTCTATGTTATGTTCACATTAAACTTAAAGCAATAAGTGTGAGTATGGTATTTCGTTAAACAAGTTTTACCTCCCACTCTTTTACTGAATAGTTAGTTTGGAAGAGGATGCTATGTTTTGTTTTTATCATGCCTTGAAGAACAATTGTCAAAATTTGACCTAAGCCTTAATTCATTTCTGTTATAGATGCTTTTCATCAACTGCATATTTCGAAATATATGCTTGTTTCGTGTACACACATTTCTCTGGTGCTTTTTATGCGTCTTCTATGATGTATAAATAAGGTTAACATGATGATAGATTTATTACAGAAATGTGATCACTCTTAAGTGTGTTAAAGTCCCCTTTTTGATTTGCAATTTTTTATATTCATGTTATTTCCTCCCACCCCCATTCGGCATATTGTTTCTAGCTTTCTTGGCTTGTTCTGTGATTTATTTAAGTAATTATATTAAGCTCCTAATTGTCCTCTTCAGTTAACTTTGTTGATCTTTATGGTCGGCCAGGCCATACCATGCGCCTTTTCTCCGATTCATGTTTACACGTTCACCTCCTAAGTGCCTTATGGTTTTGTATTGCTTGGGCTCTGTGTAGGACGGCATTGTACTGTGTATGTGGCGTTCCCTATAACATCTTGTTCTCTTCTTTAGTTATATTATATACTTTTATGAATATATATTATTTATAGTTCTTATTTATAAGGTGGAGTCTTAAAACCGTAATTATGATCTTCTTAAGATTATTCGTCGTATTTTAAACTAGCTTTACAAGAGGTATTGACAGCGTGATATTTACAAAGAACGTCTCTTTGATAATATTTGTAGAAAATTATTATTGGCATAGTCACAGTGGCAGTTCCTTGACAGTGAAAGCTGTCCATTCAATGCACACTTTCATAAGCTTTATTTATACATGTTAACCGTCCTACTTTTAGAGCATTAGCGAGTCGTTGCAAGCGGCTCGCTGAGTAGCTGTGGACGCATGTCGACTCGCCTGTCTATATATAGAAAATATCAGTCGTGCGGGAGTTATAAAGCAGAGGGTGATAATGAAGGTATCGGAATAAGCGCCCGAGGCTAAAGGAGAGTAATGTAACTCATGAATATAGTTTTACCTTCAATATTTTGTTTATCGGGACTGGAACATTTGTCCGTTAAAATTACAAGAAAAAGGTAGTTAGCTTTTAGAAAGGGAATTGCACATGAGTGAGAATATGAATATCGCAGAACAGACATATTGCACCGTTTATTAGTACGTCAGTTGTTTTTATCACTTCTGTTCAGAATTCTAGATTTATTCTGTGATAAATATGTCATTAATAATTTCCTTTTATTCATAGTGAAACTAAGCTCCTTAAAGCCTATAATAGTTCGTATTTGTTATAAATATTCATGACAAAAATAATGATACCAGTATGTTATACCATTATTTAAATAATGTAACTGTTTCATGTTGTAATGACGTATATATTCACGAATAAATGTATATATGTATTTATCTATCTACCCTGTATAATACTCTACCGCATATGTTTATAAAAACAAAGTTTATAAATCTTACACAGAATGTTTTTGCTGATGTAAGGACAACTGGTATGTAACCCGGAACGTGCATTCATCACGGGTGCTGTTGTTGAACACTGTAACTAGGTGAATTGTTTTGATGTTTTTAATATTTTTTTTCAGACAATTATTATGCATGATATGGTAATGCCGTATATCGACAATTTATATATTTGTTATCCTGCACAACACATATTTCCAAATGTGTTTGTATTGCCATGAAGGAAGATATATAGATAGATTTATTTCTCATAAAATGCACAAATCACATGGCATTACAATATAAAAAATATTAAACCATGTCATATACATAATACGAAAAGGATAACACAAAAAAGGGATAATTATTCCCTTATTTCCATTGTGGTCCTTGACAGTATGACAAATGCCAGGAAGGAAAATCATGTTTATAGTTTTCCATCATTAGACGGTGATATCCCGAAATTACCCGCATTATCTGAATTTATAAGGTTTCTACGAGATAATAGTAACCTAGATGACTTTAGTAAGCGTAATTTTCTCCTTACATGTTAGCTTCATAAATAAGTTTATCGTTGTCTATCATAAATTATTATATAAATTATCCATTTATTAGTTTTAAATATCGAACTACTGCTTAATCTAGGTTTTAATTACCAAACCAAATTTGTATTGCGATCTGTTATACAAAAGTCGCCAAATTCGTAACCGTGGTAACCTCAATCAGTTGTGTGTTAGATTAATAAATAGGTTTATGAGGAACTACCGCCTGTAAGTTTTTTAATAACCCAACCGTAATTTTACTCGTATTTATTTATTTTCCAATTTCTCGTATACAAGCTTGTACTTTAAATTTTTAATTTGTTTCGTCGAAATTCTGTCGAGTAGGTTACTTTGTATCACCTCAGTTAATATATATCTACATATTATGTTTACATTAGACTTTAAGTTATACGGCGGTTAAGTGTGAGGATGTCATATCGTTAACTAGTTTTACCTCCTAGTCATTTTGCAGAAACTTTCCAGTAAGTCGTTTTATTACCTTAAAAGAGAGAATAAGTTGCTACAGGGAATGTCAAATACCCAAGACCTCTCCGTACGTTGTGATTTGTTGGTTTTCCTGATTCTTAGCCTTTCATGTGAGACTTATAAAATAGGTGTATTTATGGCATGTACCTGTACCGTATTCTTAACCAGAAACGGAAACTGTGTTAAATTTTGTAGCTTGTATAAATCTGAATTGTTTTATCAGTAAATGGTGTTACTATTATACACATACTTGAATTCATATGTAACATGTCCTAGAATGAATAAATGTATATGTATGAAGAATGCCTTCTTGCACCCTTTTCAAAATTGTGAACGAAATTGTTCTACATTGCATCAGCTATGCTTGCTTTGTGTACACTCATTTCTGCCTAATGCTTTTATGCGTTTTCTAAGAAGTACAAAAACGAAGAACACGTGCGTTTTTTAAATGCTAGATTTATTAAAGAAATGTGATTACACTTTTGTGAAAGTAACTGTATCGTAAGTCCATTTTTCGGTTCCGTATTCAGTAATAGCCTATACTACATCAATCTCATGTTCTGAAAATATAGAATGTCCTGTTATTCGTGAGTGTATAATAATAGTAAGCTCATTAATCATCCATTTGTTTTTTCAACATCAGTTCACAAAATATTATCAAGTTTGATCGCCATTAGCATGAAAAAAACCATATTAATTATATATATTTATAAACTTACCAGGAAATTACATTATCATGATTCAACCATGGTATGGATATTTGCAGTGTTTGCAGTATCGCCTAAAATGTGGGTATTTGGTTCTATAGCCATAGCCACCATAACCACCGCCGTAGCCTCCCATCATTCCATAGCCACCGTATCCACCATAACCTCCCATCATTCCATAGCCACCGTAGCCTCCCATCATTCCACCGTAGCCTCCCATCATTCCACCGTAGCCTCCCATCATTCCGTAGCCACCGTAGCCGCCCATCATTCCACCATAGCCTCCATATCCTCCGTAACCACCACCGTATCCACCATAACCACCACCGTATCCACCATATCCACTTGGATAAGCCACACAGGCCGCAACGAGGACAGATAAAATGATGAGCGTATTCATTATTTACTGAAAATAGAACAATATACAGATAACTTAATATTTTGAATAGGAAAGTAGACAAAATAAGCTTAACTAGAATATATAATCGTATCGAAGTAAAGCACAATTGATTTGTATTTGTTTTGTCTGTTCACGGGTGCCTGTAGTATTATTTTCGAATTGTAAGAGAGAAAAAGTAGCTACTTATTATGAGTTACTATGAATGAACAGTTCACTTATCGCTATTTCGAAACAGACAGTGTATGTCAATTAAACTAGTGTATGTCAATTAAACTTGTTTGGATTACAAAAGATCCTTGTTTTCATTACATAAACCACTGGTTTTATGGATCAAATACATTTTACATTTCGTTTCATAGTTTATAAATGTGTCAACAGCGTGGCGATAGTGTCCGTATTAATGTATGTTCACTGTACTTTACAGCGAATGTCAGTTGTGCATTTGTGTGATTTAGAAACGTACAGATCACTAACAGCCGATTTATTTTTACGATTTGTAACCTTCCCGTTTGGACAGACCTAAATCGTACGGAACCATAGCGCAAATAACGAGAAATCTCAATAGACTATGACACGAATGGTTCTTGCGTATGACAACGGAAGAATGTTTGCTCTCACTATCCCGTTCACCCTTATGAAGATTTCTATCCAATATTACAATAAAGAAGATCAATTTTATCGTTAAGGTCAGCTCGGGTTCAAGAAGCACGAAATAGTAGTTATATATTAAGCAGTAAAATGTTATGTAATTGCTCATCGGTGAATTTACACGGAGAAATAACTTAACGCAATACGAGTCGGTAAAAAACAAAATGCAGATCGTTACATTTCTGAAAGCTTGAAAAAATGAACTGATGAACTGATGAACAAAGACCGTGAAGATCATACTTATAGCGATGGTAGAAAATTCCTGTAACAGCTTAATCTGTCGTGAACGTAAGTTGTCCATCTTTCAACTTAAGTATATACTGCGACAAAGACCAATATTGTGTTTAATAATTTCGAAATAATGTCTCGATTTGACATGAATGAGTGTACTCTATTAGAATTAAGTAACGCACAGAAGTTCATAACATAATACTGCTAGCAATATAGACATGTTACAAGATAAATATTGGCAAACTGAACACAAGAATTAAGAAGAGTATAAAAGATAGTACTTACCCTTTACTTGAGACTGGATAGATCTGTCGACACTGTGGATGTATGTGTATTTATACGTTTTCAAATATCATAAATGTATAGAGGTTACTCGTGCGTCGACATTTACTTTGATGAACAACGCCAAAACATTTATAGTAACCACTAATCGATCCACAATAATTACTCAAATTAACCTTTTCGGTTAAAACTGGAAGCAATAAATCATTAAATATCATCATAAAATGAGGGTAAAATAAAGATTAATGTCCATATTAGGACGTCCGCTACTACATTCACATTATATGTTAATTTTTTTTATCCAAACATAATTTAATTTTTCAACGTGGCGACACACATGTTAATACAAACGCTTGTCCTATTGATTTATAATTGCATGTATCTTTAATGGATTTATATCTATAGTGTTCATGTTATTTATTCTTCTTTCCGTATAGCTATCTCGACATGTTCCGTGATGTATTCCATCCATTAAATCACCCCGTTCGTTAATTTTAATTCTACTTAGTTGTCCTTTATGATCGGACAGGCCTTTCAATTTGTACCTGTTCCATTGCGTATTAACGTTTGCGAGATGTTTTGTGGACTATATTGTCCCGGAGGTCTGCGTGTGGAGAGGTATTGGTGTATGTGGCGTTCCCTGTAGCAACTTAATCTCTCTTTTATACATGAAGAAATATTTATTTTATATATTTCACCAACTGTATAACACAACATGATAAATACGTTTGTGAAAAATGTAAATTAGAATTTTATACAGATGATAGTGCTATCTTTCACACAAAGATCCTAATATCATTAACACCATCAGTATTGGTCATTTTAATGAACTTGCAAATTGTAGTAATTGGTTATTTTGACAACCAATTGTCTTACATATTGGAAATCTGGATGCATTTTGGATCTAGGAGAAAACTAGCAAAGGTTGATAGTTTCAAAGAACAGTGTAATGGGTACAGGATAGAATCTAAAATATATATGTTAAGTATCTTTGAAGTGTTCTTCTACATCAATTGTTAGTAACATTGTTCAAAAGGTTAATGATAAGTATTTGAATAGGCAAAAATAATGGTTAAGTATGAACCTAAGAAAATGCTACATAATTCTTTACCACAATGTCATTTGATTATGCAGCGTCATCTTGGTGCAATAGTCTCTCAAATATATTGAGAAATACATTCCAAGTTGCTCAAACTAAAATCGTCAGATTCATTAATGGTCAATGGTTGTTTGTTTAGAAGTTTGATGAATGTGTGAGAAAACGTTTCTACAGAGTTCAGTAATCTTTGATAGCACTTTGATATGAAAACATATTGTCAAATCTATGTTAGAGACTGGAATTAATAATCTAAATTTATGGAGATCTGATAGATGACAGTTGTAGCATTAATCAGTTATATGTTAAACTGCATTCATTATGTACTATTAGTATCGTGTGTGATATTTCGTTTGGCATCAAGTACATGTGTAAGTACATTTGACTGGTTTATGTTGTATTACAAATACTTTATATAGTACATTTGTAAATGAGTTGGGGGGTTTTTATTACCATTTGACTGATTTGTAGTATGTGCCGGAGGCCTAACTATTTTACATTATATATTGTGGCTGTTGTTGTTAAATTGATAAATTGATTTATGAGGCTTTTTCCCCCTTTCATCCCACTATTACTGACTTTCTTGACTTCTTCCGTTTTATATTCCATCCTTTAAATGTCTCCTTATTGTCCCCCTAAATTGTCTATTCTTTTTAAACCCCAGTACTGACAGTTCCAAGGCTGTATATCGCTGTATTGATTTGATTTCTATTTATGTTTAAGATGCCCCCACCCTACACTGCCTATTGTTGGAGGCTTTCCTGACTTGTTCCGTGATGTATTTAATTCATTACATGTTCCCCCTAGTTGTCATCCTTGATTCTTTTTGTTGATCCTTAGGTTCGGACAGACATATGGGTAAAGCCACTAACCTTCTGTTAGCCAGCTGGATGACTACCTAAATTAATTTTGTGGGATTCAAAAGAGTGGCGGAGGGCAGGTGAGTTTGATTTATATGTTTGTTGATCGCTAAAAGCAACTGAAGGTGGATATACCACAAAAGCTTGGTAGTACATGTGCCAAATGTGCATCAAATAAGGTGATCACTGCCTTATTTGCAGAAATAACATTATGAAAACTAAAGACTTACTTAATGGTCCGGAAGCGTCTTTAATATTGGCGAGTCAGGTTTTTCTACTGACCATTTACCAAACATTGTATGTGACAAAAACACAAATCCCAAGTCTGCAACTTCTCAAAGTACAAAGTACGTGACAGTATGCGATGGCGCTAATGCAAATAATATTATTCCCTTTTATAAATTTTCTGTTTGAAGGATATCTTACTTCACATTTTGAAAAGTATGCACGGCTTGTCAAGGAATTCTAATAGGACTGTAAACCTTATTCTTTATGATGGACATAAATCCCATCGTTCAGTTACCCTGACCTCCTGGTCAAATTAGCTCAATACTGTAGTATTTGTACTCCACCACATTCTAATCATCACACTCAGCCGTTAAACTTGGGTCTTTTTGTGCCAATAAAGGGTACTTATACCAGGAGTGTAAATCGTACATGCACAGTAACCCAGGGATAGCCATAAACAAATATGAGGTAGCAAGGAACGCAGGAATTTATCTATTTGAGAGTGATATTATCTCACCAACCCAAACGTTTTCAGCTTCAATTTATCCTGAAAAGAGCGAACAGAAGTTCAAATTAATGTAGAAAAACAAACAGAACAAACCAGTTATTTAGAAAGTATAAACATAGCCAAAGCTGTCCAGAGACCACGAAAACATTCGCTTTCCATAAGAAAATAACTTGTAACCTACTTGATGAGCATAACATTGAAACTCTAACAGAATTTTAACAAAAAGCCAGTATGTTAGCCTTAAGTAAACTGAATTCAAATCATCACAATCGATCAAAGTAATTCATACACATCAAACACCAGAACCATCTCCAAAGCCATCACAATCTATCAAACATTCTAAATTTTGACGATTCTGAAAGCTATTTAATTGTTTAAAACTTCAGATTTACATTTAATTTACTTTGTTAAAGTCAGCCGTGCTCAAGACAGTTTAATTTAGTTATATGAGGCCTAAACATCGTCTGTTTTTATAATATAATTAAAATACATTAAGATTAGTGATGACATTACCCTGTAAATATGCCGGTGACCCGTTAATGTGTTGACTTATTTGACACATTTGTAACATTATAACTTTAATTGTATGCTGTTAGAAATTATTGGGATTAGATTGAAATTCATGATTTTTAACTTTTTCATTATTCATTAAGTACCGCGAGAATACAGATGTGCAGGGCACTTCAAAATCTGACATGACAACATGCGCTAAGTGCCACGGTTGAGGTATTGCCGCGATAAAATAGTCCTGCAAATAATTTAAATTACACATATATTTACGCTTTTATAAAAGTTTATACGTGAAACTTGTGAAAGAATACGTCTTAAAAAGTGAGTTTGACAGGATGTAAAATAGCAATATATTCATGTTTGCCGCTGTAATAAATGCATATAAAAAATAAGTGAATTATAATGGCGAATTATCTCGGAAATCATTACGTCAGGGTGAGGACATATCCACATTTTACCACCTCCTTTATGTTGACCAGCTGTAACAAAACCTTAGAAAATTAAATGATAGTGGGACAATCACCAAGGCAGGTAACCCTGCAAACGCAAACAACATCACACTTACTGCGTTGCCCTTTTTTATCTTCACATATAACATCGTTTTACGATACAGCAGGCAGTGCAATATCGATTAACTTGCAAAATTCTGAAATAATTCCTGTTTTCTTTCTATTTTGTTTTTCTTACGACTGCACAAGGTGTACACCCGTACGGTTTCCTGTCACTACTATGTTAATTATACGACAGCGACGTGTGGAATAATGTAACAGTTTCTGATAGTATTACTGCTAAGAGATTGTTAAGGAGATACGATACGAGGTATCAACGTTTGATCCAGATCTGATATGTAGGAAACTTGGTATGGACGCTATACGTTATAGTTGATTGAGATTCATTCATCCATCAATTCCAAAGGTAACTGTGTACCAAGTTTTAGAGTGGTTCTCATATAAGTGTATCCGATATTCATTATGATACGTTAAGTTGGGATTATTCCCGATATCTGTAATATATTATGCACCCTATAATTAAGGAGATTAATGTCTTTCGACAACTTCAGATGTTCTAGATTAATTCGTCCATCTATTCCAAAGACAACTGTGTATTTTGTTTTAAAGTGCAGCTCATCATTATATCCGACAACTCATATCTAAGTTGTGGTAAGAAATACCGCAACATAAAGACCAACAGTGCGATACATGTACATGTATGTTCATTTATTACATGAACATGCATGCTGCATATGACTGGCGTGAAAATGAACACGCACGCTAAGATTTTCTCTGACGTCACTGAAATTTATGTTTGACTTGCCAATGAACTATTCAGTATGGCTCCAGATAAAAAAAATCTGACATTTTTCGGAGCAGAGATAACCTCATATTAAATATGCACATGTTTATCGATGTCTAAAGACAACCATTATGTCATCATAACGACTTTTGTCATTTGATTTATATAAGTGTGAAATAATTTGCTTCATACTATCGAGAAGCAAATATTCATATAATAGAAAATGCGTACATTTGTATGTCATAACCATGACAATTATGTTTCTATTTTCTATATAGCGTTGTAATATTCATGTAAATTTACTGTACATGATTGTATGACATATCACAATTTAAAATGGAAAAAAATATACTGAATTGAATTGACTAATGATTTTATTATTGCCAAACGGATTATTATTGTCTAAATGTAATGAAATGTGTCACACATATATTTTGTTATGATAAAGAGCCTCGTGCAAGACACTTCCAAATGCATTTTGAGTGATTAATTTTATTGCAAAATGCGTTTTTATTACAGGTTGTATCACTGCTTGTTTGGATCTATTATTGATTGTGTTTCAAAGTTGAAAACCGTAGATTGTTAGTTTGGTAAATAATACTTATTCATTTCAAACTCATGCGTAATATGTAATTATTTACAGGAGTACAACCGTGCTAAAATGAAAGAGAAAATGCTACTTCATTCGACAAAATCGTGATGTGCAATGTTTTAAAAAACATAATAATCGTGAAAACAAATTCTCGCATATTTTCACGCTCGTGCTCAGTTTCAAATTATTCTAAAATATAGTTAAGCAATATAATGAATCACTTCGGTTAGCGCGGTCACGATTATGGTTTCTTTGAACAAAAATATTACTATCATAACGTAATTACTTTAATGTGTCACACAATATTATTTATTATGTGAGAAAATCATGTTTTAATCTCTTGAATTAGCCAAAATGTTATAACGGTGGTTTACAGTACATTGTCAGAGCAGTCTTCGTGTTTTATGTTTCAAATAAAATTGTTTTTCCCTGATAATGTAACCATGTGGCAATGAAATTCAACTGTCAAAAAAGAGTTATAAAATACCAAGCTAAAACCACATAAATTATTAATTGTCCTCATATTCTATATGAATTGTTATCTGAACTATTACATCTTTGATAGATACAATGGCTTTTGTTTCATTTAAAAGCAGAATTGAACACGTTGTTGTGTACATAGTGGACTTCACAGCGTTTATCGCGAACATCGCGAGAGCTCACGTTTGTGAACCTCAACGATTGTTTAGGTATAAGTAAACATTTTAACATTTTACTGTTAAAACTAACTAACAGTTCTTTATATATTAGTAGTGTTCAGTCGTATTATAGTAGAATGTAAATTTAAGTTGTTGAAAGATCGATTTAAAGAATATTCGGTCATTGTTGCTTATATTAAATGTGTTTAAAAAGTCTACCGAGAACAAAATAGTATCTGCACGTACATCGTATTGACTGTCAGTTTTAGATCTACCCATGAACTACTGTGTTTACAATATTTAAACAATACAGGAACGGTCTAGGCGAAATAATATAATGATACAAATACGTCTGTCCGGAAAAGCTGTGTGCTTGTGATTGTCTGCAAGAGACGTGGTTAATCTGGTTTGTTCTTCTCCTTAGACCTGTCCATATGCACAGAATGCCTGATCATGAGAATGGCAATAGCACGAAATTCCCACACATTAAATGAACTATATGTACATAAACATTATATTCAGGGGAAATGTTAGGGAAATCGAATTACATTGTATTACCAATCGCAGTCTGCGTAATCAACACATATTCAAGGCTTGGGACAGAATTTCATCGGAGTCATATTCCAACTCCACATCATTCACTTGAGACATTCTACGTTTTATTTTGTGAGTGGTTTTACATTGTGTCTGTCGGATATCGGCCTCGTACATCGGGCTTCTGTGAAAGAAAGACCTGTTCACGGGCTTCTTAAGGCATCGAGTGCTTTTAAGCCCTCGACTGTACAAGAAGCCCGTTCATGTCTGACTTTCATAGAAAGCCCTCGTACTCGTTTGATATCCTCTAAAATTTGTAAAACTATCTATGCACTGCTTAAAGCTACCGATGTACTGAATACGAAAGCCCATATTATTATTAAGCGATCAATATACTAACTACAGTGGACGGTGTATTGAGCATGTCGACCTGTCTGCGGAGCAAGGTGTTACAATGTAACAATGACCGGTTTACTTGGCACAGCGAGCTTTTGCTTGAGTACATCCATGTATGTTCAAAATACGAGGTACAACAACTGCTAACATGTACAATATACGAGGTACAACAACTGTTGACATGTACAATATACGAGATACAACAACTGTTGACATGTATAATATACGAGATACAACAACTGCTAAATATGTACAATATACGAGGTACAACGACTGTTAACATGTACAATATACGAGATACAACAACTGTTAACATGTATAATATACGAGATACAACAACTGTTGACATGTATAATATACGAGATACAACAACTGCTAACATGTACAATATACGAGGTACAGCAACTGCTAAATATGTACAATATACGAGGTACAACAACTGCTAACATGTACAATATACGAGGTACAACAACTGTTAACATGTACAATATACGAGGTACAACAACTGCTAACATGTACAATATACGAGGTACAACAACTGTTGACATGTACAATATACGAGATACAACAACTGTTGACATGTATAATATACGAGATACAACAACTGCTAAATATGTACAATATACGAGGTACAACGACTGTTAACATGTACAATATACGAGATACAACAACTGTTAACATGTATAATATACGAGATACAACAACTGTTGACATGTACAATATACGAGGTACAAAAACTGCTAACATGTACAATATACGAGGTACAACAACTGTTAACATGTACAATATACGAGGTACAACAACTGCTAAACATGTACAATATATGAGGTACAACAACTGCTTACATGTACAATATACGAGGTACAACAACTGTTAACATGTACAATATACGAGATACAACAACTGCTAACATGTACAATATACGAGGTACAACGACTGTTAACATGTACAATATACGAGATACAACAACTGCTCACATGTACAATATACGAGATACAACAACTGTTGACATGTATAATATACGAGATACAACAACTGTTGACATATACAATATACGAGATACAACAACTGTTGACATGTATAATATACGACATACAACAACTGTTGACATGTATAATATACGAGATACAACAACTGTTAACATGTACAATATACGAGATACAACAACTGTTAACATGTATAATATACGAGATACAACAACTGTTGACATGTATAATATACGAGATACAACAACTGTTAACATGTACAATATACGAGATACAACAACTGTTAACTTGTACAATATACGAGGTACAACAACTATTAGCATGTACAATATACGAGATACAACAACTGTTAACATGTACAATATACGAAGTACAACATCTATCCACATGTACAGTATACGAGGTACAACATCTAGCCACATGTACAATATACGAGATACAACAACTGTTAACATGTACAATATACGAGGTAAAACATATATCCACATGTATAATATACGAGGTACAACATCTATCCACATGTACAATATACGAGATACAACATCTATCCACACGTACAATATACGAGGTACAACATCTATCCACATGTACAATATACGAGATACAACATCTATCCACACGTACAATATACGATGTACAACAACTGTTGACGTGTACAATAAATTAAGTGCAACAACTGCTAACATGTACAATATACGAGTTACAATAACTGTTAACGTGTACAATGTACGAGATACAACAACTGCTATCATGTAAATATACGAGGTACAACAACTGTTAACATGCACAATATACGAAGTACAACATCTATCCACATGTACAATATACAAGATACAACAACTGTTAACATGGAAAAGCGGCATATATTCTGATAACAGCGGATAGTAGAAATGTTACAGTGACTCGCACGTAAACAGAGTGTACAGAGACCGGTACTCTGAATTCAGAGACAGGCCAGTTTATATGTGGTGGTAATCAGTTAATTGATCGTTCTACTTTTTACGTGGATTTACTCTATTGTCACTCCATTTAAGAAACAAGTAGCTGTACTTACTATCACTGATTATACGTAGTTTCCCCATTTCTGCTAGTCCAAATACTCCCAATTAATCAAACAGACAAATCTTTTTCGCCCCATCCTCATAGACGTTTGACTGCACGCTTTTCAACTGATAGCAGTTGTGTGTGCTTCTGTATGTGGAGGTATTGTTTTGTGTATGTGGTTTTCCATTTACAAAATTGATCCTTTCTTTACTATCTCACATGAAGCATTTTGAAACATTTATTATTTGCGCTACATGTGTCGGGCGCTATTTTGGCCTTTCTGTGTATGAAAAATGTTGTTTCAATCAAAACATAGGAAGAGGAGGCCTTGTTTCTTGACAGATATTGTCAAAAGTGTAATAAAATTGTTAATTATCGGGTGATGTGCAGTCGTTGTAAAACGAAACGCTTGTTCATCTATTAAAATAAGCTATACAGGCTTATGCGGGCTTAATTACCGGTATGTCATATACACGTAGCTTTTTGACCTGCTCAATGAAATACAGTGTACATGATATAGAAATCAAACAATCAAACAAGAAAACGTGTATTTCATGTTTTGAAACATCCATTTTCACGGAGATTTGTAAAACCAAACACACTAATAATTGTTAAGACACTACTTACTTCAAGATTTCGTCGATGATACAAAAAAGAAAATAATGACTGCAATTATCTTGATGAATTGTGCTGATGTAGCATTGACGTCTTGCTGTGTGGTTTCTTGTTACATCACACGAGCTTAAAAATCAATCGCGTAAACTTTTGTAATGTTACAAAACATGACAACAAAGTGTTTTAAGTGACAATTTCTTATATATTTATTGGCACCTCAACGCTTACTTGGTTTTTATTACTGGAATGAAATAAACATGTTGAAGTACAGACGAACTAAGACACACATTTTAATGTTAAATATCAATGATACAATATCACGCACGTCCCGTATGGCGTATTGTCATGAATATAGGTCTGTCTTATACACAGGTTATCGTATGACTGTCAAACTTTAAAAAGTGCTATCATCTAACAATACCACTTAAAATGGTAAGAGGCATTGTAATAGGGCTTTTGAAAATTAAGTTGTTAACATGTTTGGTGCATTAAGAACTTTAATGAGGTAATGATAAAAACAACATAATAACATAATCTAGCTACTAGTCCTATGACCGTAGGCGCAAATTTTATATCCCGTTTATGTAACGCCTTTGCTGCCTCATTATACAAGTTTTTGTGTGTATTATGTGAAGTCTTTAAACTATCATGTACAATCTCCATAACGCCATGTGTACTGATCAATGTTAGGTGCATTCTCCATTTCGTTGTGTGCACACATGTTTTAAAGTTGAAATAGGCCATTCTAAAAAGGATTATGTGGACAATCCCTTTTTAAATTGGACAGGCTTATATATAAATGCATTAAAGATACAGGCATTTATAAATCAATAGGACAGGCGTATGTATGAACTTGTTTATACACGTTTAAAAATTAAAAACTGATTGGG
Source organism: Mactromeris polynyma (assembly GCA_032209605.1). Classification (NCBI taxonomy): domain Eukaryota; kingdom Metazoa; phylum Mollusca; class Bivalvia; order Venerida; family Mactridae; genus Mactromeris; species Mactromeris polynyma. Next base: position 19,340,108 of record JASFXZ010000008.1, read on the forward strand.
TTCAAGTTTAATATGTAATGTGAATCTAGTAGCTGGCGTCCTAATATGGACATAAATCAAGTTTGTTTTACGCTCATTTTATGATGATATTTAATGATGCATGGTTTGCAGTTTTAACCGAAGAACTTTATTTTGACTAATTATTATGTACCGATTAGTGGTAACTCTAAATTTATTGGTGTTGTTCATCAAAGTAACTGTCGACGCACGAGTTACCTCTATACTTCTATAGGACTTGAAAACGTATAAATACACAGACATCCACAGTGTCGACATATCTTGACAGTCTCAAGGAAAGGGTAAGTACCAAATTATATACTGTACTCTTCTTAATTACCAATATTTACCTTATAACATGTCGATATTTCTAGCAGTATTATGTAATGAACTTCTGTCCGTTACTTAATTCTAATATTGTACATTCATTTATGTAAAATCGAGTCAACTTTTCGAAATTATTAGTAAAAACATTGTTATTTGTCACAGTCTATACTTAAGTTTAAAGACTTACGTTCAAGACATATTAAGTTGTTACAGGACAATCCACATACATTAGTGACAGCGAGCAAAAATTTTGCAGTCACGTAATGTACATATTATTTAATGTAATTTAAACAAACCCTTTAAACGTCTATTCTACCTTCGCTATGAGCGTGATATGTCCGGTATTTGTTTATCAGTACATTTTGCAAGCTTTCAAAAAAACTGTATTTTGTTGTTTAAGTTATATCTCCGTGTAAATTCGTCGCGAGCAGTTACATAACATTTTACTGCTTGACATATAACTACTATTTAGTGCTTCCTGAAACCGATCTGAACATTACGATCAAATTGATCTTCGATATTGTAATATTGGATATTGATATTCCCGAGAGTAAATCGGATGGTGTGCAAACATTCTTCGGTTCTCCTACGCAAGAAGCATTCGTGTTTTAGTCGATTGAGATGTCTTGTTTGCGCTATGTTTCCGTACGCGTTAGTTGCATTCAAACGGAAAAAATAAAAATTACTGAATGATGTGCATTTGACGAAACACAGGTTCCTCCGACAAACATATTAAAATTCGGTATTTCACGAATTCTGATCGTAATTTTGTATGAATGCACATAAATCGGAACTCGGTTTTAAATTTCAATACGTGTCTGAATCACCAAACAACAAAAACTGACATTCGCTGTAACGTACATTGTACATACATTAATACGGACACTATCGCACCACTGTTGACAAAAGTTCTTGTGATGCATTAAACCTGTAGTTTGAAACAAAAAATGCAAAGTAAACAAGGATCTCTCGTAATCAAAACAGAATTAATTGTCATGAACTGTCTGTTTCGAAATTGCGATACGTTTCTATCCGCCTTGTCTACGCTGTATAACTTACATGAAGGCAAAAACCGTTAATTAATAATAACTCATAATAAGTAGCTACTTATTCTCTCTTCCAAACAGAAATTAATACTACAGGCACTCGTGAACAGACAAAACAAATACAAATGTATTACATATCAGCTGTGCTTTACTTTGCTACCAATATATATTATAGTTAAGCTGTTTTTGTCTACTTTCCTATTTGACAATATTAAGTTAGCTGTATATTGTTCTATTTTCAGTCAACAATGAATACGCTCATCATTTTATCTGTCCTCGTTGCGGCCTGTGTGGCTCATCCACGTGGATATGGTTACGGTGGTGGATATGGTGGATACGGTGGTGGATATGGTGGATACGGTGGTGGATATGGAGGATACGGTGGTGGTTATGGTGGAATGAGGGGAGGCTACGGTGGAATGATGGGAGGATACGGTGGAATGATGGGAGGCTACGGTGGAATGATGGGAGGCTACGGTGGAATGATGGGAGGCTACGGTGGAATGAGGGGAGGCTACGGAGGAATGAGGGGAGGCTATGGAGGCTACGGTGGAATGATGGGAGGCTACGGTGGAATGATGGGAGGTGGATACGGTGGCTATAGAAGGACATATCCACATTATAAGCACCACTGCAAACATTGCAAAAAATATCGTGGTTGATCCATGATCATGTAATTTTCTGGTATGATTTTAAGTTTATAAATGTATAGATATAATGTGCTTTTTTCATGTTAATGACGTTCAATTTTGATATAGTTTTGTAAATGCATAAAGTAATTGTTTATAGGCTTACTACTTTTGTAAATTGTCATTTTCTTCTCACGAATTGCATGCTATTTTTTTTGTTTGCAGAACATGGTGCAGTATCGGCCATTGCTGAATGCGAAACCGAAAATGGATTAACGATTTTGATACCTTCGCTGAAGTGTGATCACATTTCTTTAATAAATCAATTGCATCAAAAACCCCATGTGTTGTCTTTTTTGTACATTATAGAAGACGCATAAAAGGAACCAGAAAGATATGTGTGTACACGAAGTAAGCATAGCTTTCAAAATATGCAGTTGGTGAAAACATCTATAACAGAAATAAATTAAGGCTTATGTCAAATATTGACCATTATAACACGCTACCACACATCGCCTTGATTCCACTACCGTTACATTCACACGCTGCTGTATAATCCAGTATATTTTGATATTTGACCTTACGTTCCTGATACTAAATTCCATTGGTCGGCACGATCACGGGACTACTGAGTTCATAATATATGGGTATTTTCCAGTGCTATAACCAATCAAATGTGTACACAATGTATTACCTTTCGTGTCGAGGGAAATTTTGACTATCTAGCTAATCGGTTTTAGCATTTATAGAAGGCACTGTTTCGTTCTTTCATCGAGGATTGCACCGATACGTATTACAATGAGATGACGCATTTTAAAATATACGTAGCGGAATATAAATCACTACACAGATAAGGCATCGGTATAATTTAGGCATTCCGATAAAACGATAGATTTATTCAACAGAACCATTTCTATGACGGGGAATGTTGTCTATTCAATGCACACTCGCATAAGCTTTACTAACACATGTTGACTGTCCTACTTTTGGGACATCAGCGTGTCGTTGTAAGCGGCTCGCTGAATGGCAGTGTACGCATGTTGATTCGCCTGTCTAAAAATAGACAATATCAGTTGCGCCGGTGTTAAAAAGCAGAGGGTGAATATGAAGGTACTGGAATAAGCGCCCGATGCTAGAGGAGAGTACCATTGTTCTTGAAGACATGATAAATCAAAGCACTGAAAGTGCTGACAGCAACGGGCTCAATGCAGATCAAAGACGTTACTTTGACATATATTTATCTATCACAATTATTCTTTCAATAACACTTTGTTATGTCAGTATATTAAATAATATAGGAGCTAAACAAACACGATTATATACAAATAATTGGTATAGACAGTCAGAGTGATGGACGGAGAAGAAGTAAATAGTATCTTAATGTTGATTATATTCATGTTTCAATGCAATCCATTGAAAACTAATGTATTTTGCAACATTATCTATAATGTTGTTACGTGTGTTCTAAAGGGAGACTTCAGTTCAAAGGGACAGAATTCTTAAACATTTTGATGGATGCAAATTTATGTCTTCTACATTTATGTACACATCATGTATCATGGTACTTGTATTATCAAATTGCATTGCAATCCCTTAAAAACTGAAGAAGTAGTTAGCCACACAAACTACACATGTTGTATATTGGACAAAAAAAACAATCGACCGTCTTACAGGATGACAATAAAACAAAAAGTATGTGAATGTTTTCAATTAAGAACAATTTCCGTAAATCGTAGATATTCAACGGAACAATGACTGAAAATTGTATTTCCCATGATTTGTTCATTGTTCTTTTGATATATTACATGTGTAACCGTTTTCTTGTGTATGTAACGTGCGGTTGAATATCGGTGATCTCTGTAGCAATTCAATTTTGGGCTGCAGTACTTTAAGTAAGCGATGGGTAAGCCTGAAACCTTTTTGAGGGGGGAGTTTAAATCACATTAACTCAAAATGAGAATGATAGAAAATTCCTGATGCCTTTCATGTTATTTATTTTGCTACAGTGTGTTGTTCTCTCTCATTCTGATATAAAAATGTAGTCACCGAGAACAGGACTGACCGAGACGGTTTGATTACTTGGTGTACTAATTTATTTATAATGTATATTTGTTGTGGGAAATGTCATCATATAAAACCTGTAGCTCTGAAAAATGTAATGGAAAGATATGTTTCAATGATAATGACGTAATGCATAGAGAAGCAAACGACGGTTTGTCCTCCACGTTGCCTCTTTAAATCACCTAGCTGTTCCTTATGGTCGACCAGTCATTGTGCCCCTGTTCCCATATGTATGTGCCCTTGAGCCTCCTCGGATGCCTTGTGTTTTATAGATGTTTCGCCCGGAGGTCTATGTGAGCAAGCACTGCTTTATGTATGTGGCGTTCCCTATAGCAACTTATTATCTCTCTCTTTAAATAAAAACCCAGCTGATCAACAAAATTATACCCCAAAAAACGCAGACAAATATTGTACAGCACGACACGAAACGGTGACAAAAAAATATTAATATAACGCTTAAACATTAGAAATAATAGTAAAACTCTACTCCATCCTCCTCCTTTTCACTTGAATTGTTTTGATAATCTGCCAGCCAGTTCATTATTGCCCTAAAGATAATTACCCTTACACCTCCTCAGCTCGTATGTTTTGCATGCTGATGTTTCCATGGGATGTGGGAGATATTGACTTGAGAATTTAGCGTTCCCTGTACCGACTTAGTCCTTCCTTTATATTTATATAAACTATGTATCATATGCCGTAGATCTGGTATTGTACTTTCGTGAAAGGGATTTCATACTGAGCATTTATCTAGTTCATATGTCTTACCCAGTGCATTTAATGACACCACGTGTGATAATACCCTTCATACAGACACCCTTTTCATATATGGTAACTACAACATACCATAGACACCGTCAATAAAATAAAGTCAATGGTTCAGATGAGTTACATATTTTCTTAATTTCATTTGTTCATTACCACTGATAGATTTATTTTCTAAATGTATTATTATTATCATTCTTTAGACGGAAATATCCCCCGATGTATATCTTGCGGGGATAACATTTTACATGTTTATATGACCGCACTCATTAAATTTTGTAAAAATCTCCTACACAGAGCTATATGGTTGACACACTAAGTAAATTATTTTAGAAATGCTTCATTCAAATTCTGCCTGTCACCATCGAGTATAACCGAAACAAGGTTCTTCATACGCGGAGTTTCACTGTGTTAAGTGAGAATATGATCCTTGTATACTACAACGCACAACTTGCTTGGTGATTGACCCGTTTACAGTTGGTCATCACGCTTCATCGTCTGCTTGTGTCACGACCGGACTGGTTGAATAATATTTGATTGCTATGCATACAGAGAGATGCGGAAGGAATGTTAGCCTTGTTTTGCCCTTAATGGGTTCTCTCCAGTTGATTGGGTACAAATGAGTTTTTGACGTTTTATTTATTTATGCATTGTAATATATACTGTGTAATAATTATGTGTTTATTAAATGAGCTATACTTTCGTGAGCCTGTGTTGTTTTCCCGTAGGTCTGTGTTGGAGGCACTGTCTTATGTATGTGGCGTTCCCTGTAGCAACTTGTTCTATCTTTTTTATACACTATATAAATACAATGTGTTCCAAGTTTAACATATCATTTATGTCTCCTGTCCCAAGTATTAATATTTTTTCACGACTACTTGTGCTTTTGAGATGCCTATTCTCGCTGTATATTGCATTCACATAACAGTTACATCGATAGCTCGGGAACGCTGGGGTCCATCTGAAAAGCTCAAGTTATCCGATGTTTCGAGTGACCCGGAGTTTCCATCATTTCCTTATCATAATTAAAGTAAAGTCAAATTCTTAATAAGAGTAGTAGACTTTCATTACTTATTGTTGTTTTACAGACGAAATTAAGTTCATAAATACACGTGTTCAATCCGGATGTTTGTTTCAAGCTTGCACCGTTATATTTATGCGTCGTGGAAATCGCCCCTAAGTTGAAAGGTTAACGATCGCATAATTAAATTCTCATGATTTTTTTTCATCATTATCATCTCAAATGGCCTTTTTAATTGACATTTCTATGTATTTTTCATTTTGATGACACTTAATAAATTACATCGTTTGAAAGCTATGCATGTTTGTTAACCTTTGCTATATCTCTTGTAATGTTTATATGCTACATAAAGACATAACACGTGCGCTGTATGCTGCTTACTTTATTTAAATAAATGTGATCACTTTTCAGTAATAATTTTTCAACGAAATAGCGAGTCCATTAGCAGTTCCAAATTCAGAAATGGCTGAATAAACACCGATCCAATGTCCGGTAAAAATAAATAACATGCATGTAAATTCGTAAACAAAATTGAAAAAAACAACCTGTGCGTCTTCAATAACTAAAGTAGAAAATAAATATTAAACGTATATGCGATACAATTCGATTATGTCATTATGCACATGGTTCATAATTCTATACAACTTTATCAACACGAATACGTACCATGGCTTATCCATAATATAGATATTTGCAGTATTTGCAGCGCCTGTAGTATGGGTATTTCTGTCGATAATAGGGATAATAGCCACCATAACCACCATAATCTCCCATCATTCCGTATCCACCGTATCATCCCATCTGTCCTTAACCACCATAACCACCGTAGCAACCGTATCCTCCATAATCACCAAACCGCCATAACCACCGTAACCACCGTATTCGCCATATCCACCGTAACCATCGTATCCACCATATGGAAAAGCCACAGCGGCAGCAACGAGGAGAGATAAAATGATGAGAGTCTTCATGGTTGGCTGGAGACGTAAGAAAATAACTCTGATGTTTGAACATCCGGATCAACTGTGGCTAATACATAAAACATTTATGTTTTGCCATTTTTATGTACTCGGGTGTCAGTAGTAGATATGAGAATATATGTTTCTTGAGCTTTTACCTTATTTGCATTTATCCTTCGTAAATAAGGCTGACGGAAAATGATTACAATTCGATATGAGCATTACTTGTCAATTAATGTTATTTATATATATAAAAGACGAATCCTGCATATGGCACACAAACAATTTCATCTTCTCGCTACTAATTAGATCATTTTCTCCTTAGATAAACTTATATTAATTTGGCACACCGAGCCACAGGCTAGTCGACCGGGATGCTTCGAATATTTACGATCGGTTTGTATTAGATTTATTTTAAAGATATTTATATGCTACTCTCAAAACGAAATGTTTGTTATGATCAGCATCAATATCTCTTTGGATAAAGGGAGAGAACCACGTGAATTATACATGTTGTTGGAGGAAATGATCCTGTTTCTTTGAGTAATTTAATCAATACTTAACAGAATATCCTACATTACTCTCCTTTAGCGTCGGGCGCTTATTCCGATACCTTCATAATCACCCTCTACTTTATAACTCCCGCACGACAGATATTTTCTATTTTTGGACGGTACCTCTCAGGTACCGTCTATAGTAGTGTGGCAATTTGAGAGGCATACATCAATTGGTTCCCGTTTTCAAAACACAAAAAAGACTGAAAGCCGGGAACCAACTAAAAACGTCCACATCCCAAGTTCTCACAACGAAGTAGTCCCAAAATTCACCCGACGAAGTAGTACGAGTATCATAAATGATTAAAGACAACGAAATGTTGATAAATTGACGTGCTAAAGTGGTTTGTTATAAGCTGCTTATATCAAGTTCAAAGGGTTTAAAGACGATTCGGTTACGATGGTTGTTTTTTGCGCATTGCTTTAAGAATGCACACTATGTAAGTATGTACGGAAGAGGCGTAGTTACGTCTGGATGGGCGGGACTTTTATGCATGGTGTGCGTCATTTTATCTGGTTGTTACCGTGTATTGGACCAAACAGTGTACCCGACTTCTATGTTGTGCTTCAATATTGACATACATTCGACCAAAGATGCATCAATAGGCACCTAACTTGCATGATGTTCGTGATTTGATATAGTTGCTAGCGTATACATAGTGTGCATGCTTAAACGGTGTTCATTTAGGACCCTCTTTGATCAACGCTTATTTGACTCTTCAACGAGTTGCCAGCTTGGCTACAGAGACGGGTGGTACCGTCCACAGCAGCTTTTGTGTTTTAATAAGTCATGCGTCCACAGCCATTCAGCGAGCATCTTGCAACGACTCGCTAATGTCCCAAAAGTAGGACAGTATACTTGAGTAAGAAAAGCTTGCGAGTGTGCATTGAAAAGACAGTTTTCACTGTCATGGAACTGCCACTATGACAATGAAAATTGCTAGAAATAAATCTAATGTAAGTGACTATCGTTTTGTCACTAAATCGCCAAAATTATTCCGATGTGTAGTGATTTGAGCTGTCGACGCGGAATCTGCGTATATTTTAAAATCGTCATCTCGTTACTCAACATCTCGTTACTCAAATTCGCCACTCTATTTGTAATACGTGTCTGTACAATCCTCGATGAAAGAACGAAATGGGTAAATGCTAAATGACATGAAATAAAACCGATTAGCTAGATAGTCAAAATTTCCCTCGTCTCGAAAGGCTACATATGAAACAAGCAAGTCATGAAACATTGGTGAATTTTGAAACACAGGCACTAGCTCTTTTACATTTAATCATTCATTTATCTGCCTTCTATCTTTCTATAATTAAATAACGCACTATCTGAACATCGTCAGAAATAATACACCAAATATAATAGGCAATTGTAATTTTAAATTAAAAGGTCACAAAAAAAGAGAAAAAACATAATGTAAATTAATATGAGCAATAATACAAATTCAGAACGCTATTGTGTTATTATTCTAACGTGGTACGTTAACGTGATCTCCTCTGGTTACAAACAAAATAGGTGTTAACATTTGAGAAAAGTGCAGGTAACAATTTATGTGGCACTGGTCAAAATATTGTGGGCACAAATGTTATTACGAGGGAAAAGTAACACAGTTTGATAATACACTGACTGGAAGACCGTGTGTGATCACTTAAAAGTTAAAACGTAACAACAGTTGTCATTCGAGCGTTGGATTGCTCCAGGTGCTCATGGCGAGATTACAAATTAGAATTCAGCGTAAATGCATTTATCTTTAATTGTGCGTATGAAAATGTATAACATTAAAGCTATCTTGAATTATGACGACGTTTTTGTTGACGCGAGAATTTTTCGCACAATTCGTTGTCTCAAAACTCTCCGAGCAAGCATCGTAATTTCCTTATCGTCAGTATATGATTATGTAACTTTCCGCCGCTTAATTTAATTTGTTAACACAAACGATGGCACATGCTCACAGCCATTTATACTTATCTCTTATGGCAATGTAATTATTACCGAACATTAACTCTTTAGAATCTGTAAATTACTATAAAACTAGTAATGTTGCTGTTGATACTTATAACCAACTATAATCAATACATTTAAAAGTGCTAACATTAGACCTCTTCTGAAGAAACCTGATTTTGACCCAAACGTACTGAAAAACTACAGACCAGTCTCAAAACCTTCCTTTTTTATCAAAGATTTTAGAAAAGATTGTAGATGTGCGTATATTGAGAACCATCTTACAGAAAACAGTTTGCACGAGCCATACCAATCAGCTTACAGAAAGTTTCATCCCACTGAAACAGCGCTACTTAAGGTGCAAAATGACATCCTTCAGTCTCTAGACAATAATTGTGTTACTATCCTTGTATTGCTTGACCTATCAGCCGCATTTGACACCATAGATCACAATACACTGCTAAGTCGTTAAGAAAATCACTATAAGATTTCTGGTAATGCTCTTGCTTGGATTTCTGCATACTTGAATGACATAATTCAGACAGTGTGTGTTGAGGGTAAACTTTCAGAACCTGTACTAATGAAATATAGCGTTCCACAGGGATCTGTCTAAGGCCCAAATTATTTTACTATGTACACAAAGCCAGTAGGCACTATTTGTCTAAGTCATGGACTATTGCATCACTTTTACGCTGATGATTCACAGCTGGACATATCATTTAAACCTATAGACTGTGTCTCAAAGTCTGAAGCATTACGTCGCATTGAATGTTGTCTGACTGAAATTATTGCCTGGATGAATGGCAACATGTTAAAACTAAATGCTGAAAAGACGGAAGTAATGTTGTTGTCCTCAAAACACAATCATGGTTGGAGAATCCTCAATAAGCTTGTCGGACTCTATCAGAAATCTAACTTCACGCCATGACCATATAACACCAGTGCTAAAAGAACTCCATTGGTTACCTGTGTGTCAACGGATTAATTACAAAATTATAGTGTATACGTACAGTGCCCTCAGTACATTAAAGAGTTGTTGAATGTTGAACAGACCAACTAGAGACCTTCGTTCCAGCAGTACATTGACATTAGTGGTCCCACGGACCAGAACTGTTACATTTGGTAACCGGAGCTTTAGCCATGCTGCTCCGAGCTTATGGAATGCTCTCCCTTGCTCAGTCCAAAGTGCTCAGTCTTTGAATATTTTTAAGAAACAGTTGAAAACCCATCTTTTTTTAACTATTATGCAAACTGAACTTCGGGTTTAAACAAGTACATGACGGGTTTTTTAATCAAGTACAGTTACTTCTATTTTTTATCTTTCCTAAATACCATAGGATTTTATGCTCCTTTTTTTTACCTTTTCCGTATGAGTTGTATATGGAAATATTGTTTCAGGCTGACTTTAATTTAAGTCAGTGTTTTAAAGTTTGTGTTTTTTTAGAATGTTATATTCTAATCTATGCTATGTGCATTTATGTTCTTATTGTAAAGCACTTTTGAACATATTTATAATATGAAAAGAGTGCTATATAAATTTGGTATAATAATAATAATAATAACCGGTATCAATTATTCCAGTTGCAATTCTGGTGATATTAAATGTAAAGACTATTATTGTTTATTTTAATAAAATACAACATCTGCTCTACTTACCGGTTTTATAACATATGCAATGAAAAGATGTAGTAAAAGCAGGTCACTGTTGTAAAATGAAATCCTAAAGACAAAAGGACTTACCTCTGTCTAGAGATTCGCAGATATTGTTTGTCGTGGTCCGGAATGAGCATGTTATACTGTTTGTTTGGTTCGATTATTAATCGAACTTGAAATTTAAAAAAATAGTAAATGGTTATTAATTTGATAAATAATACCAATTACAAATGTAGTTTTAATGTTTTTAAAGACGTGATTTTATCAACGTTTCAATCGTCATTTAAATCGATTAAAGAAAATGCCTCATCATTTTACAATAAAAGTAAGGGCATGACGCGTACGTAATTAAACATAAACTTCAAACTATCTTACCGTGTTGGTTTAGTGTTTCACTCTCCATGCACTTAAACAGCATTTAAACGAGATAATGCATGCTAATAATGCTATTAATAAAATTAATGAAGACACATGTATGCAATATATATTATAATGAAGACTCAATAGTGTTCATAAAAACAAACATCACGACACAATTACACAAAAAGCAATCCATGTTACTCCAACCGCGATCTGTTACATTCCGTATAAAGTTTTGTTATGTAGTCTTACGACAATGCCAGATATAGAGGATATTTGTTGATTTCGACGGAAGATCGAATATTATTTCACGAGTGGTCAAAAGAAATATATATTTTCATAGATCTATTTGGTTATCATAATTTATACAATTTAGTAGTATTTAACCTCTACCATAATAATAAAAATGTGAACTATTGTAGATATTTGTCATAATTTTTTACTTAATTATATAAAAAATAAAATCGAAAAATCGAAACTAAGCAACAAACCAGCTCTGCATATTGTAGAAATGGCGGTATACATAAGAATACAAAGTTTGGAAAGCGAAACACTGCTGAATTAAATTGCTGTTCCATCAAGTATATTGATATAATGTATTAAATGCATTTAACATTTGTTATGAATATTTTGTTTAAATTTGTGCCAGTAGCTGTTTGCATAGTGCTTGAAATCAAATAAATAAAGAGAAATGGTGGGAGATCATCGCGAAAATATATGATATTTCAGATACATTGAAAATTGATCATTAAACGCATATATTATCATTATTTGGTTGATATTTTCACTATTTCATATCATTCAGAACTTAAATTTCTCATTTCATAAGCATATGCAGGCCCAGATCCACCGGGGGGGGGGGGGCAAGGGCTCCTAAAATGGATATTCGTCAAAAATGGTCGTAATTGCGACGTTGAAAATACTTCGGTTACTGACGTTTATCCAATTTGCAAAAACAACAAAATTCCAACGTTAAACCAACGTCGGGGTTTGCTGGGATAGAACTCATTTGTTAAATTAGCTTCTCAATATTAGTGCCTCATTTTGTTCACTGTAAATGGTCGCTCACTTTGAGAAGTGAGCCGTCGATTTATTTTTTCGGAAAACTGTGACTAACACTACGGCTCTTTTGAAAATATTTTGGTTTGAGCCGCACGCTAGTGCATTGCTCATTTGTGTGAGTCTTTGTAAAACACATTTCTGGTTTGATCTCATGTTGTGAGTTTACGTACCAACTCTTCTGGTTTGAGCCGCACGTGAGTGCATTGCTCATTTTGTTTTAGTCTGTTTATATTTTAGTCCTGTTTCCTCATTGTCCGTGGAGATAGCCGGACAGCGATGCCCATTAATCACCATTTCGCACAGTCTTGTTAATATGTATATTTTTCTACTTTGCTCGTAGTGCATGGTTGCTGCCTTCCAGTGTAAAATGAGTTGTAAATAGTCAATTTTCACATTTTCTTATTACATGTACTTTTAGGTAATCATTTCTATGTGAGTAGACTTGTTTTTAAGTCGTTATTTTGCCAATGTTCTGAGTCATCTATCATCTTAGCATCATAACACTATTACCTTCATGTTTTTCACATCGCTGTACTCCTTCGCTACCACAATCTCTCATTATTTTCTATCATTCTCATTTTGAGTTAATGTGATTTAAACTCCCCCCTCAAAAAGGTTTCAGACTTACCCATCGCTTACTTAAATTACTGCAGCCCAAAATTTAATTGCTACAGAGATCACCGATATTCAACCGCACGTTACATACACAAGAAAACGGTTACACATGTAATATATCAAAAGAACAATTAAACGTATATTGAAATCATGGGAAATGCAATTTTCATTCATTGTTCCGTTTAATATCTACGATTTAAGGAAATTGTTCTTCATTGAATACATTCACCTACTTTTTGTTTTATTGTCATCCTGTAAGTCGGTCGATTGTTTTTTTCAGTCCAATATACAACATGTGTAGTTTGTGTGGCTAACTACTTCTTCAGTTTTCAAGGGATTGCAATGCAATTTGATAATACAAGTACCATGACACATGATGTGTGCATAAATGTAGAAGACATAAATTTGCATCCATCAAAATGTTTAAGAATTCTGTCCCTTTGAACTGAAGTCTCCTTTTAGAACACACGTAACAACATTATAGATAATGTTGCAATGGATTGCATTGAAACATGAATATAATCAACATTAAGATACTATTTACTTCTTCTCCGTCCAAGTACCATGATACATGATTTGTAGATGTGGAAGACATAAATTTGCTGTGCATCCATCAAAATGTTTAAGAATTCTGTCACTTTGACTGAAGTCTCCTTTTAATAACATAATGTAATAACATTATAGATAATGTTGCAAAATACATTAGTTTTCAATGGATTGCATTGAAACATGAATATAATCAACATTAAGATACTATTTACTTCTTCTCCGTCCATCACTCTGACTGTATATACCAATTATTTGTATATAATCGTGTTTGTTTAGCTCCTATATTATTTAATATACTGACATAACAAAGTGTTATTGAAAGAATAATTGTGATAGATAAATATATGTCAAAGTGACGTCTGTGATCTGCATTGAGCCCGTTGCTGTCAGCACTTTCAGTGCTTTGATTTATCATGTCTTCAAGAACAATGGTACTCTCCTCTAGCATCGGGCGCTTATTCCAGGACCTTCATATTCACCCTCTTCTTTTTAACTCCCGCGCAACTGATATTGTCTATTTTTAGACAGGCGAATCAACATGCGAACACTGCCATTCAGCGAGCCGCTTACAACGACACGCTGATGTCCCAAAAGTAGGACAGCCAACATGTGTTAGTAAAGCTTATGCGAGTGTGCATTGAATAGACAGCATTCCCCGTCATAGAAATGGTTCTGTTGAATAAATCTACCGTTTTGTCGGAATGCCAAAATTATACCGATGCCTTATCTGTGTGGTGATTTATATTCCGCTACGTATATTTTAAAATGCGTCATCTCATTGTAATACGTATCGGTACAATCCTCGATGAAAGAACGAAACAGTGCCTTCTATAAATGCTATAACCGATTAGCTAGATAGTCAAAACTTCCCTCGACACGAAAGGTAATACATTGTGTACACATTTGATTGGTTATAGCACTGGAAAATACCCATCTATTATGAACTCAGTAGTCCCGTGATCGTGCCGACCAATGGAATTTAGTATCAGGAACGTAAGGTCAAATATCAAAATATACTGGATTATACAGCAGCGTGTGAATGTAACGGTAGTGGAATCAAGGCGATGTGTGGTAGCGTGTTATAATGGTCAATATTTGACATAAGCCTTAATTTATTTCTGTTATAGATGTTTTCACCAACTGCATATTTTGAAAGCTATGCTTGCTTCGTGTACACACATATCTTTCTGGTTCCTTTTATGCGTCTTCTATAATGTACAAAAAAGACAACACATGGGGTTTTTGATGCAATTGATTTATTAAAGAAATGTGATCACACTTCAGCGAAGGTATCAAAATCGTTAATCCATTTTCGGTTTCGCATTCAGCAATGGCCGATACTGCACCATGTTCTGCAAACAAACAAAATAGCATGCAATTCGTGAGAAGAAAATGACAATTTACAAAAGTAGTAAGCCTATAAACAATTACTATATGCATTTACAAAACTATATCAAAATTGAACGTCATTAACATGAAAAAAGCACATTATATCTATACATTTATAAACTTAAAATCATACCAGAAAATTACATGATCATGGATCAACCACGATATTTTTTGCAATGTTTGCAGTGGTGCTTATAATGTGGATATTTCGTTCTATAGCCACCGTATCCACCTCCCATCATTCCACCGTAGCGTCCCATCATTCCACCGTAGCCTCCCATCATTCCACCGTAGCCTCCGTAGCCTCCTCTCATTCCACCGTAGCCTCCCCTCATTCCACCGTAGCCTCCCATCATTCCACCGTAGCCTCCCATCATTCCACCGTAGCCTCCCATCATTCCACCGTAGCCTCCCATCATTCCACCGTATCCTCCCATCATTCCACCGTAGCCTCCCCTCATTCCACCGTAGCCTCCATATCCACCATATCCACCACCGTATCCACCACCGTATCCACCATAACCACCACCGTATCCACCATATCCACCACCGTAACCATATCCACGTGGATGAGCCACACAGGCCGCAACGAGGAGAGATAAAATGATGAGCGTATTCATTGTTGACTGAAAATAGAACAATATACAGCTAACTTAATATTGTCAAACAGGAAAGTAGACAAAAACAGCTTAACTATAATATATATTCGTAGCAAAGTAAAGCACAGCTGATATGTAATACATTTGTATTTGTTTTGTCTGTTCACGAGTGCCTGTAGTATTATTTTCATTTTGGAAGAGAGAATAAATAGCTACTTATTATGAGTTATTATTAATTAACGGTTTTTGCCTTCATGTAAGTTATACAGCGTAGACAAGGCGGATAGAAACGTATCGCAATTTCGAAACAGACAGTTCATGACAGTTAATTCTGTTTTGATTACGAGAGATCCTTGTTTACTTTGCATTTTTTGTTTCAAACTACAGGTTTAATGCCTCACAAGAACTTTTGTCAACAGTGGTGCGATAGTGTCCGTATTAATGTATGTACAATGTACGTTACAGCGAATGTCAGTTTTTGTTTTTTGGTGATTCAGACACGTATTGAAATTTAAAACCGAGTTCCGATTTATGTGCATTCATACAAAATTACGATCAGAATTCGTGAAATACGGAATTTTCATATGTTTGTCAGAGGAACCTGTGTTTCGTTAAATGCACATCATTCAGTAATTTTTATTTTTTCCGTTTGGATGCAACTAACGCGTACGGAAACATAGCGCAAACAAGACATCTCAATCGACTAAAACACGAATGCTTCTTGCGTAGGAGAACCGAAGAATGTTTGCACACCATCCGATTTACTCTCGTGAATATCAGTATCCAATATTACAATATCGAAGATCAATTTGATCGTAATGTTCAGATCGGTTTCAGGAAGCATTAAATAGTAGTTATATGTTAAGCAGTAAAATGTTATGTAACTGCTCAGCGACGAATTTACACGGAGATATAACTTAAACAACAAAATACAGTTTTTTTGAAAGCTTGCAAAATGTACTGATAAACAAATACCGTACATATCACGCTCATAGCGAAGGTAGAATAGACGTTTAAAGGGTTTGTTTAAATTACATTAAATAATATGTACATTACGTGACTGCAATATTTTTGCTCGCTGTCACTAATGTATGTGGATTGTCCTGTAACAACTTAATATGTCTTGAACGTAAGTCTTTAAACTTAAGTATAGACTGTGACAAATAACAATGTTTTTACTAATAATTTCGAAAAGTTGACTCGATTTTACATAAATGAATGTACAATATTAGAATTAAGTAACGGACAGAAGTTCATTACATAATACTGCTAGAAATATAGACATGTTATAAGGTAAATATTGGTAATTAAGAAGAGTATATAATTTGGTACTTACCCTTTCCTTGAGACTGTCAAAATCTGTCGATACTGTGGAAGTCTGTGTATTTATACATTTTCAAGTCCTATAGATGTATAGAGGTAACTCGTGCGTCAACAGTTACTTTGATGAACAACACCAATAAATTTAGAGTAACCACTAATCGGTACATACTAATTACTCAAATTAACAGTCTTCGGTTAAAACTGCAAACCATGCATCGTTAAAAATCATCATAAAATAAGCATAAAACAAACTTGATTTATGTCCATATTAGGACGCCAGCTACCAGATTCACATTACATGTTAAATTTGAACCCAATCAGTATTTAATTTTTAAACGTGTAGAAACAAGTTAATACATACGCCTGTCCTATTGATTTATAAATGCATGTATATTTAATTAATTTATATATATAATGCTCTTGTTTTTTTCTTCTCATTTTCGGTATATTGTTGCTGGCCATTCTGACTTGTTCCGTGATGCATTCCATCCATTATTAAATCCCTCATGTTCGTTCCCCTTAATTCTCCATAATTGTCCTTTATGGTCGGACAGGCCATTCCTTGTGCCCCTGTTTCCTAGCGTAATTACCCTTGCATCTACTCAATGCCTGATGTTTTTTGGACTGTTGTTTGCCAGGATGTCTGTGTGGGGAGGTATTTGTGAATGGTAAATGTGTGAGTGAAAACATTAAATTAGAATTTTATACAGAAAGAAGTTCTATCTCTTCACACAAAGATCCGTACATCGTTAACATCTTTAGTATTGGTCATTTTATTGAACTTGCAAATTGTAGTTATTGGTGAGTTTTGACAACCAATTGTCATACATCTTGGAAATATGTATGCATTTTGATTGGATCTAGGAGAAAACTAGCAAAGGATAATAGTTTCAAAGGACAGTGTAGTAGTAATTGATACAGGATAAAATCTTAAAAATATATGTTTATTATTTTTGCAGTGTACTGAATTACGTTATGCTTCATCTATTGTTAATAATATTGTTCAAAAGGTAAGGATGAAGTTTTTGAATAGGCACCACTATTGTTTAAGTATTAACCTAAGTAAAATGCCATATAATTCTTTAGTACAATTATATGTTGATTATGCAACGTCATCTTGGTACAATAATCTCAAAAATATGAGCAATACATTTCAAGTTGATAAAAACACAATTGTCAGATTCATTAATGGTAAATGGTTGTTTTTATAAAATTTCCTTTAAAGACTCAGAGTTCAGTATTGTTTGATACCACTTTGATAGGATGAAATATTGTAAGATCTTAGTTAGAAACTGGATTTTTTGTTTATAGGTCCGTGATATTGTGTACTACCTGAATCGTGTGTTATATATCGTTTGATATAAAGTACATGTGTACTACGTACATTTGGAAGGTTTACGTTTTTACACTATTTTATACGGACTATCGTGTGTGACATTTATCAATAATTATTAAAATAAAATAATATTATAAATATCTAAATATGCTTTAAAAACATAAGATAGTATGCACTCTTGTGTCTGACTTACAATATATGTACATGTGTAAATGATTTGGTTTTTTGACTACCATTTGACTTATAAGTGTTATGGGCGGGAGGCCTAAATGACTTACATTATACATTATTGTTTTTAAACTGATAAATTGATTGGCAGCGCTGTTATCCTGACATAATGATAACTTACTTGATATATATTAAGTATTCTTTTCCTTGTTGTACATTCTTTTTAAATCGATTTATTTAGATGGGAAAATTGCATTTTACTGAAACATGTCTGTAAAAGGGAGTGTTGTAGCATTTACATTTTGTTTGTATTTTTTAATATATGATTTAAAATTTCAATTTGACAAAACATCCAGTTATAGGAAATAATATTATATATATAATATCCAACAAGAAAGACAAACTTAATTGAGTTTTAAACATTAAATGAGGACAAAAGCACAGTAATTGTTTTTAATTTGATTTTTAGTGGGTTTAGAGATAATTATTTACGAACAGGGATATAATATGAGTAGACATTTAATTGGTAGTTTATGGCTATAGTGTCGGATAGATTTTGTTCGTTTTTATCTGTGGATAGAGTTATTGTATAATTGTTTTATTAGGGTTATGCGATAAACACTTTGCGCCTTGTTAACCCTGTTTTCTTAAATCCGCTAAATTAAACGTCACTGAACATGAGCGAATCACCTTATGATTCAATAAAAGTTTTAGGTAACCTCTTACCGTTCGCGAATTTAGTCTCCTTAAATATTACTGCTCGCGAAATATTTTCCAATAAGGCAAATTTCTCAGCACGAATACATGTCAAAAACTGCTCAGAACAGGCATAACACATCTAGGTAGTAAGGTAGCAGTCGAATTACAATCCGGATTCCAAAGTTTATTTCAAATTGATGGTTATTTTGCTATCGCGAATTATGTTTAGTTAATTAACTAGTCAAGGTTTGCTTTGTCATATGAATTAAGTGGATAACTAGTTAATATTCGCGTAAGGAATATATCCGCCATATTTAATTTCGATATTTTAAACTTGTTCTTATATTTTGATATCTTAATATCACGTTCGCTATCAGTTAACTAGATTTGGCTTCAATGATTGGGAGTTGAATAGCGAGTGCTTTCTTTGTACGTACCGTTTGTTATATTGGTGATAGTAGGTTAAGGATGGTGTTAGGCGAACCCTTAAACCTAGTTTATTTTTTACCAAAAAATACCGTTATAAATTACCTGTTTCCACCCGCCATATATGTACGTGTTGGAAGTGTCTTGTTTCCAAATTGTCTTAGCAATAAATCGTTAGCTTGTCTTTTCATGGCAACTTCTTTTGCTTTTCTTTATATTTGATGGATAACCGGATTTACAACTGTAAGCCAGATTGAATGGATATTCTAATATTCAGATACGAATTTGGCGCAAAACGTATAATGGACATTACTTTTTTGATATTATTTTTTCGGTTTTGGTTAATAATTCCACGAAAAGAAAAAATGTTTTTATGCATTATTATGTCGCGGCATAATTTGACACATATCTCGTCTTCTTTGTGCATTTAGTTTGTGTTACGGCGGTAATAGAACAGTTAAGTGTGAGGATGGCATATCGTCAAACAAGTTTTTCCACCCACCAGTATTTTACTGACGGTTTCCTGTAGGTCGTTATGTTATTTTAAAAGAGAGAAAATAAGTAGCTATAGGGAACGCCATATACATAAAAGAGTGCCTCCCCACGCAGACCTCCGGGAAAACAACATTCCATTAAATATAAGGCACTTGAGGAGGTTAAAGGGTACACATGTTAAGGAACAGAGGCACAAGGAATGGCCTGGCAGACCATAAGGAATAGGTAGGAGAATCAAAGTTGACAGTGAAGGACGGGGGGGATTAATGGATGGAAAAGACCACAGGACAAGTCAAGACGGCTGGCAGCAATAGGCCGAAACTGGAAAGGAAATAACCTGAACTCTATATAAAGTGACAGAATTGCACAGGGGAAAGGGTAATATAAAATGCATTCAAAACATAAACACACAAACACAATCTGGTGTTGCTTTGTCGTACAGTCATGTGCCAATACGTAATAATACATAGAGCTCGTTGGACATGGGATGTTTTGTTTCGTTGATTTCCTTATTATTATCTTTTCATGTGATCCTTATGATATATGTTAAAGGTGCTGAACTCAAGATTGAAAACAAATCGTCGTATTTTGCAATTCCGCAAAATATGTGTAGTCTTATCATCTTAAACGTAAATAAAAGCTGTATGTGGTGAATATTTGAATCATTTAAAGGAATTAGGCTATATAAATCGTCGTCATAATATCGAGCAATCGGGGTTTTCCAGTTTAAAAATACCACGGAGTTCCCATCTAACATGCACCTCACGAGTCACATGATCAATTTGTAATATAAACATACACAATGGCGTGATCAACAACTGACATCGAGGAGATAATTGTTCAGGGATTATTTATTTTCTTTGCGTGCAAATAAATAGTAAGTGACTTATAGCTACCTTGTTTACTGCATTTATTCTTTTCTTTGCGCTGATGAATTGTTTACATGACAGAGACGTTCCGAATGCGCATGAGCTCAATGTTTACGGTTCTATTTTTAGATTTACTGGGTAGACTAACCCTAGTAAAATTTACGATGGAAAAATACGAAAAACTGCGCTATGACAATGTTTCGCAAGTAATGATGAATGAAAGTAAGAATGTTTTAGAGCTTTACGTGCAACAATATCAAGATTTTGTAAATGTTTGACAATTTTCTTTTTTTTTGCTCGCTCGTCAATCTGGAGTTCAGCACCTTTAAGGTATTCCACCCATAATTGAATTACGACATTTCCACTGTATATGTATGGCTCATTAAGCAAGATATATAAAATTTGTTACAAAATTTAATACCAAAATTTATTTGAATTATAAAATCCTATTCGAAATTGCTACGACACGTTTTTCTAAAAGAAAATAATTGCAATTAAACCTGATTTTTTTCATAAACGGAGGTAATATAAATTTCAGTGACAAAATATTGAAAAAAAATAATTACAGAAATATTACAAAATGAAAAGTGAAATGTTAATGTTCCGTTAACAGGTGATTTTTGTATGGCCAACGTATTTCAGGAAGGAAGTTTACATAGAAAAAAGGTCATAACTTTTTTTAGAACGGTAAAAATTAAGATTTTTTTTATTCGCATTAAAGTTCAGATTGAATCAATATAAGTTCATTTGCCTCCGGAGAAAAACACACGCTTAAATTTGTATGTAACATGTCTCCTAAGAAATGAATGTGTACTAATGAATCAAGCCTTAGTGAACCATGTTCTCAATTATTGAACTAAAGCCATTATTCATTTCTTTTGTAGATGCTTTTCATCAACTGCATATTTCAAAAAGCTATACTTGTTTTCTTGTACACATTTCTGCATCATGCTTTTATGCGTCCTTTATGATGTACAAAAAATATAACACGTGTGTTATTGATGCTAGATTTATTAAAGAAATGTGATAACACTATTGTAAAAGTAACAAATTCGTAAGTCCGTTTTCGGTTCGTAAATGCATACCAGAAAATCACATTCTCATGGTTCAACCTCAATAAGAATGTTTGCAGTATTTGCAGTAGCTTTAGTGACCACCGTAGCCTCTCCTCATTCCATGTCCACCGTAACCTCCGTATCCGCCGTAACCACCACCATGTCCACCATAGCCTCCCATCATTCTATGGCCACCGTAACCTCCGTATCCGCCGTAACCTCCGTATCCGCCGTAACCACCACCATGTCCACCATAGCCTCCCATCATGCTATGGCCACCGTAACCTCCGTATCCGCCATAACCACCACCGTATCCACCATAGCCTCCCATCATTCTATGGCCACCGTAACCTCCGTATCCGCCATAACCACCACCGGATCCACCATAGCCTCCCATCATTCCATGGCCACCGTAACCTCCGTATCCGCTGTAACCACCACCGTATCTACCAGATGGATAAGCCACACAGGCCGCAACGAGGAGAGACAAAATTATGAGCGTATTCATGGTTGCTTAAAACTTAGAACAGAAAAATAAACAGCTAAAGTTCATATTGTCGAACAGAAAGTAGATAAAGCAGTTTCACTAAATAATACATTAGAGTACATTGTATTTGTTTTTGTTAGTTGTATTTACGAGTGCCTGTTGCATTATGATCTGTTCAGAAAGTTTTATGAATGAAGGTTCTCAAGTTTTTGCCTTTAGGTAAGTTATACAGTGAACATAAGGCGGACTGAAACTTATCGATTTTTTTTATAGAACTGTTAATGTCAATGATTCGTGTTTTGATTACAAAGGGTCATTGTATAATTTGAAATTTTGTTTTAAACCACTGGTTTCCGATACCTAAAAAGTACTTTCAATTTTCGTTTCACAATTTCAGCGTTTGTCGACAGTGGTACTTGTAGTATATAATATATATGTACATTACAGCGAACGTTAGTTGCTCATTTTTGTGATTTAAAAACATATTGACTAACAACCAAGTTATTTCAAATTGCAATGCATGTGCATTCATACAAAATACGATGACGTGGTTCTTGCTAATATTAGAATTCTAGAATGATTGAACACACCATCCTATACTCTTATGACGAATACTACAAAATATTAGAGTTTCGAAGATCAATTTTGTCAGAGATGTCAGATATACACAACAGTGTTCAGAAGCACGAAATAGTAGTTATATTTCAAGGCGATAAAAAGTTATGTAGCTGCTCAGTCAATAAATTAAATAAGTTGTTTACATTTTTGAAAGCTTTGAAAAATAACTAATAAACAAACATCGTAAAATCCCACTTATATCGATGGTAGAATAGACGTTTCAAAGGTTTGATTTTAATGAAATAAAATAGTATAAACAATATGAGACTCATTACATTTCCCTCGGTGCCTCTAATGTATGTGACGTTTCCTGTAACAACTTAAACTACGTAAGTTATTCATTTTTAACTTAAATAAATACTTTGACCGATATCAATATTTTCAAATTAATTTCAAGATGTTGTCTTGATTTGACATGAATAAGTGTACCCTGTTAGCATTAATTAACGCACAGAAGTTTATAACGTTATACTACTTGAAAATATAAAGTATATATTCTAAAAGATGGTACTTACCCTGTCCTTGAGATTGGCTAGATATGTCGACACTGTGGATGTCTGTGTATTTATACGTTTTCGATGCCCATAGATGTATAGAGGTAACTCGTGCGTCGAAAGGTATTTTGATGAACAACACCAATATATTTAGAGCAATCACTCACTGATACGTAATTTGTTACTTGTTAATTAACGGTCTTAAGTTAAAGTGCAATTCGTGGATCATTAAATACCGTCAAAAACAATTGACAATAGTATGTCATACCATTATTTAAATAATGTCACTGTTTCATGTTGTAATGACATATATATTCACCAATTAAAACCATATTATGTATTTATCTATCTACCCTGTATAGTACTCTATCACATATGTTTATAAAAGTTTATAAATCTTACACAGAACGCTGATGAAAGGATAAATGGTATGTAATCCGGAACTTGCATTTATCACGTGTGCTGTTGTTGACCACTGTACTTTAGATGTTTGTTAATGTCTCAGTTTTCTATCAGTCAATTGTTATGCACGATATGGTTATGCCGTATATCGTCAATTCATACATGTATTTTATTTTATTACTCGATATAAACACAACAAGTATTCTTCTGACAGTATACTCATTTATTGTATTAACGTAAACATTGCAACTTTTATACGAGACTTTCATACGGCTAACATTACATGATGGTTGAATTTAATGGTAGAGTGTATAGGCCGCTCAGGACTTAACAGGGTTACCCGTGTATAGTCTTTGTGAAATCCTGCCGACCGAAAGGCAAACATACTCATCATACTAACTTCTGAGCCACTTCATACAACATGCAAAATATGCCCTCATTTACTATGCACTTCGGTGATCACCGCGTAAGCCTTACGCCGGTGAGGGTATGTATCATATCATTTCAACAAACCGACGTCTGTCCACCGAACGTCAAATCACAAATCCCATCCACGACTGGGTTCCCAAGGAGTAAATGAAACCGCAACCCGGTCGATGTATGGCAAGGCAAGTATCCCGCAAATGCAAACTTCGCAAATCCAATCCACTACTGGGATAAATACAATACAACTTCGGTCCATTGAACGTCAAATCGTGAATTACATCCACTACTGGGACCCCAAGCAAGCAGTGGGAGAAACCACAATCCAAATCAATGCCAGGCAAAACACTGTAACGCAACGCAACGCAAAGCAATACAACGCAATACAGAGCAAGGCTATTAGGAATTGCCAAGTACTATGGGCAAAACATATTGCTCTACATTGAACCTACTCAATGATCAACCGTATGATACATCGCAAAGTTATAGCCAATTTAGATTCCCAATCAGAGGTGCTCATTCCCTGTCGGATTGCGGCCCAGGAACAGGAGCCCTAATTAATTGATTGCATCCTCTCGCCTTCCGGTCGACAGAATATTCCCGCCACAATAAATTGCTAAATTTATACCCCAAAATTCTATTGACCGACCACTGTATTTTTTAGTATCACATCTCTTCTCTAATCTAAGCAAAACTCTAATCCAACTACATTCTGATTCAGATGAATACCATCAGCACGGAAAAAATCCCGTTTTTCGGCGCAGCCTTACTAACATGGTTTTGCTATTTTCATATTCAGTGGCAATTTCGCGCGATTTCTCTTCAATTTAAAAATATATGTAAACTTGAAGCAGATTGGTTAACATCGTTTATAGTGTATTTCAAAATTTATCCAGTAAGTAGTGTTGTTATTCATCATCACGGGGAATTGTCCGGTGTTGGAATTAAGAAGACTTTCTTGGTTGTATGTACCAGTCGCGAACATTTATATTGTTTTATCAGATAGATCGCTATGTAACAAGTTTATTAACATGGATGTTCGAGTTCACGAATTATGCAATAAGTAATAAAGAACTATATTGAAACAGACTATACTGTGTCTATGACTAATCACACTACGGAGTTATTTGTATCCTGTCTCCTCTGCTTTATAACTCCCGAAAGACTGATATTGTCTATTTTTAGACAGTCGAATCAACATGCGTTCACAGCCATTCAATGTCCCAAAAGTACGACAGTAAAAATGTGTAAATAAAGCTTATGCCAGTGTGCATTGAATAGACAGCTTTCCCCGTCATAGAAATGGCGTTGTGACAATGAAAATTGCTAGAAAAACTAAATAAATCTAACGTAAGTGACTATCGTTTTGTCGGAATGCCAAAATTATACCGATGCCTTTATATTACGTGTAGTGCTTTATATTCCGCTACGTATATTTTAAAATGCGTCATTATATTATTCAGCATCTCGGTACTCAAATTCGCCACAGTTTATTTGTAATAAGTGACGTCTGTGATCTGCATTGAGCCCGTTGCTGTCAGCACTTTCAGTGCTTTGATTTATCATGTCTTCAAGAACAATGGTACTCTCCTCTAGCATCGGGCGCTTATTCCAGTACCTTCATATTCACCCTCTGCTTTTTAACTCCCGCGCAACTGATATTGTCTATTTTTAGACAGGCGAATCAACATGCGAACACTGCCATTCAGCGAGCCGCTTACAACGACACGCTGATGTCCCAAAAGTAGGACAGTCAACATGTGTTAGTAAAGCTTATGCGAGTGTGCATTGAATAGACAGCATTCCCCGTCATAGAAATGGTTCTGTTGAATAAATCTATCGTTTTATCGGAATGCCTAAATTATACCGATGCCTTATCTGTGTGGTGATTTATATTCCGCTACGTATATTTTAAAATGCGTCATCTCATTGTAATACGTATCGGTGCAATCCTCGATGAAAGAACGAAACACTGCCTTCTGTAAATGCTAAAACCGATTAGCTAGATAGTCAAAATTTCCCTCGACACGAAAGGTATTACATTGTGTATACATCTGATTGGTTATAGCACTGGAAAGTACCCAACTATCATAAACTCAGTAGTCACGTGATCGTGCTGACCAATGAAATTTAGTATCAGGAACGAACGGCGAGCAGCGTGCGAATGTAACGGTAGTGGAATCAAAGCGCTGTATTGGAGCGTACTACGCAGTGATCTCGGGGTTTCTCTAGTATAGCGTAATTGAAAAACCGGCAGTCGTAACATTAGGCATTGTTTATGTTGTACAACAAATTACAGCCTTCAGATTGCAACAAATTTGCAAACTTCAAGTTGCGCCGACCATCAGTTTTAAAGATATTTCTTGTTATATCTATATCGGGTTCAAAAAATTCATATTTGCCCGATGCGCTGACTAATTGGCGACCTATCATACTTACCCGTTGCCGCTTGTGTTCAGTAGGATCATTACCGTCCGACGCACCGCCCCAGACGCGCCTCTGTAGTATGTCAATCCATACTAGTATGGTTTCGGGGAATGCGTCGCGCTGGTATGCCATCTCTTTGCGTATATCCCTCGGTGGAGATGAGAACAAGACTTTTATTTATATGTCTTGGTGCAACGATGTCCATCTCAAACCTCTCATCCAGGCAATGGATTTGTCTTGAGTAACGATGTTAGGTTTTCCGGTCTTTAGAGCATGGACCCCAGCCCAGTAAAGTATAGAATCTCCTAGGATCCAGACATCTAAATGCATGTATAACAAGAAATATCTTTAAAAAAGATGGTCGGCGCAAATTGAAGTTTGCTAAGTGGTTGCACTCTCTTGGTTAAATTTTGTTGTACAACATACAAAATGCCTAAATGTCATTCAATTACGATATACTACAAATTCTCGGAGTACTGTAATCAATCGTAACTTCTTGGCGGAGGCAATAATGCCGAGGTGTTCCGAATGAGACAGTATTATAAATAACTCCGTAGTGTGCTCATAGACACAGTATAGTATGTTACAATATAGTTCAACATTGCTTATTGCGTCAGTCGTGAACTCACACATCCATGTTTATAAACTTGTAACATTGCGATTTATTTGATTAAAAGAATATAAATGTTCGCGACTGGTACATAAAACCAAGAAAGTTTTACTCCGTAGATACGCCAATTGACGCCTCTACCGTATCTCCATGCAGACCCCTTTTAACGCCTCTGACTTTCTGACCAAAATTTATACATTCTAATTTATTCTTATGAAAAGATCGCTCTTTCCTTAAGGTAAAGCATTAAAAAAAATATATACTACATAAAGTTTTTGCATAAACTGCATTTAAAACATCACAGGTAGCGATTTTACGCTGCACTTGCGGAAGTGTAATTTCTTCACATACTCGTGGCAAGTGTCCAATAAATTTTCGGATTTTTATAATAAGTACCGTAATTTTAACTTACCCTAATGCAAAGAGCAATCTTGTAAGATTATAATTCCACCAAAAATATATGGTTAATAATAAAAGTTAATCCATAAACGGCGATCAAACAATCCATTTTCAGAGCACGATTGCATCATAACTATTTCTAAAAATGTCGGTCATTTTCCGAAAATGACCACTTCATTTTGGATATTTGCATTTAGTTTAATTCTACTAATACACTTCCTTGTAAACTGTATATTTCAAAAGAATTCTGTGAAAAAACAAACTTGGTTTAATTATCTTACAAATGTGCCTGTCGTGTAATTGTCTAGACAAGTCGGCTCTTTCCCCATCACAAATGTGTGAAAAATCAATATTAAGTAGGTCAAATCCAACACCAGAGAATTCCCCGTGGAAATGATTAACAAGGCTACTGCTACTCACTGGATAAATCTTAAAATACGCTATAGAAAATGTTAACCAATCTACTTCAATGTTACAACTATTTTTAAATTGTAGAGAAAATGCGCGAAATTGCCTTGGTGGTTAACGTAAGATTTGATTGGTTTACAGAACACTGAATATGTAATTAGCAAAACCATGTTAGTACGGCTGCGCCGAAAAATATGTAATAATGTTTACTTCTATTGTTTGTGATTATTGAAATATGGCAAGACTAACATTTAATAAAAATACACATATTTAATGTGTTTGTTATATGCATTTTAACCTTGTTAAAGAAGGTTAGGCCTTATCGGATATACAATTTAAAACAACCCGAGGTCTATCTGCCTAGTTCCATTATGACCGTTGATGGTAAGTCTTGCATTGCTAAGTCGGTAGCTCTGCCAATTCTAAAGCTGTGTGATTTGTCGCGCGTTCCGTTCACCAAGCTGGCTCCATTAACGCATTTTGCTAAAAAACAGAGAATTGGGCTCTAGTCTCCGGGGTACCGTTAGAATGGATAAACAAAGGGCACTGAACCTTGGGTCTAAGCAACACGAATTCAGATAATGCTCTGACTGGGCACAGTCAATTACCCTCTTTGGGTATTTTAAGCGTAACTTGATTTCCGGTTTGATTAGTTTTAAAATGATGTAGCCGAATAACTGCACATTTATTGTCGACTAGTGATAAGTCTGAATCACGAATCAATCTTTGAATTTGGAGTTTGGATAGAGCAACCAGTTCGCTGACTCGAAATAATCCGAATTAGGCTACGGTAAAAAGGCAAATAATCCGTTAGCCTCATAATTATTATAACAATATTGTGGTAGTAAACGGCATATAACTTTTAGAATAGATTTGGTCAGAGGAGCCCGGTTGTCCTATGGTATGCGGTCTCTGCGACAGCCTTCTAACAATTTGTTTATAATTGAAAAAAAGTCCTATGTCATAGAAACCGTAAAGTTTATGGCAGTAATTGAGACCCACGACATACGTGGCAATAGTCATGGATGACAAGCTCTTTTCAAACTTAAACGCGATAAACATGATAATGTGTTGGCTGGGCAGTGGCCACTGTGGCTGCAACTTATAACTAGAACGGAAGTTTTCAAATGTATTTAGTGGAAAAGATAAATAAACTTCTACCTAAAATGAAGGAGGCGCGAAAAAAGAAGAAACAAGCTTGGATAGCATATGATACCGTTTATATTGAAGGGAAACCGGTCAGAGACTAGCATTTTGAGGGGGATAAACTGTGTATTCTTTCTTGGAATGTGCACGGTTTGACGGCTAATAAGAAGGATATTGACGATATCGTTAACTTGATTTCAAACAATAATATTATATTTCTCTACGAATCATGGACAATCGCTTTGAGTGACGTTCAATTATCTGGGTATAAAGAGCATAATTGCTATCGAAAATTTCAAAATCGTAGAGCTAAAAGATCTAGTGGGGGGTTGGTGTTGTATTATAGAGAATCACTAAGTAATGGTGTTGAAATTGTTAAGAATATCCTAGACACAATAATATGGTTGAAGTTAGATTGGAATTTTTTTTCAGTTCAGAGAAGATGTATACATATGTGGTTCATATCTAAGGGGCGATTGTTCTCCTGCTTACGATGTTATTTCTGTAGATCTTTTTGATATACTTGAGTCAGATGCAGATTATTTTAATTCATTATGGGCCGTATATGTCACGGGTAATTTAAATAGCCGTGTTGGCTTACATTGTGATTATATTACGCATGACATAATTACTGATGTACTTGACACTGAAGAGTATATACCAGACGAACCACTGGACCAGGCCTCTCCGGACAGAGTAGTCAATGGTCACGGTATTAAATTGCCTGATATGTGTAAATCAACTGGTTTACGAATTGTTAACGGCAGATTACATGATACAAATGTGTTTACTTATATCTCCCACAATGGTGCCTCATTAATAGAGTATTTGTTGACAAAGGAGTGTAACTTTTCACAAATCAGTGATTTCATTATTTATCATTTAAATGTATGGAGTGATCACACCCCTATCCATTTTTCATTGCAATGTAAATTGCCTTCTCAATTATCGCAAGTAAATACTGTTAACAAATGCACGTGGAATATGGATAGATGTGATCAATTCCGTTCTGGTTTAATTGCAAAACTGACTGAGTTAAATAGTTTAACAAACATTGATGATGTTGATATAATAGATCGGGAATCAGTGAATAATCTGTTAAATAAGTTCACCGATATTGTGAGAGATGTAGCTGATCCTTTGTTTAAGAAAACTGTTTAATTAGAAGATAACGTTAATTTGGCTGACAATTCTTTTGTTGAAAATGCAGATTGGTTTGACAGTGAGTGTTTCAATGCGAAAAAATGTTATTTACATGCGTTACACGTTTTTAATCGTAGTAAAACTAGTACTAACAGAGAATATTTATGTAAACGTAAAAAAGAATATAAAAGTTTGTTAAATAGGAAGAAAAAATGTTATGAGAATAAGAAAATTCATGAAATTGAGCAATTGAAATATTGTAAAACAAAGCAGTTTTGGAAATACTTTAAGAAAAAAGTAAAAAATACTAGTAATATCTCTGTGGATGACTTCTATCAGTATTTTTCTACTCTTAGCAATGATATATCGCAATGTTCAAACGATGATGCAGAGCACATTTGCGAAAATCATGATTCCAATAATAATGATTGCACTTTCGAAGAATTAGATTTACCTATAACTGTAGACGAAATTTGTAAAGCTGTGAAATGTCTTAAGTCTGGCAAAGCACCAGGACGCGATTGTTTATTAAATGAATATTTCATAGGAAGAATAGATAAATTAGCCTCGCATATTTGTGATATTTAAATGCTATTTTAAATTCGGGATATTTTCCAGATAAATGGACGGAAGGAGTAATAATTCCTATCCACAAAAAGGGGATTCTACAAATGCAAGTAATTATCGAGGGATAACACTAGTCAGTTGTTTATCTAAGTTATTTACTACAATAATTGGTAAAAGGATTGAGAATTT
Source organism: Mactromeris polynyma (assembly GCA_032209605.1). NCBI lineage: Eukaryota > Metazoa > Mollusca > Bivalvia > Venerida > Mactridae > Mactromeris > Mactromeris polynyma. The sequence continues at coordinate 19,371,323 of JASFXZ010000008.1, forward strand.
TTGCACGAATAATAACAGTATTTCGGATGCTCAATTCGGATTTCGAAAGGGTCATTCAACGGTGACCATAACATCACACACAGACAGTGACCACTTACAGGAGGACATAAATAAACTGGCAATCTGGGAAACAAAATGGAAAATGGCCTTTCATCCTGATAAATGCAATGTACTGACAATATCAAGAAAACGCAAGCCTATTGTGCGAGAGTACAAACTGCATGGCCAAACCATTCAGTCTGTAAAGTCCGCAAAATACCTAGGTTGTACCACTAGTTCAGACACACGAACATAAGTAGTACAAAAACAGTATTCTCGCGGCCATTTTGTTTGGTGGTTTTGGTGGTTTTGAAAAAAATGGCGTCCATTCCAATATGGCGACTGGTGGGTTTGTTGGGTTCATTGTTTCACTTGAAGTAACATCTGCCTCCTAGATCGGTCTATTTTGGCGCCTATTTAAACGATATGATAATTACCGTCATATTGATTCGTATACGTGCGTTTATAGTGTGACGACGATATTGACCTCAAGAGTGTATTTTATGAGACAGATGTAAAAAAGTCCCGCGCATTGAACATTGATACTGTGAAGTTATTTCAAATGATAATTAGCGGATGGTGAGAATAAAATTAATGAAATCCATAAATCATCTCTATGAAAAACAAAATAAGTAACATTTAAATCTCCATTTTAAAAAAAAGATGGAATCAATCAAACCTATCTTCTACCATTGTGATTTATGTGTGTCCGTCTATTTATCTAAACGTATGTATAATAGACACAAATCATTGTATCATAGAGGATTGCCTATGAAAGAAATGCTAGTTATAAATGCCAGTAAACCCTATGATAACAAACACTACATGTTGGATTTCGCATTACCGTGTGGACATAAACCAATTATCTATACATGCGTGATCTGTCGCATGAACTACTTAGATGTATGGGACTTCAATAATCATAACAGTCAAACGCATAAACTCCTGATGAATGGAGATATGAAATTTTCTACAGTGCACCGTGAGTCTCATATTTCAGTCAGTTGTAGAAGAAAACCGTGTTCTTAAAAGAACAAAATGACATGTTTCCGGCGCTTCAACTTTAAGAGTATATATATATATATATAACCCTCTTTAAACATCATAATCGAAAATATCGTTGTTGTGAAAGGATGGTTTATTCAAGCAATATGGATGAAACCGATTTGGGTATACATAATGTATTCCTTGAAAATGAAGCAGAAATAACGAAAAACTTCCCAAGCATTTTTAAACGGCGTGCAAACATGATGAAAGGGATTGGTATCATGTTAATGGTTGTAATCACGTGTTTAACACCGGGGTTCGTTATATTTGGAGCTGCTCATGAACATATGAATCCACTAAACACCACAGAACCAATGTTTCCCGTCTTGAACAACACAGCTTGTAGCTACAGTAAAGTTCCGCCTAACGACCGGTCCGATAATACGACCGTCCGCATAATACGACCACTTTTTCTCGGACCCGATTTTTTTTTGTTCTTTAATTCAGTGGTCGCGGGGTCCGATATTACGACCAACTCGCTATTCCGTAATACGACCACCATATCCGGTCCCAACGACCAGTTTATTAACGTTTAGGTCCCGCTAATGAGACCACTTTAATCGCCTGTCAGTTGTATACACAATTTTACGACTATTTAGACCCTTTTACGGTATTGATCAGCGAGGTGTGAACAACAAAATAAACTGACACTCTTTGATAGATTAACACCTTTTACAAGGGTTTAACATGGTGTACAGTTGTTTATCGAAGACTTAATAAATCACCGCATACATCCAAGGGACGTTATAGTGGCGGTTTATCTCTATATTATAAAGAACATTTGAGATCGAAAATTTGTATTGTTGAAAATAACCAGGCTGGTATCATGTGGTTAAAATTATCCAAAGATCTGTTCTATTTTAATGAAGATGTTTTGCTATGTAATACTTACATTTTACCTACCAATTCGCCTTTATTCAACCAACATGAATTTGATTTTTTTGAGCAAAAAGAGTCTGATATAGAAAAATATAAATCGTCTGGCAGAATTTACGTAACGGGTGACTTTAATGGAAGAACTGCTTCTTTATCAGATGTTATAGATCGTGATCGTTATTTATATAATCAAAATGACAGTTATGAACTAGATTTTGAACTTATAGCACGAGCTAATTCTGACCACGTGACTGATTCCCACGGTAGGAGATTATTAGATTTGTGTAAAAATACAGGTTTACGTATTGGTAACGGTCGACTGCACAATGACATTTACGGTGAATATACATTTCACTCTCATAATGGATCGAATACAGTTGATTATTTATTATTAAGTACCGAAGACTTTCGCAATGTTTCGCATTTTCAAATTAACGACTTGAATGAATTCTCCGATCATTGCGGTTTAACATTTTCAATCCTAGGAAAATTAAGCGACTCGCAAATACCTCAAAACGATACCGACGAAACATTGTTCATACAATGGGATTCATCAAAAATCATGAACTTTAATTTAAGATTGAATGATAACGAGCATGCTATGACACAATTATCATCGGATTTAGATTCTAATGATAAAGATATCAACGATATCTTATCAGACTTCATGTCAATAATGCATCAATCAGCCGCTGACGTTTTCGATAAAACTCGTAAAAAAAAACTTCAAACAAAAACAAACACAAAAATGGTTCAATACTGAATGTTTTAATGCAAGACGTGAGTTTAAAAAGACAAGAAACGTGTATTTGAGGTCTAAAACTTATGAAAATAAGACAAACTTCTTAAATGCAAAACAATATTACTGTAAAATAACAAGAAAAGAGAAATATAAATATCAAAAACAACAAAAACAAATATTATCAGAAATGGCAGTAAAAAATCCCAGGAAGTTTTGGTCGTAAATTAAACAACAGTATAAAAAGCCACCAACTAATTAATAAAGCATTAACAGTTGAAGAACTACATGACCATTTCAAACATTTATTTGGATCTAACGATAGTTACGATAATTATGACCATAATTTAACTGATATAAATATATCGGATGATCTTTTAGATAATGAAATTACCCTTGATGAACTAAAAAAAAGCCGTATTCTCGCAAAATAATAACAAAAGCAGCGGGCTTGATGAACTGGTAGCCGAAATATATAAACATTCATTTGAAAAAATATCATATTTTATTCTAAAATTATTTAATCGCATATTCATGGGGGGAACATATCCAATATCTTGGGGGGGGGGGGGGGAGGCATAATTGCGCCAATTTTTAAGGGAGGAATTGCAGAAGAACCAAAAAATTACAGAGGCATAACTTTGATAAACGTTTTAGCCAAAATTTACTCTCAAGTGTTAATGAATAGACTCACTAAATGGTCACATGACAATGATTTTATATCACATAACCAATTTGGATTTCAAAAGGGCAAATCAACGACTGACTGTATATTCCTGTTACATGCAATTATTGCGAAAACACTAGATTCGAAGCAAAAACTATATTGTGTCTTTATAGACTTTGAAAAATGCTTTGACCGTATCAACAGATCGTTCTTATGGGAAAAATTATTAAACATTCAAGTCAGTACACAATTTGTATCGGCTTTAAAGGCTATGTATAATACAATTAAACAGTGCGTACGATACAAAGGTAAAACGTCCGATTTTTTTCTTCACATATTGGATTAAAACAAGGTGATCCACTCTCTAGTTTAATGTTCATTTTATTTATAAATGATATCTTACACAATATTAATACAAATTTAGAGGGAATATTTTCTGTGAACGAACTTAAGATATTTTTACTTCTTTTTGCTGATGACGCGGTATTATTTGCGCATTCACCCGAAACCTTACAACTAATGCTCAATAATCTAGAACAATATTGTCGTACATGGGGGCTTACAATAAATGTAAATAAAACCAAAGCGATGGTATTTGAACGCGGGCGAGGTATGCAGTGTAATATAGAATTAAACAATATACGCTTAGAAGTTGTCACTTCCTTTAAATATCTCGGTACCCATCTATTTAAAAATGGTTCTTGGTATAGAACACAATTACGAATTACCCAACAATCAGCGCATGCGTTGCATAATCTATTTATAGTATATAACCAAATTATATTAACTTCTGTTGAAAAATGTCGATTATTTGATAGTCTAGTCGGATCTATATTAAACTACAATGCATCCATCTGGGGTTATCATGACGCTAAACTCGTAGAACAAATTCATTGTAAATTTTTAAGAAAAGTTTTAAATGTTAAAAAATCAACAAACTTAGCCGGGCTTTACGGAGAACTAGGGCGTTATCCTATGAAAACTGCGAGACAAATCATAATGATTAAATATTGGCTTAATGTACTGAAATCAAAAAATCCTTTGATCATTAACATTTATAAAATGCTGTCAGAAGATGCAAATAATTGACTGTCATACAGTGGGTTAAATTGGGCTTATCATATAAAATTATTATTACATGTAAACGGTCTAGGAAATGTCTGGTTATCACAAAATCCAAATATTATTAACTATAAGGCTATTAAACAAAGAATATTGGATGTCTTTAAACAAACTTGGTATACTAATATAAATAACTCGAGCAGACTATCTGAATATTGTTTATTTAAACATGATTTTGTTATGGAAAAATATCTTAATATTGATCAGAAATATCTAATTGTCCTTTCAAAATTTCGACTATACTCAAATAACCTAACAATAGAGACTGGCAGATATAATAATTTAGAAAGACAACATCGTATATGCCCACAATGTAATATGCAAGTTATAGAAAATCAGTACCATTTTTTGTTAGTATGTCCTAAATATAGACAATTAAGACTAAAATTCTTCCAACCATATTTTCGTAATTGGCCAACTATCAAAAAATTTGAAATTCTTATGTCCACAAAATCAATCAAATTAATAGGTAACTTAGCAAAATTTTTATTTTTCGCTTTTAAAGAAAGAAATTAGAACTATAAATACGTTGAAAATACTGTTAATACTTACTTCCAAATATGAAATCTTGTTCTTGAACAAAAACTTTTTCACCACTTATACATGTACATTTGTTATTTGTTTGTTTGGCTATATTTATGTAATATTTTATGCCAATAAACTATATGTTATGTTATGTTATATGTTATGTTTATCGAAGACAATGTATTGATTGAAGTTATCGGCGACAGTTTGCTCATCCTTAGATTAAAGAGTGCTGCATAATGAGACCGACGACAGTTTGTAAGCACGTTTTGGGATGGTACGTAATTTTGGACAATGTTTTCATTTATGCAATATACGTTTGAGTAAATTGCTGGTTGGTGTTAATTACCATATAAAGTTAACACTACTGATACAGTACAATAGTATCTTCAACATCACTATCTCATGATATTTTGAACAAATAAGACATAGATTTCTGATAATTCATGTAAAATGGAAAAACGTAAACAATTACTGACTCTCAATCACAAAACCTGTGTGATAAATGTAGATGCTATTGATTTCGTGTTTAATGGTCCAATTTATGTTTTAAAAAAATCCAGAATTAATTTATTATGTATCATTTTAATGCTTCATGTGAGAATTTGACAACATTGATTCTTTCAATTTGACTAAATTATTTGTTTTATTTTGTTTTAGGTTCAGACGATACTTAAGAGAAAGGCGGAGATCCTAGATAGTTTTGAAACTAATGGCGGTGGTGATAGAAAGCGTGTCATTTGAAAATGAAGATTTTTTGTTTTTCATTGCTTAGTACATGTACTTTATTTATTGAAAAAATTGGATTTCATTGTAAATAAAAAATAAAATGAATATTACTCTGAATGTTGCTTTTCTTCTTATGTTATGTAGTTAATATACTTAACGCCATTAAAAAGTCTTAATCATGGTACATGACTGTATAAATGTTCAATGTCACAACCAGTCTGCTTGGTTTCGCTATTAAGACCGACACGCTAATAAGACCACTTTTTGTCGGTCCCATGGGCGGTCTTGAACAACACAGCTTGTAGCTATATGAAACAATTCAACCTAGAAGAAAATATTTATCTCACAGTTTGTAATAGAGATAAATTTGTGATTTTGGATATAAGATGTTTTTATAAACGATTGCCTTCCATCCAAGGAATAACGTTGAATTTACATCAGTGGCTTCAATTGAAACAATCTATTTCTTCTATTGATGTATCCATCACCAGCGCGAGTCATATATCTAATTAACCAATTTATCTTATTGAAAATAGACATAAATGTTTGAATGCGGTGTATATGAACTAAATATGTATTTTATTCTGTTAAATTATTACCAACCTACAATTCGTGACTTTTACATTGGGTATTACAATTTCATTTTCCTGGGATAAAATATATGTGAATGTATAATTAACTCTTTTTTCTTTATTGATGTGCTTTTGTTTGGAGGTCACTGAAACGGTGACACAAGCAGATGTTTTTAATGTTCAGAAGCAAATGTATAATTTCATCAATATGCCAATGTTGTACAATCTTTAATGTGTTTTTTCATTTCAATGAGTAACCGTTTATGTTGAGTGGATATTTTTTTCTCCTTTTATGTCCACAGTTAATGACATTTTGTAGTGATTTTGGTGAAAATAAAAGATTTGCAAACAATGCTTTCTTTCCGTGTTTTCAACATCAACAACAGAAAGAAAAGCATCATTACCATCTCTTATCACAAACACTAAACACTTTTTTGGATAGAACTAACAACGATTTCTTTTTATTTATTCATTTACCATTTAGAAAACAATTTGAAATCACAAACTATAAAAAAATAATCACAGTATTTATACCATCACAATGAAATAGTTTAAAAGCAGCAATATAAACAAGTAACAACAACAAATGTATAAAAAAATATCAATGAACAACCTTAAAAAACATAATGTAAAAAATCACAGTATACATAGCATGTGGCTTCATCTCTCTTATTAGTAAAAAACATGTATAAAAATATTAATGAGAAACTTGAAAACAAACAATTACCCTCACAATTTTTAAGAGATTCAGAAACTTGTATATGGTGAATATATTTTTGTTTAGAAAAAATGTTTCAACAAATTTCTTATACATTTATAATTAGAAAAAAAATATGAAATTATTTTATGTTTAGAAAATATAAAACTTTCTTTTTGAAATTAAAAAGTAGCATGGAGAAATCTTTTTTGAAATTAAAAAGTAGCATGAAGAAATCTTATATTTAAGATGTTATTAGTAAATAAAAAAAAAACATGTACAGAAACATGTATATGGTGAATATATTTTTGTTTAGAAAAAATGTTTCAACAAATTTCTTATACATTTATAATTAGAAAAAAAATATGAAATTATTTTATGTTTAGAAAATATAAAACTTTCTTTTTGAAATTAAAAAGTAGCATGGAGAAATCTTTTTTGAAATTAACAAGTAGCAAAGATAAATCTTATATTTAAGATGTTATTAGTAAATAAAAAAAAAACATGTATAAAAAATATTAATGAGAAACTTGAAAAAAATAAAAAAACAATTACCCTCACAATTTTTAAGATATTCAGAAACATGTATATGGTGAATATATTTTTGTTTAGAAAAAATGTTTCAACAAATTTCTTATACATTTATAATTAGAAAAAAATATGAAATTATTTTATGTTTAGAAAATATAAAACTTTCTTTTTGAAATTAAAGAGTAGCATGGAGAAATCTTTTTTGAAATTAACAAGTAGCATGGAGAAATCTTTTTTGAAATTAACAAGTAGCATAGATAAATCTGATACATTTGTATTTAAAATGTTATTAGTAAATAAAAAAAAACCATGTATAAAAAATATTAATACAGAAACTTGAAAAAACAAAATATAAAAATCACAGTGTGCATTGCATGTGGCTTTATCTCTCTTATTAGTAAACAAAAGAAAAACATGTATACAACAAATATCAATGAACAACCTTAAAAAAACATAATGTAAAAAATCACAGTATACATAGCATGTGGCTTTATCTCCCTTATTAGTAAAAAACATGTATAAAACAATCACAACTAATCAACAATAAAATCAACAAGAGACAGAAGAACTATCAAAACAGACAAACAACCACCATAGAGGAGAGATAAAAATTCCTCTATGGGGAATATCGCTGTGGAGCTCTTCTCTCTCTTGTTGATCGCCTCAAAACAGGTGGGGAATTCGAATGACAAATGACAATGGGGGATGCTGGTAATTAAATAAAAACATGCTTCCTGTGGTGATGATGATGGTGATGGTTGTTGTGGTGGTGATGATGGTGGCGATTGATGAGATGACTGTGGGGTTGCTGGTGGTGATGGTGAAGGCTGAAGGGATGGATTGGAGGATAATATGTCCAATGGGATATGTTCAACTGTTAAGGCTCTACCCCTTCTCATACGCCATGTTCTCACCAAACAAACCACCCTAATTGTTACCGCGATGACACTATCACAACAGCAACTGTGATAATGGTGTTGATAGTAGACTTATCTATGAAAGATATGAAAAATATGAAAAACATTGCGACTTGGAAATAATGATATGAAATAATTAATAACATACAATAAAATGATAATGTTCAACAATACATGAGATAAATGATAATACTTAACAATACATATTTCCAAAATTAACATTATTAACAGGTATTTAAAAAAAGTCAATGTTTAGTGAACTGATTATCATATATAACTGGCACACAACTGGTATATAACTGATATATCCTCAATAACAATACTTAATAAATACACACCTACAGCTGTGTGCAACAACAACCAACTTCATACACTCACCCATCCTCAACAGTGCTTTCTTCAACTGCCTTAGGTGTGTATTTATTAAGTATTGTTATTGAGGATATATCAGTTATATACCAGTTGTGTGCCAGTTATATATGATAATCAGTTCACTAAACATTGACTTTTTTTAAATACCTGTTAATAATGTTAATTTTGGAAATATGTATTGTTAAGTATTATCATTTATCTCATGTATTGTTGAACATTATCATTTTATTGTATGTTATTAATTATTTCATATCATTATTTCCAAGTCGCAATGTTTTTCATATTTTTCATATCTTTCATAGATAAGTCTACTATCAACACCATTATCACAGTTGCTGTTGTGATAGTGTCATCGCGGTAACAATTAGGGTGGTTTGTTTGGTGAGAACATGGCGTATGAGAAGGGGTAGAGCCTTAACAGTTGAACATATCCCATTGGACATATTATCCTCCAATCCATCCCTTCAGCCTTCACCATCACCACCAGCAACCCCACAGTCATCTCATCAATCGCCACCATCATCACCGCCACAACAACCATCACCATCATCATCACCACAGGAAGCATGTTTTTATTTAATTACCAGCATCCCCCATTGTCATTTGTCATTCGAATTCCCCACCTGTTTTGAGGCGATCAACAAGAGAGAGAAGAGCTCCACAGCGATATTCCCCATAGAGGAATTTTTATCTCTCCTCTATGGTGGTTGTTTGTCTGTTTTGATAGTTCTTCTGTCTCTTGTTGATTTTATTGTTGATTAGTTGTGATTGTTTTATACATGTTTTTTACTAATAAGGGAGATAAAGCCACATGCTATGTATACTGTGATTTTTTACATTATGTTTTTTTAAGGTTGTTCATTGATATTTGTTGTATACATGTTTTTCTTTTGTTTACTAATAAGAGAGATAAAGCCACATGCAATGCACACTGTGATTTTTATATTTTGTTTTTTCAAGTTTCTGTATTAATATTTTTTATACATGTTTTTTTTTTATTTACTAATAACATCTTAAATATAAGATTTCTTCATGCTACTTTTTAATTTCAAAAAAGATTTCTCCATGCTACTCTTTAATTTCAAAAAGAAAGTTTTATATTTTCTAAACATGAAATAATTTCATTTTTTTTTTCTAATTATAAATGTATAAGAAATTTGTTGAAACATTTTTTCTAAACAAAAATATATTCACCATATACAAGTTTCTGAATCTCTTAAAAATTGTGAGGGTAATTGTTTGTTTTCAAGTTTCTCATTAATATTTTTATACATGTTTTTTACTAATAAGAGAGATGAAGCCACATGCTATGTATACTGTGATTTTTTACATTATGTTTTTTAAGGTTGTTCATTGATATTTTTTTATACATTTGTTGTTGTTACTTGTTTATATTGCTGCTTTTAAACTATTTCATTGTGATGGTATAAATACTGTGATTATTTTTTTATAGTTTGTGATTTCAAATTGTTTTCTAAATGGTAAATGAATAAATAAAAAGAAATCGTTGTTAGTTCTATCCAAAAAAGTGTTTAGTGTTTGTGATAAGAGATGGTAATGATGCTTTTCTTTCTGTTGTTGATGTTGAAAACACGGAAAGAAAGCATTGTTTGCAAATCTTTTATTTTCACCAAAATCACTACAAAATGTCATTAACTGTGGACATAAAAGGAGAAAAAAATATCCACTCAACATAAACGGTTACTCATTGAAATGAAAAAACACATTAAAGATTGTACAACATTGGCATATTGATGAAATTATACATTTGCTTCTGAACATTAAAAACATCTGCTTGTGTCACCGTTTCAGTGACCTCCAAACAAAAGCACATCAATAAAGAAAAAAGAGTTAATTATACATTCACATATATTTTATCCCAGGAAAATGAAATTGTAATACCCAATGTAAAAGTTACGAATTGTAGGTTGGTAATAATTTAACAGAATAAAATACATATTTAGTTCATATACACCGCATTCAAACATTTATGTCTATTTTCAATAAGATAAATTGGTTAATTAGATATATGACTCGCGCTGGTGATGGATACATCAATAGAAGAAATAGATTGTTTCAATTGAAGCCACTGATGTAAATTCAACGTTATTCCTTGGATGGAAGGCAATCGTTTATAAAAACATCTTATATCCAAAATCACAAATTTATCTCTATTACAAACTGTGAGATAAATATTTTCTTCTAGGTTGAATTGTTTCATATAGCTACAAGCTGTGTTGTTCAAGACCGCCCATGGGACCGACAAAAAGTGGTCTTATTAGCGTGTCGGTCTTAATAGCGAAACCAAGCAGACTGGTTGTGACATTGAACATTTATACAGTCATGTACCATGATTAAGACTTTTTAATGGCGTTAAGTATATTAACTACATAACATAAGAAGAAAAGCAACATTCAGAGTAATATTCATTTTATTTTTTATTTACAATGAAATCCAATTTTTTCAATAAATAAAGTACATGTACTAAGCAATGAAAAACAAAAAATCTTCATTTTCAAATGACACGCTTTCTATCACCACCGCCATTAGTTTCAAAACTATCTAGGATCTCCGCCTTTCTCTTAAGTATCGTCTGAACCTAAAACAAAATAAAACAAATAATTTAGTCAAATTGAAAGAATCAATGTTGTCAAATTCTCACATGAAGCATTAAAATGATACATAATAAATTAATTCTGGATTTTTTTAAAACATAAATTGGACCATTAAACACGAAATCAATAGCATCTACATTTATCACACAGGTTTTGTGATTGAGAGTCAGTAATTGTTTACGTTTTTCCATTTTACATGAATTATCAGAAATCTATGTCTTATTTGTTCAAAATATCATGAGATAGTGATGTTGAAGATACTATTGTACTGTATCAGTAGTGTTAACTTTATATGGTAATTAACACCAACCAGCAATTTACTCAAACGTATATTGCATAAATGAAAACATTGTCCAAAATTACGTACCATCCCAAAACGTGCTTACAAACTGTCGTCGGTCTCATTATGCAGCACTCTTTAATCTAAGGATGAGCAAACTGTCGCCGATAACTTCAATCAATACATTGTCTTCGATAAACATAACATATAACATAACATAACATATAGTTTATTGGCATAAAATATTACATAAATATAGCCAAACAAACAAATAACAAATGTACATGTATAAGTGGTGAAAAAGTTTTTGTTCAAGAACAAGATTTCATATTTGGAAGTAAGTATTAACAGTATTTTCAACGTATTTATAGTTCTAATTTCTTTCTTTAAAAGCGAAAAATAAAAATTTTGCTAAGTTACCTATTAATTTGATTGATTTTGTGGACATAAGAATTTCAAATTTTTTGATAGTTGGCCAATTACGAAAATATGGTTGGAAGAATTTTAGTCTTAATTGTCTATATTTAGGACATACTAACAAAAAATGGTACTGATTTTCTATAACTTGCATATTACATTGTGGGCATATACGATGTTGTCTTTCTAAATTATTATATCTGCCAGTCTCTATTGTTAGGTTATTTGAGTATAGTCGAAATTTTGAAAGGACAATTAGATATTTCTGATCAATATTAAGATATTTTTCCATAACAAAATCATGTTTAAATAAACAATATTCAGATAGTCTGCTCGAGTTATTTATATTAGTATACCAAGTTTGTTTAAAGACATCCAATATTCTTTGTTTAATAGCCTTATAGTTAAAAATATTTGGATTTTGTGATAACCAGACATTTCCTAGACCGTTTACATCTAATAATAATTTTATATGATAAGCCCAATTTAACCCACTGTATGACAGTCAATTATTTGCATCTTCTGACAGCATTTTATAAATGTTAATGATCAAAGGATTTTTTGATTTCAGTACATTAAGCCAATATTTAATCATTATGATTTGTCTCGCAGTTTTCATAGGATAACGCCCTAGTTCTCCGTAAAGCCCGTCTAAGTTTGTTGATTTTTTAACATTTAAAACTTTTCTTAAAAATTTACAATGAATTTGTTCTACGAGTTTAGCGTCATGATAACCCCAGATGGATGCATTGTAGTTTAATATAGATTCGACTAGACTATCAAATAATCGACATTTTTCAACAGAAGTTAATATAATTTGGTTATATACTATAAATAGATTATGCAACGCATGCGCTGATTGTTGGGTAATTCGTAATTGTGTTCTATACCAAGAACCATTTTTAAATAGATGGGTACCGAGATATTTAAAGGAAGTGACAACTTCTAAGCGTATATTGTTTAATTCTATATTACACTGCATACCTCGCCCGCGTTCAAATACCATCGCTTTGGTTTTATTTACATTTATTGTAAGCCCCCATGTACGACAATATTGTTCTAGATTATTGAGCATTAGTTGTAAGGTTTCGGGTGAATGCGCAAATAATACCGTGTCATCAGCAAAAAGAAGTAAAAATATCTTAAGTTCGTTCACAGAAAATATTCCCTCTAAATTTGTATTAATATTGTGTAAGATATCATTTATAAATAAAATGAACATTAAACTAGAGAGTGGATCACCTTGTTTTAATCCAATATGTGAAGAAAAAAATCGGACGTTTTACCTTTGTATCGTACGCACTGTTTAATTGTATTATACATAGCCTTTAAAGCCGATACAAATTGTGTACTGACTTGAATGTTTAATAATTTTTCCCATAAGAACGATCTGTTGATACGGTCAAAGCATTTATCAAAGTCTATAAAGACACAATATAGTTTTTGCTTCGAATCTAGTGTTTTCGCAATAATTGCATGTAACAGGAATATACAGTCAGTCGTTGATTTGCCCTTTTGAAATCCAAATTGGTTATGTGATATAAAATCATTGTCATGTGACCATTTAGTGAGTCTATTCATTAACACTTGAGAGTAAATTTTGGCTAAAACGTTTATCAAAGTTATGCCTCTGTAATTTTTTGGTTCTTCTGCAATTCCTCCCTTAAAAATTGGCGCAATTATGCCTCCCCCCCCCCCAAGATATTGGATATGTTCCCCCCATGAATATGCGATTAAATAATTTTAGAATAAAATATGATATTTTTTCAAATGAATGTTTATATATTTCGGCTACCAGTTCATCAAGCCCGCTGCTTTTGTTATTATTTTGCGAGAATACGGCTTTTTTTAGTTCATCAAGGGTAATTTCATTATCTAAAAGATCATCCGATATATTTATATCAGTTAAATTATGGTCATAATTATCGTAACTATCGTTAGATCCAAATAAATGTTTGAAATGGTCATGTAGTTCTTCAACTGTTAATGCTTTAATATTAGTTGGTGGCTTTTTATACTGTTGTTTAATTTACGACCAAAACTTCCTGGGATTTTTTACTGCCATTTCTGATAATATTTGTTTTTGTTGTTTTTGATATTTATATTTCTCTTTTCTTGTTATTTTACAGTAATATTGTTTTGCATTTAAGAAGTTTGTCTTATTTTCATAAGTTTTAGACCTCAAATACACGTTTCTTGTCTTTTTAAACTCACGTCTTGCATTAAAACATTCAGTATTGAACCATTTTTGTGTTTGTTTTTGTTTGAAGTTTTTTTTTACGAGTTTTATCGAAAACGTCAGCGGCTGATTGATGCATTATTGACATGAAGTCTGATAAGATATCGTTGATATCTTTATCATTAGAATCTAAATCCGATGATAATTGTGTCATAGCATGCTCGTTATCATTCAATCTTAAATTAAAGTTCATGATTTTTGATGAATCCCATTGTATGAACAATGTTTCGTCGGTATCGTTTTGAGGTATTTGCGAGTCGCTTAATTTTCCTAGGATTGAAAATGTTAAACCGCAATGATCGGAGAATTCATTCAAGTCGTTAATTTGAAAATGCGAAACATTGCGAAAGTCTTCGGTACTTAATAATAAATAATCAACTGTATTCGATCCATTATGAGAGTGAAATGTATATTCACCGTAAATGTCATTGTGCAGTCGACCGTTACCAATACGTAAACCTGTATTTTTACACAAATCTAATAATCTCCTACCGTGGGAATCAGTCACGTGGTCAGAATTAGCTCGTGCTATAAGTTCAAAATCTAGTTCATAACTGTCATTTTGATTATATAAATAACGATCACGATCTATAACATCTGATAAAGAAGCAGTTCTTCCATTAAAGTCACCCGTTACGTAAATTCTGCCAGACGATTTATATTTTTCTATATCAGACTCTATTTGCTCAAAAAAATCAAATTCATGTTGGTTGAATAAAGGCGAATTGGTAGGTAAAATGTAAGTATTACATAGCAAAACATCTTCATTAAAATAGAACAGATCTTTGGATAATTTTAACCACATGATACCAGCCTGGTTATTTTCAACAATACAAATTTTCGATCTCAAATGTTCTTTATAATATAGAGATAAACCGCCACTATAACGTCCCTTGGATGTATGCGGTGATTTATTAAGTCTTCGATAAACAACTGTACACCATGTTAAACCCTTGTAAAAGGTGTTAATCTATCAAAGAGTGTCAGTTTATTTTGTTGTTCACACCTCGCTGATCAATACCGTAAAAGGGTCTAAATAGTCGTAAAATTGTGTATACAACTGACAGGCGATTAAAGTGGTCTCATTAGCGGGACCTAAACGTTAATAAACTGGTCGTTGGGACCGGATATGGTGGTCGTATTACGGAATAGCGAGTTGGTCGTAATATCGGACCCCGCGACCACTGAATTAAAGAACAAAAAAAAATCGGGTCCGAGAAAAAGTGGTCGTATTATGCGGACGGTCGTATTATCGGACCGGTCGTTAGGCGGAACTTTACTGTAGCTACAAGCTGTGTTGTTCAAGACGGGAAACATTGGTTCTGTGGTGTTTAGTGGATTCATATGTTCATGAGCAGCTCCAAATATAACGAACCCCGGTGTTAAACACGTGATTACAACCATTAACATGATACCAATCCCTTTCATCATGTTTGCACGCCGTTTAAAAATGCTTGGGAAGTTTTTCGTTATTTCTGCTTCATTTTCAAGGAATACATTATGTATACCCAAATCGGTTTCATCCATATTGCTTGAATAAACCATCCTTTCACAACAACGATATTTTCGATTATGATGTTTAAAGAGGGTTATATATATATATATATACTCTTAAAGTTGAAGCGCCGGAAACATGTCATTTTGTTCTTTTAAGAACACGGTTTTCTTCTACAACTGACTGAAATATGAGACTCACGGTGCACTGTAGAAAATTTCATATCTCCATTCATCAGGAGTTTATGCGTTTGACTGTTATGATTATTGAAGTCCCATACATCTAAGTAGTTCATGCGACAGATCACGCATGTATAGATAATTGGTTTATGTCCACACGGTAATGCGAAATCCAACATGTAGTGTTTGTTATCATAGGGTTTACTGGCATTTATAACTAGCATTTCTTTCATAGGCAATCCTCTATGATACAATGATTTGTGTCTATTATACATACGTTTAGATAAATAGACGGACACACATAAATCACAATGGTAGAAGATAGGTTTGATTGATTTTTTTTTTTTTTTAAAATGGAGATTTAAATGTTACTTATTTTGTTTTTCATAGAGATGATTTATGGATTTCATTAATTTTATTCTCACCATCCGCTAATTATCATTTGAAATAACTTCACAGTATCAATGTTCAATGCGCGGGACTTTTTTACATCTGTCTCATAAAATACACTCTTGAGGTCAATATCGTCGTCACACTATAAACGCACGTATACGAATCAATATGACGGTAATTATCATATCGTTTAAATAGGCGCCAAAATAGACCGATCTAGGAGGCAGATGTTACTTCAAGTGAAACAATGAACCCAACAAACCCACCAGTCGCCATATTGGAATGGACGCCATTTTTTTCAAAACCACCAAAACCACCAAACAAAATGGCCGCGAGAATACTGTTTTTGTACTACTAACATATCAAAAACATATGTAACAAAGCAAACAAGACCATAGGATTTCTGAAACAGAACCTCAACATTAACAACACCACCATAAAAGAAACTGCATACAAATCCCTAGTACAGTCTGGGACCCTTTCCAGCAGAACAACAAACATCGGCTGGAAATGGTACAAAGAAGAGCAGCAAGATACGTCACTAACAGATATCACAACACCTCATCTGTTAGTGATATGATTGACCAACTTGGATGGAAAACCATTGAAGATCGAAGGAAAATAGCCAGACTAACAATGATGCACAAACTTTCCAACGGGACGGTCAATGTTGACACTGAAATCATTCTAATTCCACCAGATAGACTATCCCGTAACATTAACATCAACGGTTTTCAAGTACCATTGTGTAGAACAGAAGTGAGGAAAGAATCTTTTTTCTCAAGAACGATAAGAGACTGGAACGCCCTACCACATGCCACCACCAGTACTGGTAGTCTTGAATGTTTCAAGACTCACCTACATATGACGATCTAGACCACCGTCCAGGATGTTTTTAAATCTCAATGTATATATAGAATGTATAGCACAATCCTTTCTTTTTCTTTATAAATTATTTACATGCGCATCCAAAAGTGGCAGAATAATCAGTTTATTGATGGTGGCCGCGTAATGGTAGAAGTAGAAGTAGAAGGTGGACGCTATCTATATGTTGATGTCAATTGTACAGAAATATCTAAATGAAAATAAAAGAGCATATGTTGTTTTTGTAGATATGCTGAAATGCTTTGATAGTATACATGTATATAGAAATGCAATGTGGCTTAAACTGTGTAAACAGATATTCAAGGTAAATTATTACGAATTATACCTGATATGTATCTCAAAGTAAAGTCATGTGTTAAGTCATGTAATTCCTATTCTGATTTTTGTGAGTATGCTATAGCGCTAAGGCACGGAGAGGTGATTTCGCCGTTATTGCTTTCTTTATTTGTTGAAGATTTAGAACTTTATTTACAGAATGATGTTGAATCTGGTTTGCTTATTGATGATATTATTGTCATATTACTTGTGTTTGCTGATGATATGGCCATATTCGGCAAATCACCAACAGAATTTCAAAATAATCTTAACACGTTGCATACTTATTGTAATAATTGGGGTTTAAACAAAAATAGTGGTTTTCAGGAAACGAGGTGGATTATTAGCGACCGAACATTGTGAATATGATAACAAGCATATTGAAGTTGTTGATGATGTTAACTATTTATGTGTTGTATTTCACTATACGGGATTATTTAATAACAACCAAGAACATTGAGCTGGTAAAGCAATAAAAGTCTTGAATACTTTATTGAATAATTGTAAGAAGTTGGAGTTTAAACCTAAAATACTTTGCCAATTATTTGATGCATTTGTGTGGTCAATTTTAGTGTATGCTTCGGAAGTATGGGGTAATACAAAATCAAAAGAAATAGAAATCCACCTAACATTTTGCAAATGAATTTTAAAATTGAAAAAGAATACTTGCTCTTTTGGTGTATTTGGTGGACGTTTCCCACTATTTTTTACTCGGTACGTAATAATAGTTAACTACTGGTGTAAATTAATGAAGAGTCTGATAATATTATATTGAAGAAAATATATGAACAGAGTGTAGTTGACTGCCTTAATGAAAAGAAAAAATGGATGTACAACGTTAGACAATTGTTAACGATTATGGAGTCTCTGGTGTATTTGAAAAGTACGATTCTATAGAAATGAACAAATTTCATGTTATATTTAAGCAGAGAGTACTAGATGTATACATATATACAAGGCTGGTCAACTAATATTCAACATAGTTCTATTTTAAGTAATTATTCTTGTGTCAAACAATTATTTTGTTATGAGGAGTACTTAAATGTTTTGCCAAATACTCTTAGATTTGATTTTACCAGATTAATGTCCTTGTTTCGAACTTTTACGTAGGAAATATATTAAGACTTATTATTTCAAAAGACCTTCTATGTTTAATTTTTTAGAATAACTTTACTAAATACGCACTTAAACGGAGAAATATCATACTTAATGTTATAATTAAATGAGTTTATTCCCTTTATTCCTATTTCTTTTGATTTATTATTATAATATGAATATTATATAATAAACAATCTTTTGTAATATTCAACTTTATGTATGACATATGTAACTTTTAAAAACAATATATTACTATGAAATTGATGTTATTCGTTAATATATGTATTAATTTTTTCCACATCACATGATGAAGTAATTGTGTATATATTTGCCTATGACGATGAGCTTTAATCGCTCAATTCAATTAATAAACTTTATGTTCTATTAACCGCGGACTATATATTGATTGAGAATTGGGTGCTACAGCAGACTGTAACAATGTTCTAGCTCTATATCGAATACGTTCCATAGAAATTCCGGGACTTGGCGAAGTTGAGGGTCTGCCTCTGGCGCCAGTTCTCTGAGTCTGGTTGACTGAAAACGAGATAAAGCGTCACATTTGTTCTAGTGGTTCTCGTGTGTGTGCTGTTATTCGGGCAATTAACCTCTAATGTTGTACATGTACATATAATGTAACAGTTCGTAAACTTTGTCGGAGTGGATCGAGTTATTTTGCAAAACTTTTTCGGTACGTCGTTTTAAAACCTTTAAAGAGAGAATAAGTTGCCACAGGGAACGCCACATACCCAAGGCAATGCCTCTCTGTACGCTGTGCTTTATTGGTTTCCTATTTCTTAGTCTTTCATGTGAGCCTTATAAAATAGGTGTATTTATGACATGTGCCCGACCGAATTCTTAAGCAGAAACGGACACCGTGTTAAATTTTGTAGCTTGTATAAAACGTAAATTGTTTTATCAGTAAATGCTGATAACTATTATACACTTGCTTAAAATTTTTATATGTAACATGTCCTCTAATCAAACAATGTATATTAATTAAGCATGCCTTCGTGTAGCCTTTATTTATTGCTTTTCATCAGCTATGGTTGCTTTGTGTACACACATTTCTGCCTCATGCTTCTTTATGCGTATTCTATGATGTACAAACAAGGAAAACACGTGCGTTTTAGATGCTTAATTTATTAAAGAAATGCGATCACACTTTTGTGAAAGTAACAACATCGTAAGTCAGTTTCCGATTCCGTCGTCAGTAATTTCCGAGCTTGTCAATCATTCCTATATGTATAGATATTTGTTTTTCAACACCAGTTCACAAAACAATATCGAAATTGATCCCCATTGGCATGAACTGTTTTTTATATATTGTATATCAATAAACTTAAATCGTACCACAAAATTACATTATCATGGTTCAACCATGGTATGGGCATTTGCAGTAACTGCAGAAGCGCCTGAAATATGGGTATTTTTTCTATAGCCATATCCACCATAACCACCGCCGTAGCCTCCCATCATTTCATAGCCACCGTGACCTCCGAAGCCTCCCATCATTCCATAACCAACATAACCACCGTAGTCTCCCATTATTCATTATCCACCGTAACCACTGAATCCTCCAATCATTCATTAACCGCCGTAGCCACCGTAACCTCCGTATCCACCATTTCCGCCGAAACAGTGTCTAAATGGATGAGGCACACAGGCCGCAAAGAGCAAAGTTAAAATATTCATGGTGGCTAAAAATGAAAATAGAAAAATAAACAGCTTAACTTAACAGTATCTAACATGACAGGATGTAACACAATGATATTGCAGGCAGCAGTATCAGCGCTAGTTTTTCTATTGATGGTAATTAATAATCTTGATTATATCTATTGATGTTAATTAATAATCTTGCTAATCTAATATACACAAAGTTAATTATTTTCAGAATGCATTAATTACTTTGTTTACCAACTTTTGAGACGTGTTACACTAACACCTGCATAATAATGCGTTGACTAATCAATTGACCTTTGTCTTAATTATGTTGATTATAATTTTATAGTGGTCAACCATTATTGACATTTGTCTTAATTATGTTGATGATAATTTTATAGTGGTCAGTCAATATGGAATATTCATTAGGAATCAGATACAATGGATAATGGTCATTTTGATTGACTTGTTTTGAAGTTTATTTGTACATATGGAAAAAATAATTATAAACATAGTGTTGCGATGCGTTTCTAGAGAAGGTATAAATAACCAGCGAAAAACTTAGAGAGGGGGTTTTTGGAGTTATGAGTATTTTAGAGTTTTGAAGGAGGTTTGTTTTGGGAGTGAGAGGTTGACTTTGAGCTTGGAGTGTAAGATGGGGTATTTTAATTTGACGGGAGTTTAGAGCTAATAAGTAGTTACGAACTGAAACCTGGGATATTCGTGTATTTATACCTTGATTTGTTAAAACTTTTGGGTTGATCGTGTAGACTTGTAAAATAAATTTGTGTGGAACCAACGAGCCGTCTCCGTTATCTATGTAACCCGCATGAAGCGTGTGGTGTTACAGGTAGATGAAAGCAGTTAAACTTTATAAATATTTTATCAAAGTAAAGCACAACAGATATACATTTGTATTTGTTTTGTAAAATGTATTCACGAGTATCTGTTATATTATGTTCTGTTATATAGGTGCAATAGTATCCATACATATATGCGTACCATGTACATAAGAGCGCGCATCGGTTTTTCATTTTTTTTGTGATTTCAAAACATATTGATCACTATCAACCGAGATTTCTCAAAATTTGATTAATGTGCATCCATACAAATTATGATCACAACTCGTGAGATGTCGAACTGTCATGTATTTGTCGTAGAAACTTGTGTTTCGTCAAATTTACTTCATTTAGTGATTCTAGTGACATTTCAGTTTGGACAAAACACAAGCGAACGAAAACAAAGCACAGCGAAGGTTTCCAGAAATCTCAACCGACTAAAACACGAAAGGTTCTTGCGTAGAAGAACTGAAAAATATTTCAGCACACCATTCAACTTACTGTTATGACGTTTACTATAAAATATTACACGTCCTTTGATGTAATCCATTCATTAAATCCCCCCCCATTTTGTCCTCATTAATTCTCCTAAGATGTCCTTTATGGTCGGCCAGTCCATTCCTTGCGCCCCTGTTCCCTTGAGTATTTACCCCATTGTACCTCCTCAAATGTCTGTTGTTTTATGGACTATTGTTTATCCGGAGGTCTGTGTGTGAAGGCTTTTCTTATGTGTGCGGCGTTCCCTGTAGCAACTTATTCTCTTTTCCGTTAAAATTACCCAAAACATTTGTTTTTAGAGGGGATATTGCAAATTAGCATTATGCATTATTCAATAACGCCGAACATACAGATTACATCTTTTATTAGAATGTCAGTCGTTTTATTTCACTTCTGTACAGTATTCTGTGATATTTTTGTCAGTTATCATATCCTTTTTGTTTATAGTGATTCCACCTTTTGTGATATAAAACATGTGATATCAAATATTACTCTGATTGTAAATTGAGAGCTAGCAGGAATTGTTTTTACTTGTATCAAGTGAATTTGAGACAATGTCAATATCATTAAAAGGACCCCATTGGAAAAAAGTCGCAATACTTAATGGACTATCCTGTTACATATATGTCCTTCTTGTCTATGCAATAATAGTTTGTATTTGTTTTAAATATTGATTATGATAAACAATTGTTTATAATACCATTATTGTTATAATGTAGCCGTTTGTTGATAAATGAATGATCTGGGATGTTTGATGTATGTTCGTCCGTCCGTCAATATATCCATATATCTATCTATCCTGTTTGCTACTATACTGTATATTTTTGAAAAAATACAAAATTAATATTTTTTACACAGAATGCTTTTGCTGATGAAAGAAGAACTAGTATGTAATCTGGAACATGCATTCTGCACGGATGCCGTTGTGCACGCTATCATGTGACCGTCATTTCATGCCCGCCAATCATACATCCGAATTACATTGACATTACTGAAGGTTTGTAATCTTGCTTACTCTGTTCTCTTTTCTATATTTAGCATGTACACATCCACGATTCTATTATTTTTGTGTCACAACCAAATCAAAGGCTATACCTATACTGTTGAGCTAGTGTCACAAAATAGAAAATATCCTATAGCTCCTACAATAGATATAACAAAAATAACACAATGGATGCAATATTTAATTAGTTAAGAGATTATTACAGTAGCAAGAAATCCGTTAGTTCATTAAACGATTCGTTGTTCGGTATTTACTTCAGTGTTGAAACAGGAGGAGAGTCACAAATGTGCTGAAAAAAAAGTGAATTTAAATCTACAGTTTTATCCAATAAACATACGTTCCAGTCTGTAAATAATTAACTATGATACATATTTGATTACTTTAGTTGATAAAAGGAAAACAACATTACTTAACTGTGTTCTATTTCGACAAGAAATGTGCTTTTATATAATCGTTAAGATTAGAACATTGATTTACAATGTTAAGAATATACGGACAATTTCTATACCGAGGTAGTTTCAAGAAACAACCGCATGATAGTGTGAGGGAATAAGCAATCGATGATATAATGAAGAAAACGGCTGAAGTGAAAACACATGATGATAAATGGACAGCGCTGTTCATAAAACGTTTCTAATTAAGTGTTTCGTTTAAGTGTTTGTTATATTACTATATAATACATGTTACTCACCTTACTCTCAACCGTAGTACGAGCCTTTTTTATAGTGGTATCTTCTGGGATAGTAACTGGGATAGTGCCTGGGATAGTACCTGGGATAGTACCTGGGATAACTTGGGTAGTAACTTCCCCAATAACCACCTCCGCTACCTCCATGGTAACTTCCACCTACACCACCTCCAAAACCTCCACCTGAACCACCTCCGAAACCTCCGCCGCCTCCACCTATAATGCCACCACCAAAACCACCGCCGCCTCCACCAAAACCACCGCCGCCTCCACCTGAACCACCGCCGAAGCCGCCGCCAAAACCTCCACCTATGCCTCCTCCGTGTCCTCCATGTCCTCCACCGTAACCTCCACCTGAGCCTCCTCCGTATCCTCCACTGTAACCTCCGCTATATCCTCCACCAGAGCCTCCACCATATCCTCCACCGTAGTAGGGGTACCCACGATATATATGGGCGGTGCAGCTAGCTACTAGGAGAGCAACGATGATGAATGACCTCATTTTCAAAACTGAAATATATTTGGAATGTCATGTATCACACAAATCCAAGTTTTCTTTTCATTCACATGTTTTGAAACATCGTTTAAATTGTTTAACATTTATTACGTATCAAAAAGACTATTTGTTCATTGTATGTTATTGTATGTAAATGAGATAAGTCTCACCCACTCAATATGGTGTTGTTACTGTAAATCGTATAGAAACACTTTAAATCTTTTATCTAACATATTCCAAAATGTCAGGGCCGTAAATTACACTGAGGCATGTAGGCAGTTGCCTCCTATTGCGGGCTGACCCCGAAAAAAAAATCATTTTTTGTCTAAAAAGGGTCCAAAATTTTTTTTTGTCTCGCTCCGCTCGGCGGGGTGCCTCCCCTTCCAGGGGAGGCAATTTACGGCCCTGAATGTGTTCACCTATTTATATCAGTTTTGATTTATAGTACATTTCACTTGCCATCCAATGACCCCATTGATAATAGCATGTTACTATTATAAATATGTTGGAATTATCTTTTTCAATACATTTTATTTATTTATACAAACAACAGGACTGGTTAGTTTGTGTGAACGTTTGCTAAACTTTCAAGTTGCACAGATTGCACGTGTACGATCATCGAAGCATTGGCAAACGAAACGGCTATACTAAATACCTTCATTAAAGATATATTAATTTATTACAGGAACGCCCTGTAAACTTGTTTTTGTATTATGGTCCGGCCGACCATAAACAACAACTAAGGAGAATATTTAGAGGCACAGCAATGGGGGAAATTAATACATTTGCCATTTCAAATAGCATTTGACAACTTAACATTTTGCAATTGCTAAATATGCAATTAATATTTCAAGTTAGCTAAGTTTTAAATCATGAATATTTCTATAGAAGTTCGAATCGTTTAGGCATTAATTTAAACGCACTATTCATCTGCTGCCTACCCAATCTTTATTAAAATGAAATTTCGAGCCTGTTAATTCGCGAATGATCTGTACAAAATAATAAACTTACCTTTCGTTATTCAGCAGTCACGGAAGTTGCAAATTGGTCTCAGAATGCGATCCTATTTATACCTGATAATCGTAATTAATCAAGCGAAAAAAAAATGTTTTCATGATAGTTTGATTGCATTTATGATGCAGTAGATAAACAAAAATAATTATATTTAATGATTTCAATCAATCACGACAAAAACTGATACATATTAACAAAGAACAAATGATTAACGCATGTGCATTTTGTTTTACGGAAATGATCAACTTAAGCAAATGAATATGATCAAAAATATTATTTATGTTATTTATTCATACCTTTGATATATTAGAATCATTCATTATAATATGTATAATTTATACGGTGGTGACTGATGAACTTAAAACATTTAAGATTATTTCATACAACTTTATTCTGATAAATATTATTCAGTGTCAGTTTGCGTATCATTACTGTTACCGTTGTTATTAGACGTAACCGGCCTAATCTATGTTTTGCCCGACTCTAGAACATTTTTTCGCGTGTTAACATTTTTTTCGTTTTGGTAAAAAATTTCGTTAGGTTCCCACTTCTGCCCAGGTGTTAGACGCTTTACGAGTATTCCAGCTATAAAGCATTATATGCATATTGATTAAACATTATTCATGTTAAAAGGGAAAGGGGATTTGTCGTTTAACATACAGTTATTTGAATCTATGTTGAATTTGCTTCGTTTGAAAAATAAATATATATAAAAACATTCCGACCTACCCTATTGCAAGTATGGATCAAATGAAGCATGTTTAACCGATAATAGTTGATCAACAGTATTGACATAGAACCAGTGCCATCACTTGGTGCCTCAATACTCTGAAATATCTTACGCTCGGCTTTTTTTTAAAAAATGATTCTTTGTGACGTTAAAAAACGTTTTTTCGGCGCAGCCGTACTAACTTAACAATATCAGTGTTGTGTAAACCAATCAAATCTTACGTTAACCACCAAGGCAATTTATTTTAAACCATACAACGTTTGTAACCTTGACGCGGATTGGTTAACCGTTCGATAAAATATACCATGGATTCAGTGGATTTCGGTAACGTAACGTACCCTTTATCGAAAGGTTAACCAATCTGCGTAAATGTTACAAGCGTTGTTCGGTTGAAGAAAACTTGATTTGATTGGTTTACACGGCACTGATATGCAAGTAGCAAAACCATGTTAGTACGGCTGCGCCGAAAAATAGCTATATATCATTATTCGATTTCTATCAAATTCGTCATCGCCACCAGTCTTACGTAAGTAAAATATATAGCAGTTACTTTTTGTATTATTTTTCATGTTGATATTCAGATAAAGTACTAATAACAAGTAGAAGTTGTTGTGCACTAAGAGGATGAAAGTGTCTTGTATTTATAGATACTGTTCGCCTCTGAAAACGATATCTACGTTCAGCAAATGTTCAGCATTTTCAATCACAGCACCGCACTCGCCGAATCAAGGTGTTTTTGTCCCATATAACACATTACGATGCACTGTTGACAACTATCATGACCACTCTTATTTGTGATGCGCATTG
This sequence comes from Mactromeris polynyma, assembly GCA_032209605.1. Taxonomy (NCBI): domain Eukaryota; kingdom Metazoa; phylum Mollusca; class Bivalvia; order Venerida; family Mactridae; genus Mactromeris; species Mactromeris polynyma. The sequence continues at coordinate 19,397,806 of JASFXZ010000008.1, forward strand.
TATGTGGGCTAGCATCGTCACGTCGATAGACACTTGTCCGTTCGTCCGCATTCCGTCAAGTGGGACTGATCAGAGAATAACACATGATTCAGATGGCCAACCACTGTTTATCAACTTAAGACAGGCACCTTCTTGACTATGTTTATTGAGTTTTTGTCACGCATTGTTTTAACCACACAGTTGGTTTTATTTTGATCTAGACGATTTTTATCCAATCTGTATTGACGAGAAGCATTGCTCCTCTACAGATAATTATATTTACAAATAAAGTCAAGTTTGAGAAACACGAAAAATCGGTCACTGGCGCTACCGGGAATCGAAAGACAAATAAGATTCAATGTTTATTGGCGCAATGCTGCCTTTATAAATTACACAAACATAGGACAATTGTAAGCCCATCAAACGTGTTTGTTTCGATTATTGTCACATATAGTCGGCGAAATTTACTATCGCACCTTCACGTGTTTTTCACATCTTTAAAAATTACACGCGCGACCGATTAATGGTAAACAATGGAAAACAACCCCATGATAACATCGTTCGTTATGGCCCTATCTCTTAATAAATAGTACACAGTTTGACACTTCAACAAAACATGTACGCGTCCGGTTTTCAGCGGTAAAATATCGCTCAATATTTGTCAGCGGACGCAAAAAGCCGTCTGCAATCCGGAATTCAGAGAGTATGGTATTCAGAGAGTTAATAAGAATAAAATACAGGAATCTGAGAATAAAAAGATGTGAACAATCATAATGTATATTTGAATATGCACTGTATAACATCATGTGCTCCTGCAAAACTATGTCTTTTGTTATTACAATGTATGTTAATTATGTTGCTATGAAACAAAACTATGTATTTTGTTATTATGTTAATTATGTTGCTATGAAACATGTTATGTTTTAATGCAATCAACTATTTGTATATTGTATTGTATAAAGTATAACATGAGTAAAACAACTGAAAACATCGATATATGATATGAGAGATACATTATTTTATAAGTGTTAAGAGGATGATAACATTAGTTCTAAGTTATGAACCATATATATTCAGTAAGTTTAATTCATGTATTTGATACATTTAATAGACATTATAAGGTCATGCAATTGGTCATAAAAGATGCTAAATATAAAATAAACTATTAACAATATTAAGACTTTATTTTTTTAAAGGAAAAATATTTCAAATTTGGCAACTCATATGGTTGGCAAGTTACATAATAAGCACAAATGTATACACAACAATTACATAAAAAGCGTGACTCACCAGATACAAGATAAAGAAAAAATACAGCAGCAAACAAGAAAAAAACACACATTTTAAAAGGAATCGTCAGAAAGACAACAATATTTAAGGGGAATGACTTAACACATATAAATATTTAAATATCATCTATAAAATACAAGAATGGAAAAAGGCTGAAAATTCCACTGACTGCAAGCTGAAACAATTTCTATGATAATGACTTATCATTAATGAGACTCTTACAAATCTATACAAAGTCACCATATAAAAATAAAGTGGTAGACCAGATATAGAGGTTTCCCTGTAGCAACTTATTCTCTCTCTTTCATCAAACAGACAAAGTACACATACACAGTATCATGATATATGACATACGAGAGAGAGAATACGGTATACAGGGAACGCCACATACGTAAGACAATGCCTCCCCACACAGACATCCGGGAACAATCCTTAGAACATAAGACACTTGAAGAGGTGAACACTACATACAGTGAACGAATTGCATAGTTTAAAACGAAGCACATGCAAAAGACAAAACAAAGGCACAGTTTCAGCTACATTTAACAAAGCATATATGCGGGTAGGATTCAAACAAGGATCACTATTCATACAAACATAGCACAACACTATATATGACATAGGGGTTTACAGCATGTCGGTTTCCAGAGAGTCCGGTTTTCAGGGAGTTTACTGTATATCAACATGGACACAGTCACAAAGGCAAAACACACACACATAATACGAATACAGCTTTGGAGAGGTCAGTGAAAAAATCACCAGTAAGGGTTATAAACTCTTTTTTCAAACCAAAATTTTGTAAACACAATTTGTCAATGTAATTAGAGATGCGTACGTACTTTTGGCTTGCGTTTAAAATGTCAATGTACACATAAATTATCAAACTTATGCTCAACAAATAATCGTACGCACACTATAGGATGTTTGCAGTATCCGCGAAATCACTATAGTTGTTTTACATTACTCAGAAATGTTATACAATCAAAGTACTGAAAGTGTTGAATGTTAACCTCTCAGGCATTGCTGTTGACCGTTTCCACATCGGTGTCATATAAATCTGCAAACAACGTGATGAAATTATGGAATATTTGTCAAATTTTCAAGTGACTTTGCTCGAAAGTTAATCTCAAGAAGGCACACAGAAGGGACAAGAGACAAACAGTAACAAATGCATCAAGACGACTCTACAAAACCTCTGACAAGTGCTTATCTTATCTGCTAAATAACTTGAGAACGTCTTTGAAGGAATTTTGCTTCGGAAGACAAAATACATAACAATAAACAAGTTTATAATGTTTTAGGTTTGGTAAACACATATAAAGGCCTTATCGAACGGTATGTTACCTCACCGGAATCCACTGCAGATGTAATCGTCTATGTTTTTCATAATACGCCATATTTTCCTTAGATAATGTATGTAAATTTAAAGCAACGCAATATTTAATGTTACAAAAAGACGTGCAGATGTTGTGTTAGAAGTGGATTTCGTTGAAGAGAAGTTTGTTTAGTGGTTAAAGTAATAGTATGCTCATTTTTGTTCATTTGTTTAGCTTTACAAACATATATTTCCTATAGTTAAAACATCAATAAACGTGTATGAACATAGAATGAATTGATCCGTATTTGTTAAGAACGATGTTTGAACATCATAAACTATTAACAATCAGGTTATTTAACAAGTTGTGTCTGTTAGTAATATGGTTAAACAGGTGTTTTTAATTGGTTATACATTGTAATAGGTATTATCAAAGATGTTTAGCCAATGTAACACCAATACTTGATGAAGCCAATTCAAACATGTTGTGTTCAGATGAGCCAGATACATTTTTAACGTAAGATTTGATTCACTTACACAACATTAATATGCAAATTTGCTCCCACACACCGCTTTGATTTCACTACAGTAACATTCACACGCTGCTGTATTACCCAGTGTATTTTGATATTTGACTGTTTTAACCTTTCTGATATAACCAATGATTTAGTCGAAGTAAACGAAATCATCGTTCGTTCATGATGCTAAATTTTATTGGACGGCACGATCAATGACAACTGAGTTTAAATGGTTATTTTCCAGTGTTAGAACCAATCAAATGCGTACACATGTACTACCTTTCGTGTAGAGGGAAGTTTTGATCTGGCTAATCGGTTTTATTTCTTTTCATTAAAAGTTTAGCTTTTACAGAAGGCGATGTTTCGTTCTTTCATCGAGGATTGTACAGATACGTATTGCTAATTGAGTAACAAGGTGCCAAGTAACGATATGACGCATTTTAAAATATACGCAGATTCCGCATCGACAGTTGTTTAAATGACCTTAAATCACTACACATTTACAGGCATCGGAATAATTTTGGCATGCCGACGAAACCATAGTCACTTACGTTCGATTCATTTAGTTGTTCTAGCAATTTCCATAGTCACACTCGCATAAGCTTTATTTGCACATGTTTACTGTCCTACATTTTGGACATTAGCGAGTGATTATAAGCGGCTCGCTGAATGGCTGTGGACGCATGTCTACTCACCTGTCTAAATATAATTAAAGTGCTGAAAGCGCAGAAAGACTGGGTCAGACGAAGTTTCTTGTGTTCTGTAAAGACTTGTCAACCATAGATTGTAGAAGCATTGTACAGCCTCACTCGGGGGTGGAAAGAGGGACTGATTCATTTACAAGCAATTTTACTTTCAACGCGTCCATGTATGGACTAGCTTAAACTGGACCATCGATAAGACCGGTTTCAGTTTACCGGCTTCACTTTGAAGCGATATGTGTGTCGGCGAGTACTCTCACTGTCTTAACGTGTCTTGTTTTTAAACGAACCTTCTCCTCAGCCGGCAACGTCATCATTGCAAAATACCCATCAGCCGTAAACGGTATCATATTTGTGCATACCAGGGTCCCTTTGGAAGGCTCAAACGTCGGTTTAAGAGCACTGACAGACTTGCAACTTGCTACAATTGTTCGTAAATGACATATGTTCAGATATATGGAGTAAAACTATTCAATTATACCGCAAAAACGTTTTAAATCGAGCATTTTAAGGCATTTTTTACATTTTTTTCTATATATCAAATTTAAACGGACGATACTAGCTTTATTCCGCACCGATTTAGCTTTGTATTGTTTTTATAGTAAATTTAGACATTCACCGTCGTTAGGACGATAAAAGAAATCACGAATTATTGGTCAGAAAATGGACAGCACTTCTCATCTGTCTGGAGCGCTTCCCTCTGTCGAAGTCACATCACTCCGCGGAAGTTCAACACAATACTCATGACATAGTTACATGTAAACTTGTTTATGTTTTAGTCCTGGTAGTTATGTATACGAGGCCTCATATGTATGAATACAAATTCTTATAATGAGAAATCTGGTCGTCATTGACCATAAAACATCATTTATAAATATACAGATACTTCGACAGCTCCGGATTACATACAGTGTATATGGTATTATATACGTAATGGTTAATTGCTTGTAATGATAAGTTACTGACTGGTCAGTACATTGATGTGTATATGTTGGAAATCAATGATCACATACGGTTAAGTATAAGGTTAGCTATCTGTTAAATCGATGTAAACCCTCAGCATTTTGGTGTCAGTTCATAAGCTGTAATTCGCTGCGTGGGTATTATGTTAAGTACCCATTTCCCTATTTGCAATTATTTTACTTCATATAATATTCGCGTTATTTACTCCACCCTTTCGGCCTATGATTACTAACTTTATTAAATTGTTCCGTGCTGCATTCCATCATTTAAACTTCCATCCCCTCGTTGTCACCCTAAATTATCGTTAGTTGCTTTATGGTCGGCCGGACCATTCCTTTCACCCCTAACCCCATAAGTATTTACCCTTGCACCTCCTCAGTGCATAATGGTTTGTATACTGTTGTTTTCCCGGTGATATGTGTGGGAAGGCATTGTCGTGTGTATGTGGCGTTCCCTGTAATAACTTAATCTCTCTTTTGATAACAATCACCTGTAAAAACGATGCTTTTTTTCATTAAGTAATGAAGTAATGTAATTTAATTCTTTAAATTTTGATTTATCTGCATCAAATATCAAGAATTTCATTTTGCTGACTCACACGTACTGGCTTCACCTAACTATATTTACTTCGTACAACTGACTAGATCAGAATATGTATCATCATATAGTCCAGATATTAGTAATACTTTGGAAATAATACCACATTTTCAAGGATTTATAAGCCCTTTACGAAGAGACGTTAATCCTTTTCAAAATACATAGCCCTTTACAAGGATACATAAACCTATCATGCGGATACATTTATCCAACAGTCATACGTCGCTCATATTTTTTAGATCGGTGGCGATGCTTTTTTATTTGCTTTTCTTGGTATTTCTTTCTGTCCCATCCCTGTGTGTGTCCTCGGGTCAATTGATGTTTGTGACAGCCTCTTTCTGTCCCATCCCTGTGTGTGTCCTCGGGTCAATTGATGTTTGTGACAGCCTCTTTCCTTTGCCGATATTTCAAGGAATTGTTTTTTATTTGTGTTTTAGCCGTCCCTTTCCACATTGTTCACTTTTATTATGTGCATATTTTCGGTGATTTACATAACTACATAAACGTATTGATTTAAATACGTTTTAGAAACATTGGAAATAAGTCGCAAAACTTAATGGACTATCTGTTACATATATGTTCTTCTTGTCTATGCAATAATAGTTTGTATTTGTTTTAAATATTTATTATGATAAACAATTGTTTATAATACCATTATTCTTATAATGTAGCCGTTTGTTGATAAATGAATGATCTGGGATGTTTTGATGTATGTTCGTCAGTCCGACAATATATCCATATATCTATCTATCCTGTTTGCTACTATACTGTATATTTTTGAAAAAAAAATTAATACTTTTTACACAGAATGCTTTTGCTGATGAAAGAAGAACTGGTATATAATCTGGAACATGCATTCTGCACGGATGCCGTTGTGCACGCTATCATGTGACCGTCATTTCATGCCCGCCAATCATACATCCGAATTACATTGACATTACTGAAGGTTTGTAATCTTGCTTACTCTGTTCTCTTTCCATATTTAGCATGTACACATCCACGATTCTATTATTTTTGTGTCACAACCAAATCAAAGGCTATACCTATACTGTTGAGCTAGTGTCACAAAATAGAAAATATTGTATAGCTCCTACAATAGATATAACAAAAATAACACAATGGATGCAATATTTAATTAGTTAAGAGATTATTACAGTAGCAAGAAATCCGTTAGTTCATTAAACAATTCGTTGTTCGGTATTTACTTCAGTGTTGAAACAGGAGGAGAGTCACAAATGTGCTGAAAAAAAAGTGAATTTAAATCTACAGTTTTATCCAATAAACATACGTTCCAGTCTGTAAATAATTAACTATGATACATATTTGATTACTTTAGTTGATAAAAGGAAAACAACATTACTTAACTGTGTTCTATTTCGACAAGAAATGTGCTTTTATATAATCGTTAAGATTAGAACATTGATTTACAATGTTAAGAATATACGGACAATTTCTATACCGAGGTAGTTTCAAGAAACAACCGCATGATAGTGTGAGGGAATAAGCAATCGATGATATAATGAAGAAAACGGCTGAAGTGAAAACACATGATGATAAATGGACAGCGCTGTTCAGAAAACGTTTCTAATTAAATGTTTCGTTTAAGTGTTTGTTATATTACTATATAATACATGTTACTCACCTTACTCTCAACCGTAGTACGAGCCTTTTTTATAGTGGTATCTTCTGGGATAGTAACTGGGATAGTGCCTGGGATAGTACCTGGGATAGTACCTGGGATAACTTGGGTAGTAACTTCCCCAATAACCACCTCCGCTACCTCCATGGTAACTTCCACCTACACCACCTCCAAAACCTCCACCTGAACCACCTCCGAAACCTCCGCCGCCTCCACCTATAATGCCACCACCAAAACCACCGCCGCCTCCACCAAAACCACCGCCGCCTCCACCAAAACCACCGCCGCCTCCACCTGAACCACCGCCGAAGCCGCCGCTAAAACCTCCACCTATGCCTCCTCCGTGTCCTCCATGTCCTCCACCGTAACCTCCACCTGAGCCTCCTCCGTATCCTCCACTGTAACCTCCGCTATATCCTCCACCAGAGCCTCCACCATATCCTCCACCGTAGTAGGGGTACCCACGATATATATGGGCGGTGCAGCTAGCTACTAGGAGAGCAACGATGATTAATGACCTCATTTTCAAAACTGAAATATATTTCTAATGTCATATATCACACAAATCCAAGTTTTCTTTTCATTCACATGTTTTGAAACATCGTTTAAATTGTTTAACATTTATTACGTATCAAAAAGACTATATGTTCATTGTATGTTATTGTATGTAAATGAGATAAGTCTCACCCACTCAATATGGTGTTGTTACTGTAAATCGTATAGAAACACTTTAAATCTTTATCTAACATATTCCAAAATGTGTTCACCTATTTATATCAGTTTTGATTTATAGTACATTTCACTTGCCATCCAATGACCCCATTGGAAATAAGGTTTCGAGCTTTATGGGTTGTTCTATACTGTGTACGCCTAAAGCTATTCAAATTTTGTGATTTATTTTCAGTTTTACTCAATAATATGTATACGTTTCTTTTATCCTACCTTCTACAATATTCAGGTTGTTTTCAGTATCATTCCCATCAATACTTGCACACGTGCGATTGAAATAAGTGACTATTTATGTAAATAACCAAATGAGTATGCGATGTGCTAAACTGATTGTTAATCTATTCGGAACCGTGTATATGTCTTAATTAACAGACAACATCGACAGATGACCCGACAAGTGAGTTCTAGTGAACTAGACACAAACATGCAAAGTAGTCGCACTACCAAGATTTTATGATTTAATTCCAAAGCCTTTAGTTGATAATAGCATGTTACTATTATAAATATGTTGGAATTATCTTTTTCAATACATTGTATTTATTTATACAAACAACAGGACTGGTTGGTTTGTGTGAACGTTTGCTAAACTTTCAAGTTGTACAGATTGCACGTGTACGATCAGCGAAGCATTGGCAAACGAAACGGCTATACTAAATACCTTCATTAAAGATATATTAATTTATTACAGGAACGCCCTGTAAACTTGTTTTTGTATTATGGTCCGGCCGACCATAAACAACAACTAAGGAGAATATTTAGAGGCACAGCAATGGGGGAAATTAATGTATAATACATTTGCCATTTCAAATAGCATTTGACAACTTAACATTTTGCAATTGCTAAATATGCAATTAATATTTCAAGTTAGCTAAGTTTTAAATCATGAATATTTCTATAGAAGTTCGAATCGTTTAGGCATTAATTTAAACGCACCATTCATCTGCTGCCTACCCAATCTTTATTAAAATGAAATTTCGAGCCTGTTAATTCGCGAATGATCTGTACAAAATAATAAACTTACCTTTCGTTATTCAGCAGTCACGGAAGTTGCAAATTGGTCTCAGAATGCGATCCTATTTATACCTGATAATCGTAATTAATCAAGCGGAAAAAAAATGTCTTCATGATAGTTTGATTGCATTTATGATGCAGTAGATAAACAAAAATAATTATATTTAATGATTTCAATCAATCACGACAAAAACTGATACATATTAACAATGAACAAATAATTAACGCACGTGCATTTTGTTTTACGGAAATGAAATGATCAACTTAGGCAAATGAATATGATCAAAAATATTATTTATGTTATTTATTCATACCTTTAATATATTATAATCGTTCATTATAATATGTATAATTTATACGGTGGTGACTGATAAATGAAAACATTTAGCATTATTTCATACAATATTATTCAGTGTCAATTTGCGTATCATTACTGTTACCGTTGTTATTAGACGTAACCGGCCTAATCTAATCTATTGCCCGACTCTAGAACATTTGTTCGCGTGTTGACATTTTCTTTTTGGTAAAAATTCTTCTTTTTATAAAATGTCTTCGTGTGAAATTTTCGTTAGGTTCCCACTTCTGCCCAGGTCTTAGACGCTTTACGAGTATTCCAGCTGTAAAGCATTATATGCACATTGATTAAACATTATGCATGTTAAAAGGGAAATGGGATTTGTCTTTTAACGTACAGTTATTTAAATCTATGTTGAATTTGCTTCGTTTGAAAATAAAAAAATATATATAAAAACATTCCGACCTACCCTATTTTTTGGGCATGAAACCTGAAAAAAACACATTTGTTTAGTGCTTATAACTAAAACAAGTGCTGATCCGAGTTTATAAAGAAAACGATCAGTGCTTCAGATAAACGCCACAAAGTTTTGCGAGTATGGATCAAATGAAGCATGTATAACCGATAATAGTTGACGTTCCAATCAACAGTATTGACATAGAACCAGTGCCATAACTTGGTGCCTCAATACTCTGAAATATCGTACGCTCGGCTTTTTTAAAAAAAATGATTCTTTGTGACCTTAAAAAACTTTTTTTCGGCGCAGCCGCACTAACTTAACAATATCAGTGTTGTGTAAACCAATCCAATCTTACGGTAACCACCAAGGCAATTTATTATCAACCGAATAACGTTTGTAACCTTGACGCGAATTGGTTAACCGTTCGATAAAAGATACCAGTGATTCAGTGTATTACCAAGTAGAAGTTGTTGTGCACTAAGAGGATGAAAGTGTCTTGTATTTATAAATACTGTTCGTCTCTGAACACGATATCTACGTTCAGCAAATGTTCAGCATTTTCAATCACAGCACCGCACTCGCCGAATCTATGTGTTTTTGTCCCATATAACACATTGGGATGCGTCTCGCTGTTGACAACTATCATGACCACTCTTATTTGTAATGCGAATTGTATGTGGGCTAGCATCGTCACGTAGATAGACATTTGTCCGTTCGTCCGCATTCCGTCAAGTGGGACTGATCAGAGATGGCCAACCACTGTTTATCAACTTAAGACAGGCACTGACTTGACTATGTTTTATTGAGTTTTTGCCACGCATTGTTTTAGCCACACAGTTGGTTTTATAATGATCTAGATGATTGTTATCCAATCTGTATTGACACGAAGCATTGCTAAGTAAATTGGACTCAATTGAACAACAGTTGTCCTCTCTTTCAAACAGACTTGCGTCAATTGAAACAAGAGTCACAACACTTGAAGTGAATTCGAGAGATACCAATTCTAGAATAACTGACGTTGAGGCAAGCAGAGCGTATGATGCTCAAATTTCAGACGAAATTCAGTTTAAACAGTCTGAGCTCGAGTCGTCTATTAAGAGTGAGCGTGATCGTATAACAAAGATGGAAGCTAATATTAGTTCTCTGAAAACAATCCCAGAAGAAATGAATGATATTAAGTCAAGGTCGATGAGAGATAATTTGCTTTTCTTCGGACTTCCTGAAGGAGTGACTGTTGATGAAAGACGATCGGAAAATTGTGGCAAACTTGTTTTAGATTTCTGCAAAGACACATTGAACATTCCTGATGCACATGAAACAATTAAAATAGAACGTGCTCACCGATTAGGTAATCGATACTTTGATAACAAAATCAGACCAGAGGTGCGTTTGTTAGAGGTAGGGGAAGAAGGCGAGAAAAGTTAGCCAATGTAGAAAATGTAGCTGTCTAAAAAACGCTTGAGCGCTTCGCTAGCTATAAAATGGCGCCCGCCAGATCAGACGACACTGTTCCGCATGGACTCCATTTTGTTTAGCAAAGTTAGCACCGTCATATCACGCTACCTATCTAAAGATAGGGGCTACTTTTCCTACGTCTAAGAAACGGCAGCGCTACTTTCCCTACGTAGCGCTAGGTAGAATTCTCTCTTTCCTACCTCTAAAAAACGCACATCTGTGGTGGTAAAGTTCAATCACTTCCCTGACAAACAGATGATCAAGCAAAAGATAACAAATTGGTGGAAATCTCACAATGATGATCAATCTAATCAACAGACAACAGATGATCATTCCTAACAACCTGTTCAACTGAAAATACGTGTTAGTGACCAATTTCCTAAGGCAATACTGAAACGACGCAAAACGCTTATCCCCAGTATGATAAAAGCAAAGAAGGAAAATCAATCAGCATACTTATCATATGATAAACTTTATATAAACAATAAAATGTATACAGTGGAAACTGTGTCCACTTCGGATTATAATTAGGATTCGTCCGAGAATCAGTTAACATCTCTAGTTTGGAATGTACAGGTTATCAAAACAAAACTAAATGACAGTGATTTTATAAACTTTGTATCAGACTATGACCTACTTTCTTGACGGCAACATGGACTGCAAAATCATCTAATATCGACATAGATGGATACAATCATTGCAACTGTCCTCGTCCGAATTTCAATAGCAAGGCGCGGAGAAACAGCGGTGGTGTTATAGTGTACTTCAAGCAATATCTTTCGGCTCTAATTGAGATTGTTGATTTAGACAATAAAGGGATAGTTTGGTTAAAATTAAACAAAAACTTAACCAAATCAGAAAATGATACATATTTCTGTGTATGTTATATTCCTCCAGAAGACTCAAAACTTTACAGAAATGTGAACTCTACATTGTTTCAATTTGACTTTTTTGATCGCTTAAATAATGATATTCGTAAATATAGTGAAATGGGTAATGTTTTTATATCAGGTGACATGAATTCACATACGGGGGATTTACTTGACTTCGTACAAAATATTCATCTGAACAGATACGTAGATGCGCCACAAACAGACTTCTCGGTGTCGAGTCTACCCGTGAGACAAAATCACGATAAAATAGTGAATAACTTTGGCACTAAATTATTAAATCTTTGTAAAGAAAACAATCTCTGCATAGTGAATGAACGTTTAGAGGATGGAAAATGCACGTATTACGCCCAATGTCGAGGTCGAACTGTTTTTAGTTTAGTAGATTACTTAGTCGCTAGTGCAGACTGCTTTAAATATGTGAATAATATGTGTGTATTAGACATGACGGAATTTTCGGACCATTGTCCAGTTGCAGTTTCTTTTTGTTGTGATATTGATAGGTCTTATAAAACAGTTTTGAGTTATGACAAAATTGTATGGGATACCTCCATTAGAGACGAATTTCTTGAACGAGTTCGTTCAAATGCCGATGTATTCAATGATATTAGAGATAAGTTATTGTCTAATGAGTCTGACATTAATGAATGTGTTTTCGAATACGAAATGGTAATGATAAATTAAGAAAACAATTAACTTGCTTTAGATTGAGTGATCATAAATTAGAAATTGAAGCAGGAAGAATGTTAGGGACAATAGATTATGTAAAGTATGCAATAGAAACGTTGTTGAATCTGAATACAACTTCTTAATGTACTGTCCGATATACAATGACCTCAGAAAGAAATATTTACCGAAAACCTCATGGCCTTGTATTCAGAAATTTAATAATATACTGTCAACAAAAAATAAAAAAATTCAGATAAATATTGCAAAATTTATTTCAGAAGCATTTGAAGCAAGAACAAAATCTCTCGAAATATTTAACTGTTTCCTGAGTTGCCTCATGTTCACTATGTATACACATTTATATCCTGTAACCATTGCTTGATTCTCTTTTCTTTTCTTTTTTTGTTGTTAAATATTCTAATTACGTTCCGTATGTTTGTGTGTAGGGTCTTTACCATAGTATATTGTAAATGGCCAAAGGCTATTAATTGCCGAATGCCAATAAATGTATGTATTGCTCCTCTACAGATAATTATATTTACAAAGACAACTAAGATTCAATGTTTATTGACGCAATGCTGCCTTTATAAATTACACAAACATAGGACAATTGTAAGCCCATTAAACGTGTTTGTTTCGATTATTGTCACATATAGTCGGCGAAATTTACTATCGCACCTTCACGTGTTTTTCACATCTTTAAAAATTACACGCGCTACCGATTAATGGTAAACAGTGGAAAACAACCACTGATGATAATATCGTTCGTTATGGCCCTATCTCTTAATAAATAATACACAGTTTGACTTCAACAAAACATGTACGCGTCCGGTTTTCAGGGGTAAAATATCGCTCAACATTTGTCAGCGGACGCAAAAAGCCGTCTGCAATCCGGAATTCAGAGAGTACGGTATTCAGAGGATAAGATAAGATTTATTTACACCAATGAAACGTAAGCTCGTGCGAGCTTTTGAACCAACTATGTGAACAATCATAATGTATATTTGAATATGCACTGTATAACATCATGTGCTCCTGCAAAACTATGTCTTTTGTTATTATGTTAAGTATGTTCTATGAAACATGTTATGTTTTAATGCAATCAACTATTTGTATATTGTATTGTATAAAGTATAACATGAGTAAAACAACTGAAAACATCGATATATGATATGTGAGATACATTATTTTATAAGTTTTAAGAGGATGATAACATTAGTTCTAAGTTATGAACCATATATATTCAGTAAGTTTAATTAATGTATTTGTTACATTTAATAGACATTATAAGGTCATGCAATTGGTCATAAAAGATGCTAAATATAAAATAAACTATTAACAATATTAAGACTTTATTTTTTTAAAGGAAAAATATTTCAAATTTGGCAACTCATATGGTTGGCAAGTTACATAATAAGCACAAATGTATACACAACAATTACATAAAAAGCATGACTCACCAGATACAAGATAAAGAAAAAATACAGCAGCAAACAAGAGAAAAGCACACATTTTAAAAGGAATTGTCAGAAAGACAACAATATTTAAGGGGAATGACTTAACACATATAAATATTTAAATATCATCTATAAAATACAAGAATGGAAAAAGGCTGAAAATTCCACTGTCTGCAAGCTGAAACAATTTCTATGATAATGACTTATCATTAATGAGACTCTTACAAATCTATACAAAGTCACCATATAAAATAAAGTGGTAGACCAGATATAGAGGTTTCCCCGTAGCAACTTATTCTCTCTCTTTCATCAAACAGATAAAGTACACATACACAGTATCATGATATATGACATACGAGAGAGAGAATACGGTATACAGGGAACTGCACATACGTAAGACAATGCCTCCCCACAAAGACATCCGGGAACAATCCTTAGAACATAAGACACTTGAAGAGGTGAACACTACATACAGTGAAAGAATTGCATAGTTTAAAACGAAGCACATGCAAAAGACAAAACAAAGGCACAGTTTCAACTACATTTAACAAAGCATATATGCGGGTAGGATTCAAACAAGGATCACTATTCATACAAACATAGCACACCACTATATATGACATAGGGGTTTACAGCATGTCGGTTTTCAGAGAGTCCGGTTTTCAGGGATTTTACTGTATATCAACATGGACACAGTCACAAAGGCAAAACACACACACATAATACGAATACTGCTTTGGAGAGGTCAGTGAAAAAATCACCAGTAAGGGTTATAAACTCTTTTTTCCAACCAAAATTTTGTAAACACAATTTGTCAATGTAATTAGAGATGCGTACGTACTTTTGGCTTGCGTTTAAAATATCAATGTACACATAAATTATCAAACTTATGCTCAACAAATAATCGTACGCACACTATAGGATGTTTGCAGTTTCCGCGAAATCACTATAGTTGTTTTACATTACTCAGAAATGTTATATAATCAAAGTACTGAAAGTGTTGGATGTTAACCTCTCAGGCATTGCTGTTGACCGTTGCAACATCGGTGTCATATAAATCTGCAAACAACGTGATGAAATTATGGAATATTTGTCAAATTTTCAAGTGACTTTGCTCAACAGTTAATCTCAAGAAGGGACACAGAAGGGACAAGAGACAAACAGTAACAAATGCATCAAGACGACTCTACAAAACCTCTGACAAGTGCTTATCTTATCTGCTAAATAACTTGAGAACGTCTTTGAAGGAATTTTGCTTCGGAAGACAAAATACATAACAATAAACAAGTTTATAATGTTTTAGGTTTGGTAAACACATATAAAGGCCTTATCGAACGGTATGTTACCTTACTGAAATCCACTGCAGATGTAATCGTCTATGTTTTTCATAATACGCCATATTTTCCTTAGATAATGTATGTAAATTTAAAGCAACGCAATATTTAATGTTACAAAAAGACGTGCAGATGTTGTGTTAGAAGTGGATTTCGTTGAAGAGAAGTTTGTTTAGTGGTTAAAGTAATAGTATGCTCATTTTTGTTCATTTGTTTAGCTTTACAAACATATATTTCCTATAGTTAAAACATCAATAAACATGTATGAACAAAGAATGAATTGATTCGTACTTGTTAAGAACGATGTTTGAACATCATAAACTATTAACAATCAGGTTATTTAACAAGTTGTGTCTGTTAGTAATATGGTTAAACAGGTGTTTTTAATTGGTTATACATTGTAATAGGTATTATCAAAGATGTTTTTAGCCAATGTAACACCAATATTAGATGAAGCCAATTCAAACATGTTGTGTTCAGATGAGCCAGATACATTTTAACGTATGATTTGATTCACTTACACAACATTAATATGCAAATTTGCTCCCACACACCGCTTTGATTTCACTACAGTAACATTCACACGCTGCTGTATTACCCAGTGTATTTTGATATTTGACTGTTTTAACCTTTCTGATATAACCAATGATTTAGTCGAAGTAAACGAAATCATCGTTCATGATACTAAATTTTATTGGACGGCACGATCAGATGACAACTGAGTTTAAATGGTTATTTTCCAGTGTTAGAACCAATCAAATGCGTACACAATGTACTGCCTTTCGTGTAGAGGGAAATTTTGATCTGGCTAATCGGTTTTATTTCTTTTCATTAAAAGTTTAGCTTTTACAGAAGGCGATGTTTCGTTCTTTCATCGAGGAGTGTACAGATACGTATTGCATATTGAGTAACAAGGTGCCAAGTAACGATATGACGCATTTTAAAATATACGCAGATTCCGCATCGACAGTTGTTTAAATGACCTTAAATCACTACACATTTACAGGCATCGGAATAATTTTGGCATGCCGACGAAACCATAGTCACTTACGTTCGATTCATTTAGTTTTTATAGCAATTTCCATAGTCACACTCGTATAAGCTTTATTTGCACATGTTTACTGTCCTACATTTGGGACATTAGCGAGTGATTATAAGCGGCTCGCTGAATGGCTGTGGACGCATGTCTACTCACCTGTCTAAATATAATTAAAGCGCTGGAAGCGCAGAAAGACTGGGGCAGACGAAGTTTCTTGTGTTCTGTAAAGACTTGTCAACCATAGATTGTAGAAGCATTGTACAGCCTCACTCGGGGGTGGGAAGAGGGACTGATTCATTTACAAGCAATTTTACTTTCAACGCGTCCATGTATGGACTAGCTTAAACTGGACCATCGATAAGACAGGTTTTAGTTTACCGGCTTCACTTTGAAGCGATATGTGTGTCGGCGAGTACTCTCACTGTCTTAACGTGTCTTGTTTTTAAACGAACCTTCTCCTCAGCCGGCAACGTCATCATTGCAAAATACCCATCTGCCGTAAACGGCATCATATTTGTGCATACCAGGGTCCCTTTGGAAGGCTCAAACGTCGGTTTAAGAGCACCGACAGACTTGCAACTTGTTACAATTGTTCGTAAATGATATATGTTCAGATATATGGAGTAAAACTATTCAATTATACCGCAAAAACGTTTTGAATCGAGCATTTTAAGGCATTTTTTTCTATATAACTTTAAACGGACGATACTAGCTTTATTCCGAACCGATAGCTTTGTATTGTTTTTGTAGTAAATTTAGACATTCACCGTCGTTAGGACGATAAAAGAAATCACGAATTATTGGTTAGAAAATGAACAGCATTACTCATCTGTCTGGAGCGCTTCCCTCTGTCGAAGTCACATCACTCCGCGGAAGTCACATCGGGTTATACACTGTGATGAAGGTATCGGAATAAGTGCCCGATGCTAAAGGAGATTAGCAAATAGTAAACTCATGTTAGTAGGGCTTCGCAGAAATAGGAATCATTTCGAACGCCGTGTGATACTTAGTTCCACAAACAGGCAATCGTTTCTAAATGGCTTTATTTTGCAGAATGGCTTTAGAAATATAAAATGCTGAACATAAAGTAAGAACTGAAACACACCTTCTTTTCGACAGAGAAACAACTTGCATTCTGTGTGCATATTTCAGCCTTTTTTATATCGATATATTAATCATTATTTGAGCAATATAAGCATGGCAAATCATTAGTTGTGTAGGCCGGCAGTCTTTAGTGCCGCAAATCTAAAGCAAGCATCGAAAGATCTACCCTTTTCTAGTCCCATTTTACCGTCCATGTATAAATGCGACCAGTGGCGTATCAACGTAACCGCGGTTATCACGAAATTGGACGGAAGTCAAACAGGCCTTTAAATCGTAAGCACTTGACGATATTTGCTCTGTATATATTGTTTACTTTATTTGTACACTTTTGTTGCTAAAACACCCACTTCACGTTCAACACAATACTCATGACATAGTTACATGTATACTTGTTTATGTTTTAGTCCTGGTAGTTATGTATACGAGGCCTCATATGTATGAATACAAATTCTTATACTGAGAAATCTGGTCGTCATTGACCATAAAACATCATTTATAAATATACAGATACTGCGACAGCTCCGGATTACATACAGTGTATATGGTATTATATACGTAATGGTTAATTGCTTGTAATGATAAGTTACTGACTGGTCAGTACATTGATGTGTATATGTTGGAAATCAATGATCACATAGCGGTTAAGTATACGGTTAGCTATCTGTTAAATCGATGTAAACCCTCTGCATTTTGGTGTCAGTTCATAAGCTGTAATTCGCTGCGTGGGTATTATGTTAGGTACCCATTTCCCTATTTGCAATTATTTTACTTCATATAATATTCGCGTTATTTACTCCACCCTTTCGGCCTATGATTACTAACTTTATTAAATTGTTCCGTGCTGCATTCCATCATTTAAACTTCCATCCCCTCGTTGTCACCCTAAATTATCGTTAGTTGCTTTATGGTCGGCCGGACCATTCCTTTCACCCCTAACCCCATAAGTATTTACCCTTGCACCTCCTCAGTGCATAATGGTTTGTATACTGTTGTTTTCCCGGTGATATGTGTGGGAAGGCATTGTCGTGTGTATGTGGCGTTCCCTGTAATAACTTAATCTCTCTTTTGATAACAATCACCTGTAAAAACGATGCTTTTTTTCAGTAATGAAGTAATGTAATTTAATTCTTGAAATTTTGATTTATCTGCAACGAATATCAAGAATTTCATTTTGCTGACTCACACGTACTGGCTTCACCTAACTATATTTACTTCGTACAACCGACTAGATCAGAATATGTAACATCATATAGTCCAGATATTAGTAATAATTTGGAAATAATACCACATTTTCAAGGATTTATAAGCCCTTTACGAAGAGACGTTAATCCTTTTCAAAATACATAGCCCTTTACAAGGATACATAAACCTGTCATGCGGATACATTTATCCAACAGTCATACGTCGCTCATATTTTTTAGATCGGTGGCGATGCTTTTTTATTTGCTTTTCTTGGTATTTCTTTCTGTCCCATCCCTGTGTGTGTCCTCGGGTCAATTGATGTTTGTGACAGCATCTTTCTGTCCCATCCCTGTGTGTGTCCTCGAGTCAATTGATGTTTGTGACAGCCTCTTTCCTTTGCCGATATTTCAAGGAATTGTTTTTTATTTGTGTTTTAGCCGTCCCTTTCCACATTGTTCACTTTTATTATGTGCATATTTTCGGTGATTTACATAACTACATAAACGTATTGATTTAAATACGTTTTAGAAACATTTTGTTTTAATTTTGATATATTAGAACGAAAATCAAAGGCAGCAAAAGAAGCGACATGAAAGTTTGCCCGACCAAAAGTTACAGTAATACAACTTTCACAATAAATATACTGAGAGTATTGTAGAAATCTGTTTGTGTGTATGTGTGTTTGTTTGTAATATCTTACTTCTCTGTTAGAATGTTATTGTTGACACAATGATAGTAAAAACAAACGAGCGCATTTTGAAATGATAAAATTTATCACCACATATTTGCATTTGAGTAAATAATGAAAAAGAGCTGAAACATGAGCAAATTCCATAGTCCATATAGCGTGTTCAGTCGTCAAATCTGACAGTCATCAATGTAAGCGGAAAAGAACTCGTCTCAGGATTCTGAAATAATTGAATTTGTAAATTGTGGCCATAGATTCAACACAATTGTCATAGTTGCACAGCTTTTTTAACTGACTTATTTATATGTAAACATATATATTTTACATTGATTGTGAAAAGATAAGGAGTCAGGTGCACTACTCTTTCGACCCTATACCTCTTTGCCTCAAGTGTCATTTCCTAGGTAGATAATCTTGTATGAGTAGTTTGAATAATTTAAAGCATTGCGTAATGCACGAGTGATGTATATGTACTGGAGAATGATTGTCGAGTAACAATACGTACCAAGAAGCGCTGAGTCGCATTTATAATGGTATGAATATCTAAGTACATGTTTGTTTCTAACGTTCATCTAATTGACTAATAATTAATTCTGTTCTGTTTCACTCACCATTCCATTTGAACATCAACGGCTGTGATTCATGTTTCAAGTTTAACCACGATGTTTGCAAAACCTGCACTTTTTCTTATAGATAGGTCGAAACTTCTTATGATGATGACGGGGAAACTTCCTGTGGAACCTACGCATCATTCCACCTCTATATCCCCCATAGCCTCCAGACATGCCACCTCCACCATAGCCTCCAGACATGCCACTTCCACCATAGCCTCCCATCATTCCACCTCCACCATAGCCTCCAGACATGCCACTTCCACCATAGCCTCCCATCATTCCACTTCCACCATAGCCTCCCATCATTCCACTTCCACCATAGCCTCCCATCATTCCACTTCCACCATAGCCTCCCATCATTCCACTTCCACCATAGCCTCCCATCATTCCACTTCCACCATAGCCTCCCATCATTCCACTTCCACCATAGCCGCCCATCATTCCACTTCCACCATAGCCTCCCATCATTCCACTTCCACCATAGCCGCCCATCATTCCACTTCCACCATAGCCTCCCATCATTCCACTTCCACCATAGCCTCCCATCATTCCACTTCCACCAGAGCCGCCCATCATTCCTCCTGTACCATAGCCTCCCATCGAACTACCGTATCCATATCCATAACTAGATGGAGTTGCTACACAAGCGACGATTACGACGGCCAGTACACAGATGATCTTCATTTTGCACAAAATAACTACAATCAGACATGACACAATCTAATATGCAACATTGGTTTAACCAATTTCTGTTCTGAAATGCCTCTGTTTGTTTAAACTCTACCGGTTATGCATGGTCGGAAGATGCTTAAATATGTGGTACTAAAACACTTCATTCATTGCATTGTATTGTATTCACACTGATGTAATTAATACACTATAAAGTGTTTTCAAACAGTTAATGTGATGCCGTGTTTAATAGTGACTTTCTCGACGTTTTAAGTCGTATTCTCTAACTCGAGCGTTCTTAGAAAATGAAAAGCTAAAAAGCTCAAGATGTTTTATCTTTTAATCACGAAACAGCTAAATATCGAGATGGTATCTGAATAGAACTGTTCACGTTGCCACAAGTTATACAACGCATGAGTATGACGCATGTTTTATATGTTTACGCGACGATTAATTGAAAATAAGTTCCTATGGTCCCAATTACCGTTGGATTAACGACGGTATACCACGTCCCCATAATCTTCTAACGGATGTCGACCATGATTGAAGCGTAAGTGCACAAGGCACATGTGGCTTTAAAAACGATCTGTTAATTAGTTCCAAATGAATGCGTCTGTGTGCGTACTGGTTAGTTCGCAATTAAACTCATTTAATGGGAGGGTTTCATAAATAATGTTATTATCTTCAGGTTTTCATTTTTATCTCTTCTTTGGTTGATTACCGACTATTTATTAACGGAAACGTATTTTAAGTGTGGTTGAGTATGGAGTTGTATGAAATACGCACTGAGGTGCGACATATTTGACGTTGCCAGTTGCGAATTAAAGCATTTACCACCATTAACTCACGTATGCAATTAGACCTGTAATGCTCCGGTGTAATATGGTTACTGTAGTGACATCTAAAAATCATTTCGAGTTATCAGAATTGCTTTCATTCATATAATCAATAAAAACATGCTTTAAAATATTAGCTTTAAAATCCTTTCAAAAGAGCAGTACTAAGTTAGAAAGAGCAAAGGTCGCAATATGTCTTAATTTTCCAACGTGTAAATATATTCAATTTGTAAACAAATACCGAACACTTATATCAATAGTTTTATATTTAAGTGGGCTTCTGATTGCTAGAACAATATTCGCTGATAAAGACTTAAGGAATAATTTGCCTTTACGATATGACTCCTTTCTTTTCAAATAAAATACATCGAAAATTATGTACGCTGTTGAAATTTACAAACGATTACTGCAAAAAAAACAACGATAACTTAGTTTAGATTCGCAATGCACACTTCTGATGGCGTAGTAAAATTTGATATGTAGTCTGAGAACTTACAGCTTATATACCTAGACCAATTCTTTATTCAGTCCACCCCTATGTAAATAATTACTTTCTACCAACTCACACAGATAAACTACTATCAGACAGAAAAAGGTTGACTGTACATTAAGTAAAACAAGTCCTTTACTTCAATATTCATTTTTGCAAATGCATTTCAAAAAGAGCGCTACATGCATTTTTATTTCATCAAATTATTTTGAATATCTTTAAATTTTATGCCTGTATAAATAAACGTATTGTTCATAACATTAAGTTTTGGTTGATTACAATTACTGTAATCAAAATATTGTTAAATTCCCAGTAAGGATCGTAAATACGTAAATTATTTCGAAATATCTGCATTATCTAGAATATATTGCACCCTTAATTATTCACGTGTCAGTACTTTCCCATCATATTTCAGAAGATTCAATATCGACGAAAAAAACAGTAATTCTTATCTTGTCGACCGGTTACTTTAACCGCTAGTTTATCGTGTATTTGTTCACACTTGACGACTGCCGATCTACCTGATTGCGTCCGACAGGTGCACATAAATCGGTGATAGATAGCAATTTATATATGATTAGTTGTTGTTGTAGTTGCGTTTGAATTATTCGATGAATATTCACACACACTTATATCACACGGATAGTGACGAAGGCACATTAGAAACTTACGGAAATCGCGAAAAGGTCAAATACGTGTTTGACGCATTTTGTAAACCAAAACCTATTTCTACCATAGTAAAGACTAAAACAGACTAAATCAGAAAAACTGACAACTATCAATCAATGTACGTAAAATAGATTATTTTACAATTATATGTTGTAGTTTGATTAGATAAAACTCATAAAATGACCGTTATTAGTCCTTTAAGGTTTATTCCGCAATGATAGTAGTTTGTTAACACAAATATAAAGCCAGAATAAAACTGAAATAATATCATCATAACAACGTTTTGTATATAGTTTATATAGAAATTAAAAGCTTACCGTCTGGTTGTTCCTAATGGCATTAGAGATGTGCAATTTGAAATGCGCAGTGCTTCTTTTTATAGTTAAAATACGTCAAGTCAGACTGAGGTTGTCTGATGTTAGTTGATCACCTTGTTGATGCAGTAAACAGATTGATAGAAATCTCTTTGAAGTAAATCAACACAAAAATGATACTCATAAAATACCTGTTCCTTGGTGCAAGTAAATAAAGTCAACCCACGTTATGTCGACGCCTAAGGATAATCTGAATAAAATCGTTCAGAGCAATCAATAGAATGTCCAAATGTCAGTCTTGCAATACGTATGTATTGTTAACGCTCGTCTGACACAATACGCGTACAACTTAAAAACAACTGGCATCATTACACTTTCTGGCGAGGTTTGTACTGTAATAAAAGGTTATATTAAAATGTACGAACATGTTTTTTATGATGGCGTTATGACTTTATGTGATTATTTCTGAGAATGAGAAATCAATCAAATCAAGAGCATGTTTGCATTTATCATAGATTAACCTTATATAATTACACTGAAACTACTTTTTGATGACAGAAATGTAAATATTATGAAACGTGTTTGATATTCAAAGCATTTAGGACTAAACTAAATGAAATATAGACGATCATGTATGATTACTCTGAAATTATGTCTGTGCATATGTGTTATATTATTAAATATACATTTTTTTCATGAAACCACGTACTTACATTATACCGTTAAGCATATATTATACTTGTTATCAGAATAATTATTTTGTATTTTACTGCACGCCGGACTAAATGAAGTTACTAGTATGTCTGTAAACAGTACTTAATATGGCAGGATATGACAGATGGTAATGTATTTAATGATTATGTTCGGGTCTTTGTAGGTATTAACATTTGCTCTGGACCCAACATAATATGTTCCTATGAGTATCTTAAAACTATTGTCCAGCCCTTTTGTGATTGTGTTGTATTGTGGTGTATTCGGGTTTACGTCGGTGTTTTCCGTGCTTCATTTAGTTTTGTCCAGTGTGTGTCTATATAAGTATTACACTCACGTGCCAAATTCATGTCCACAAACATGGCTGACGTCATATATTGATTTTGTAAAGTTGCGATGTAATATCCATATTCACAGAGCACATGTTCACACATTGTATTTGGGACTTATTGTCCTTGTAGCCAGTGTATGTCAGCACCTGTTGTAATGTTATAAAGGGAAGTAAAACTTTGTTTAAAAGTTATGTTTCGTCTGCTAAAGGTCATGGGGGTGAGAGGGAAGATCTGACAGTTTCTCAAAAGGAATGAATTCTTGTGTTGGATTGTGATTGTAAGAACACTTCAGAAATCGCCAGATTACTTGGATTAAGTAGATTTACAGTAAGTAAATTTTTGAAGAGGTTTCAAAACTAGGAAAATGTCAAGAACATCACGGAAAACAGAAGGGTGGGGAAATGTGGGAGAAAACGAAAATCCTCTGACAGAACGGACAGGATGTTGCTGAATGTGGTCAAAATCAACAGAAGAAGAACTCTCTTAGAAATTACTTACAACATTCAACGACACTCAAAGAAGTATATAGACGTTCTTGACAATCACACTTGGCCATTTTTAGCCAAATTAAGTCCTGACAGACAGTATATTCTCCAAGAAGATAATGCAACAGTCCATACCTCAAGAGAAACAACCCATTGGAAGAAAGACAACAATATTCCCACTATGAATTGCTCCCTCACAATCACTATGCATACATATCATAGAAAATGTGTGGAGAACTTTAAAAATCTAACTTCAAACCAGAATAAGCTGCATTCATACTCGTCAAGATCTGATAGACACTGTTCAAGATATATGGCAATCCCTTGCACCAATATATATAAAATCACTTTGCTGCAGTTTACCAAGAATAACGAGATCAGTTTTAAGCAGCAAATGACTGTTTCACAAAGTACTGAACATTTCAAGTGAATTTCATTCATGATAACAAAGTATCAGAAGTTTAAATGTTATGTTTACGTCTCAGTTGCACATGACGTCATCCATGTTTGTGGACATTAATTTGGCACGTGAGTGTAGTTGGATTGATCATAATTAGTTTTTAATAATCGGCCATCCTCTTCACTATGTATTACGTACATTGGGTCATATATATGAGTTGAATTTCTCCAGGCTTCTTTCTTCATTATGACAGTATTTCATAAAATTATACCAATTGTCCTGATTGTACTTATATTTATTCTTACACCACCTCGATCCAAAATGTTTCGTAGGTTGTTGCTTCCCCGTACCAACTTAACCCTTCTTTTCCAGCTTATTTCTACCCATGTCCGTTTCTATTTTGACGTCATGTCATGCCTGTATACACAATTGCGTCATTTAACGCCATCGACAATTTCTATCTTGACCTAGTTCCATTACTGCCTACTTAGGAATTTATATGTGTACGTTGGAAATCGAGGACCATATAGCGATTAATATGTGGTTGGCTAGCCGTTCAATCGATTTAAACCCCCAGTATTTTTACTCACAGTTCCAAGATAATAATTCGCTGTAGAGCAACATGCCCTATTTTCGACACCTTAAGCATTATGAGTGTTCTGACATACTCACCAACCAATTATTTGTGTGCAATAATGCAAAAAATAAAGCAACATTTCATTGGTTGTCTCATTATATGTTCATGTGTCCATGAATAAAATTCCTCCAATGAAATTCATTGTAACAACTATGACAATTAAGACTTATTAAGACAACAGTCCAATTACCCACAGTAGCGGATCCGTGGTCCAGTGGTAACGCGCTGGACTTGTAATCCAGGGATCGCTGGTTCGATTCCCCGCTCCATCACTGACCGTACTAACAGTCTTTCGGACGAGACTTTTAAAACCGAGGTCCCGTGTATGATGCTTTACATCGAGCACGTAAATGAACCAGGGGTGCTTCTGGAACTGGGGCATATCCTGTATCATGCACTATCCTCCAAACAATCTTATATGACTAACATTCTTCTGGAGGCGTCGCCCATATGGGAAACCGGTGGCGACGATAAATAAACGCAAATACAAACCAGTTAGCTATTGTTTATAGTTTGCGTACTGGGGACCGACAAGGGTGCTCGAGCTTTCGACTAATTTCTGCTTGAGTTATCGGCGGTATATTTTATATGTGTACACTGGCTTTATTTTATTTAAGTCCAGTAAGCCATAAGGCCCATGAGGACAAACACATATATACATATATACAAACATACATCTATGAGACGGAGAAGGAACACTATAACACATATTCAAACATATAACGTTATATTTGAAGAACAAACTGAACTAGACTATGTAAAAAACATACATGCGATAGCGAAAAAACATGGGTATGAAATAATAATACATATAAAAACGCGTATATATACTATGTTATCAGTCATATTATCGTAACAAATGAGTAAGATCAATATTGTTATACTGTATGCAAATATATACAATGTTATATGTGTATTTATTGTAAACTTCTTATCTATACTTAAGGCCAGAAGCTCTGCACGGTTTTTTTAATATCTGGGATTTTATATCTGGGATGTAATTGCATGTTGGCCAGTCTAAAATTTGCGTCCTTGACATTGTTTGCCCCAATGAACACGCGGAACACGAATTTCCCGTGCAATATGCTACGGGTATATAATCCGCGTTATTTAACATTTTACATGTTTATTAGTCTTCAGCTAACCCAAACACAATTTTCGCCGCCGTTTATTTCAATATTTTATGACGTTGACGTCAGTATGAAGCTGACGAATGAGGAACGTATGCGCGCCGTTGGACAATTGCAAGCTGGTATTACGGCAGCTCAAATTGCAAGGAATTTTGGAGTTCATGAGCACACTATTAGACGTTTGAGAGATCGTTACGGTGCTACTGGTTCAGTTCATGATCGTCCAAGGACGGGACGTCAACGTGAAACAACGCCCGGACAGGACAGGCATATCGTTCTTACTCATTTACGTGGACGTTTTATTGTTCCAGATGAATCTGCCAGGAACACGCGAGGTCGAACTCGTCATCGAGTCAGCGCGCGTACTATTCGACGTCGGCTACGCGAAGTTGGAGTACGCGCCAGACGTCCATATTGCGGGGCACGTTTGAGGCAAATTCATCGCCGCAATCGTTCAATATGGGCAAGACAACATCAAAGATGGCCATTACGTCGGTGGAATCAAGTACTCTTCACTGACGAGAGTAAATTTCAAATCGATTTTAATGATAGACGTCAATACGTGTATGAAAGGTTCACTGACGCCTGTGTGAAGGAACGAGACCGTTTTGGTGGTCCACGTACCATAGTTTGGGCTGGTTTCACATTTCATGGGAAAACACGCTTAGTTTTCTTAGATAATGTTCACTGTATGGAAACTCTGTACGCCAAACAACCGCGGCAATTTCAAGATGGTGGACATGAAATGATGAAAAAGTAAGTGACATTTGTTTTTGGTCAGATCTTTTTAAATATGACGTCCTCGATTATAAATTGTGTATGAAATAAAACAGCTTGAAATTGGGAATTAACGGTTACTAGTCGTTTTTGATCGAACCGTAGCATCTTCATGTAATGTCTAGCTGAAGACGATATTTTCAGAAAGTTTAAAAATGAACCGAGAGACCGACAGAAAATTGGCGAATTTTGCTCTCAAATGAATGCCTCTATTAATCTACTTGGATATATCTATGAAAACGGTCAAGCCCTTCACACATGACTATTGTTTTACCACCAACACTCGCTAAAATAGATGTATTGAAGGTTTGAAATTTGGCGTACTGTACGCCGCGGTACAATACGTAAACAAACTACTGTACGCCGCGACGCGAGATATTTCTGTACGCCGCGGTATCATACATCAGGCAAAAAATCTGTACGGCGCGATGCAAAATGGAAGAAAGCACAGTCCACTTACCAACAGGATAAAATAAAACGTTACATGTATTCTAGATAAAACGCCTATTCTACATGATCATATTACTGCTGTTGGAAGTTTGAATTATTTCTTAAATGTTCAGCTTTTAAGTGTTTATTTCTTTCGCAGATTGTTTATTTATGGTATTCATCATCTAATTTCAGATTTCTCAGCGACCTTTTGATACATTTGTAGAAATACATCATCTGCTTTTTTCGGTGCTACGACTCTATGTTCTATTTAAAAGGTGAGAGATCTATTAATAAATGAAACCTTTACGCATATACATGTGTATATCTGTCTAATTTCTATTTAAAGTCATGTCTTATACTTTATTGTTACGCAGTAAAACGATTCATTACCTAAAGCGTTGATATTATCTTTTAAACATCTGTAATCATTAACTTTGACAATTATTTCTTCCAATCAGTTAGAAGTCGCCTGTAATTTAGTATTTGGTGGGGTCCAGCAAATTCCTTTGCTCGAAACTATGGCGAAAGACTTACCTTGTTGTTTATACTGTTGCCTATGAACAACATTAACTGATTTTTGCTTATGTGAAAAAAAGCAGCTCACTGTTTTCCTTATATTCCATGTTTCAGTAATCAATTACTTTGACAAGCCCTGTAGAAGTATGGGTGAACATTCTAAAATCTGGAAAAGGGTGGACAAATTCGGTCCTGCAAGAAATCCCCTGCCAGTGCGAGAGCATCACAGAACGTGTGAATCAAAGATTTTGCGACATGTTAGACGTGCCCTTAAGCCGGACGTTGAACTTTTATCAACGGCGTTTGACTGGACACGATGTATCTCAGATGTCTATTGTGTAGAATTGTATTTGCATAGTTATAGTACTCTTTCTTACATTTAAATCTTGCTTATAAATGCCAATGTGTCGAACTCGTACCTGAGTTATAAATGTTTTGAAAGTCATTTCACACATATTGTTAAATAATAAAATTAAACACTGGTTGTTGCTAACAGTTTTTACAATTTTATTTACCAGTAGACTAACAGATCGAGCCTATGATCACACCCAGTTACCCTTTAATCGACAAGGAACCGAAAACATGAAGCATGACTATTAAAAATAGATGGTTGTTTTTAAGCAAAAACAAGTTTCCAAGATGGAAGTTTGTCAGTAATTGTAATACTGATACAGGATGTAAGAATAAAATATTGAGCAAACAAGAAATATCAGTCCATCATGCACTGTAAATGTATAAAAACACAAAAGGGCCATTATTCAATGAAAAATTGTCTGAGCGGAACGAAACGACAAGGTTCCCAACTACACTAGATGCTTATAAATCCTGTGAAGTTTGGTTGAAGTCCAATCAGCCGTATTGGAGCGCAGACAAGCTAAAAGTGGACGGACGGACGGACAGACAGACGCCGAAGAACAAACAATATGTCTCCCTGAGAACTGGGAGACAGAATAATGATTTAGTTTGGTCATGACGGGTTTAAGTTCATCTGAGCATATAATCAGGTGAGCTATTTTCACGGTGATAACCGTCTGTGACTCTTCCGTCTGTCAACCATTTTATTCAAACAACATAATATCCTAAATAATTAACCATTTACAGTTCAACCTCCCTCAATGCCCCCTGAAGAGCAACACCTATATTCAAAGACAACCGTTATCTTTCCGAAATGAGTTATTCTTTAATATAGTAACCTCTATTTAACAACTATTTCTTTTCAACGAACACAACCTGTCTTTCTGTAGCGAGTTTTAAATGCATTTCTAAATGTAAAACTTCAAAAGTCTCCTCCACAAAACCATTGCTCATACTGATTTCCCATTGAATGCAGTACACTCTGAAGTACTGATATAACGTATGCTTCCTAAGTTTATGATTTGGTTAAGTGTGAATTTAAAAAGAAAGCGCATTTAACACACTTGCACGATTCAGGAAAAGCTGAACATTTAAGTAAGAATTCAAACTTCCGAAATCATGTAGATTAGGCATTCTAACTAGACTGCATGTAGCGTTTTCTTTCATGATTTTGGTAAGTGGACTGTGCTTTCTTCCATTTTGCATCGCGGCGTACAGATTTTTTGCCTGATGTATGATACCGCGGCGTACAGAAATATCTCGCGTCGCGGCGTACAGTAGTTTGTTTACGTATTGTACCGCGGCGTACAGTACGCCAAATTTCAAACCTTCAATACATCTATTTTAGCGAGTGTTGGTGGTAAAACAATAGTCATGTGTGAAGGGCTTGACCGTTTTCATAGATATATCCAAGTAGATTAATAGAGGCATTCATTTGAGAGCAAAAATCGCCAATTTTCTGTCGGTCCCTCGGTTCATTTTTAAACTTTCTGAAAATATCGTCTTCAGCTAGACATTACATGAAGATGCTACGGTCCGATCATAAATGACTAGTAACCGTTAATTCCCAATTTCAAGCTCTTTTATTTCATAAACAATTTATAATCGAGGAAGTCATATTTAAAAAGATCTGACCAAAAACAAATGTCACTTACCTTTTCATAATTTCACGTCCGCCATCTTGAAATTGCCGCGGTTTTTTGGCGTACAGAGTTTCCATACAGTGATGTTAGGGGAGCTAGAGCACGTGGTATTACAGCCCAGCGTTACGTCGATGATGTTTTGCGCCCGGTTGTCGTCCCATTTATGCATCAGAACACAGGACTTGTGCTACAGCAAGACAACGCACGACCCCATTCGGCAAGGCTGACTATGAATTTTCTGCAACAGAACAACGTTGATATTCTGCCGTGGCCGTCGATGAGTCCAGAGATGAACCCCATAGAGCACGTTTGGACATACATGAAAAGAAGTTACATGACAACAATCTTAGAAATGTAGCAGAATTAAGGAACTTTATCGTTAGGGAATGGGCTGCATTACCACAGCGATTCCTACAGAGACTAGTGTCGTCTATGAGAAGGAGATGTGTTGCACTTGTCAACGCAAACGGTGGACACACACGGTATTGAGTGTAATGAGGAATAAGTTATAGTGTACTGTTGATTGGCGTGTTAATCTGATATTGATAGTGGTGTTGCAATAATGTGTATAAAGTCTTTATTTGAGAATGAAAATCGTTAAAACTTTACATGTGTGTGTGTTAATAAATTGTTTTGGATATTACATTTCAAAAAAGGTGCTTTGATTTCTATTTTGTATTTGTTTCACATTTTTGTATACCGTGCAGAACTTCTGGCCTTAAGTATATATATAACATTGCGACGTGCAATGTTTTACATACATTTGTGTAATTATTTATTATATGACAAATTCTGAAGTCATTTCCTTTTCTACAATAGCTGTATAACATAGCTGTCTGTGTATTCATTTTCATATTCTTCCATGTAGCTAATTGTCTGTTTTATTTGTTGATATAATGACACTTCAGTAGCTACCTTGAGTTAGAGGTTGGCTTTAATTTTGATCTAAACCCAGTCCATGACAATTAAATGTTACTAGGTGCAAATGACGACAAGATGTAAGATGTTGAAACAATGTTTGAGAATATACATAGAAATGATACAAGAAACACAGATGTTGGTTTCATCCTTTTTTATTTAATATTCATAGGTCCTCAGATCGTCAATAATTTATATATCATGTACACTTTGTTGTTAGTTACCTTCAATACATAGGTTATTGTAGGGGTTGAAGGTTAATTTGAAAAATGTGATTGTCATTTTACTATATGATTTCATATTTTATTTTTATCTAGAACACACTATGACATATAGTCCCTGATTTTACTAAATTATTCAATTTTCAAGCACAAAACTAGCTTAAACAATCTCTATAATATGTAATGATAATGTTTAAACTGAACATTACATGTAATTGTAATAGTGTGTTAATATGCATATATGAAATGCAAATTCATTTACCTTCAGTACAAATTCAAAACATTATAGGCCATAAATTATAGCGTTATCAAATAAACCAAGATAAAATTCGTTCTGATGACTGAGGTGATAACTGAGTAGATATCGGAAGAATCGCAATTAAATCCATTTGAGATGGCTGTGGAAAATACCACCTTGCTACACACAGGACTCTCACTAGAACTTCAAAATTACAGCATTTTGACCCTGTTTAAGGCATTTTTATATAGGAAAGCTTCTCTCTCAGTTCAAATTAGGGAGACGTCAGATCATTTTGGGGACTATTTCTCCCAGTTCTCCCTCTAGTGAGAGCCCATATTCTTCTTTGCCCCATTTGCTTGTTTCTGTTTTCTTTTCTCTTCTCGTGGTATCCGTTTCTTTTCATTGTCCGCCACTTTTTGCATTTTCTTCTGCAAACGATCATCTTTGCGTTTACCTTTGCGATTTCATCTACTTTCTTTTTATTTCAGGTTCTTGAAGCATTTCGATGGCCCTTGTGCCAGATATAGCTTTTGGTAGTATTTCACCAATGCTGGACACTTTCGTTTTCTCTTTCAGTTTCGGCACAAACAACTTGTAAACGCAGGAGCAACACTTTCTTGAGTGGCGGCGGATAATGTATTTTCGTTTTCTACATGTTCATTTTCTTTGTCTTGACTCATGGTGGTTGACATGATGTTTCCATGACAGGACTGGTGTTATTCTTTTCAAGCACTGCTAACTCGTTGCTTCTTTTTTTATTTCACTTTATATAGTGTGAAGGTCATTTTCTGCCCAGTTTCGGCCTATTGTTGCCAGCTGTCTTGACTTGTCCTGTGATCTTTTCCATCCATTAATTTCTCCCCTACACTGGTTGTCCTCTTTGATTCTCCTAGTTATTCCTTATGGTCTGCCGGGCCATTCCTTGTGCCTCTGTTCACTAACGTATGTACCCTATATTCTCGAAGTTATCACTGTCCACATCATTGATTAACTTACAATCGTTAACGTCATTATCACTCACAGAGTCACTTTCGTCAAGTTTTTACCTTTAACCTCCTCAAGTGCCATACGTGTTATGGATTGTTGTTTTCCCGCAGGTCTGTGTGGGGAGGCACTGTCTTATGTATGTGGCGTTCCCTGTAGCAACTTATTCTCTCTCTTTTATTATTGGGTATTTCCATATTAGTTAGATTTCTTTCTTCATTCGACGTCCTTGGTGATACATATGACGTCAATTGGCATTACCAAGAAAACTGTTCTCTCTATAATGCTGTTTTATAACACATCTTAATACTCATTGGGTACAGTCGTATTTTATTTAATTTATTTAAATAGATATGTTTCTATTTGTCTTTATTTTAAATTTCATTTCCCTATCACTAGTATTTAAGATGTGCTTAATTATTAACTATATTTTTCTTCAAGTTGACTTTACATTTAAGTTATTGAGTTTATGGTTATGACACATTCGTATATTAATAATTTAGCTGCTAGGAGCAAGGTCAGTACAATGCTGCTTGTTCCTTCGGGCTGAATTATACAACGTGTGTCTATTGTTATTTACATAATGGTTAATTGCCTTTAAAAATAGTTACTGCCTACTTAGTACATTAATGTGTATACGTTGAAAATCAACCATAAAGCGATTTAAGTGTGAGGTTTGCTAGCCGTTAAATCGATTGAAACCACAGTAGTTTTACCGACAGTTCCAAGACTGTAATTGGCTGTACGGTTAATATTTCTGTTTGTGTTTCATAAACTGTTTGACCTCTTTGATACTTCTAGTTATTCCTTATAGTCGGCCAGGCCATTACTTGCGCCTCTTTTTCCTTTCGTCTGTACAATTATGCCTCCTCAAGTGCCTTATGATTTATGGATTGGTGTATTCCCGGAGGTCTGTGTGGAGAGGCGCTGTCTTTTGTAAATGTGGCGCACCCTATAGCAACTTATTTTCTCCCCTTGCTTACGCCATATATGTTTCTAATCTTATTCTCTCTCTTCGTTTGAATAAAATACTGTTATATTTAAGAGCTAACTTCTCATTTTATGTGTATGCATTTCATTTATTAAACCCGTCAGGCACATTTATATTTTATCGTTATGTATGGAACGCCGCAACTGCCTTATTTGACGTTACAACTTGACGCGCAGTCGTAAGAGCATTAGATGTGACGCTTTCACCTCGATATGTGACACTTTTATGTATACATGTGACGTTATTATCATTACATGTGACAGGAAAGTCATTTTGTGTGGTGGAGTCAACATTACGTGTTATAGTTTTACCCCGATATGTGACACTTTTATTTATACATGCGACGACACTTCTAATATATGTGCCGGTTTTATCATTATATGTGACAGAATCATCATTCCGTGTGGTGGAGTTTACATTACGTGTGATCGTTTCACCCTCTTTTGTGATACAACTTATACATGTGACGGTTTCATCATTATATATGTAATAGTCGTCATTCCGTGTGGTGGATTCAACATTATGTGTGGTAGTTTCACCTTTATATGTGACGCTTTTATTCATACATGTGATGGCTTCCTTAATACATGTGACGGTACTAACATTACATGTGACAGAATCGTCATTCCGTGCGGTGGAGTTATCATTACGTGTGGTAGTTTTATTCTGATGTGTGACACTTTTATTTATACATGTGACGACACTTCTAATACATGTGACGGTATTATCATTATATGTGACAGAATCGTCATTCCGTGCGGTGGAGTTATCATTACGTGTGGTAGTTTTATTCTGATGTGTGACACTTTTATTTATACGTGTGATGACACCATTAATACATGTGACGGTTCTATCATTATATGTGACAGAATCGTCATTCTGTGTATAAGCTGTAAGTCCACCTGCTACTCCTGGTTCCACTTTTGTTTGCAACTCACGACCTCTATCCCTAATTCTTACTCGATCTCCAATCGTCGTAACTCCTAAGCTATTAAGTTGTAAGTCATTTAGCGATAAAATATTTTCAAAATCAACCTTTTGCTCAAGAAATTTCTCAATTAAACACTGCAACCCTACCGACTCTAACAACGTGTTTACAGTTACCGCCATCTTGTTCGTTAATGTACCCAAAGAGACAAATAGCGGAAAGGTTGCACATATAAATCGAACCGTCACACGTAATGAACATTTGGTCACATGTAATGACATATATATCAAACGTATTGTGACATATTTACCAAAGATACATATAATGATGAAACCGTCGCATATATTATGAGTGTCATCACATGTATACATAAAAGTGTCACATATCAAGGTGAAACTATAACACGTAATATTGACTCCACCACATGGAATGACAATTCTGTCACATATATTGATAAAACAGTCACATGTATAAGAAGTGTCGTCACATGGATAAATAAATGTGTCACATATCAAGGTGAAACTACCACACGTAATGTTGACCCCACCATACGGAATGACTTTGCTGTCACATATAATGATACTACCGTCACATGTATTAATGGTGTCATCACATGTATAAATAAAAGTGTCACATATAAAGGTGAAACTATCACACGTAATGTTTAATCCACCACACGGAATGACTTTTCTGTCACATATAATGATAATACCGTCACATATAATGACGAAACCGTCACGTACAAGGCTTATTCTACTGCACATCAAGTTGCAACGTCAAATAAGGCAGTTGCGGCGTTCCATAGTTATGCATGTAACTGTTTATGGACCGAGGTATTATACATTGCTTTTCATTGCAATGTTCAAAGATATAACTCCAACCACTGATGATAGCGTATAACGTTAAACAGATAATTGTTTTAATATGACGGATTCTTTGTTTTCTTCCGACATTTATTTTCTTTACAATGTTCGAATATTTCGTTTTAAATACAAGTTGGGATGTAAGCGATTAACTGGTTAACTGTTAGAACGTCCGATTACTGGTTAGTAAAATCATTAACCGCTTAATTGAAATAGACTCAAATCAAGTACATTGTATTTATATACTTTATTTCGAAATTAAGGCATTATGCCCGTGATTCATGTTTACAAGTTATATAAATACATACATAAGGGCTATAGGGGTGACCGGGGCACCATGGGACGAACATTTATTTCACTCCCTAGTGAAACATGTTGTGGGAATATTAAATCATTTTTGACTGAGCTGTATGGCTATATGTAGGCTAATTTCTTACAGCGGAAGATTTACTGTAATATGTCTACATTAAATACTACTGCACTCTAAGGAATGCCATAAAAATGTCCCATAGAACCCCAGGGTTGGGGTAAAATGGGACAACATTTGGGCACCATGGGACAAAGATTAATTCATTGATAAATTTTATTCTGAACAAGAAACAAAGTTGTAGCAACTATTCCACAGAAAATGAATAACTACGAGTTATAACGTCTTGAAACTGAAGCATAAACACATTCTTGACATAGTTTCTTTCGGTAATCTTCACGAAATATCCTTAGAGCTGTGGCTGTATTTGATGAAATGGTCCAACCATAGGATGTACTTTTCTTTAGTCATCCACCCAGAAGGAAATGCAGCACCCTTTGTACCTGGAGCTGCCCCCATTGACCATATGCTCTTTGAAGTTTACCCGCGGGAAGATAAAAAAATAATTTGGCAACAAAGTCAATTTTCTACAATGAGCTTCATTTGTCATACATAAATCATACTATTTAAAGAAATAATAAAAATTGCAAATTCCAATTGTATCAAGCGTATATAAAATTTAGGCAGCATTCCGTTCAAAATGAAATTTAGCAAAAACCAGAGAGTAAATGTCTCTGAAATATGGATATAGTTGATGTTATGTGTTACAAATAATTTTGAAGACAATATGACACCCAAATATCATGGGTTTTCCAAATAGTCAATATTTTTATGTTCGCATTTTATTTCAATTAGTTCTGACTGTTATTAAATGTGCAAGTCTGTTTAGTACATTAGGCGGTTTCACTTTACGATAATATGAAGAAATAAGAAAACAAATGTGATTTTTCCATTTATTGGTTTATTTTTAAAGGCTAAGTTTTTTTCAGAGAAGAAAACGGGCCATATTTTTTGTGCAACGGTAAAAAATTATAAACTTTTCAAAAAAAATCCGCAACTGTTTCATTTATCGCAAACTTTATACTAGTGATGGACGGCTTATCTTAAGCTAATGCCGTGCTTACTAGTTGTATTTAATTGCGCACTTTATTTGAACACATAATACATTTATGTCGGTTCATTTAATAGGTTTAAAAAGTAATGGCATGTCGTATATATTACCTTTGACTATTTTGGTATTTAATGACGTTGACATACGGCATGTACATGAATTATAAATGTATCTGTAAGGACTGAATTTAAATAAATTTACATGAACAACTCATTAAGAAAGGATAATCCATTTTTTGTTGGTAACAGCTGGCTTATTTGTATTGGTAGATATAATTGTGTTGACTTAGTTCATACCACATTTTAATAAACGACTCGTAGAGGCAAATCTATCAGTTGGATTTCTCCCATCTCCTTTCTTTATTATGAAGTCATTTCATGCAAATATTGTGACTATCATTGATAAGGTCTCTGATTGTAAAGACAACAAGGGGCAAATGAATAAAAACATTGCTTATATTCGTGGAGGACAAACATTGAAGCTCAGAAATCTAGGATATGTTATCGAGGCAAAACAGGAAGATGGACATTTTGTTGGTGCTGTTGTTAATCAATCGTTTCCCTCTATGTACTTTTGTAGAGTCACTAGCAACCTTTCACCTAAATTTGTGAATCTCCGCAAAATGGTTTCAGACGAGATTGTAAGAAGAAAACCATAAAATTGGCCATTTTGTTGTTGTTGTTAATCAATCGCGACGCTTTGTGTATTTTGGAGATGCTTTTAAACACTTGTTGACGGACGACCGACAAAATCCGATCAGAATCGCTATCATTGAGCACCAAGTGCTCAGGTGAGGTTAACATTTAAATATTCATTGTTACAAATAGCTAAGTATGTGATTCTTTCCCAACGATGATATTAGATTTTACCGTATACAAGC
This sequence comes from Mactromeris polynyma, assembly GCA_032209605.1. NCBI lineage: Eukaryota > Metazoa > Mollusca > Bivalvia > Venerida > Mactridae > Mactromeris > Mactromeris polynyma. The sequence goes on from JASFXZ010000008.1 coordinate 19,435,574, forward strand.
ATTACCATTTACTCAAAGTGCAATGTTGGAAACAGATCAAACAAGATTACAAACAATGAAAACTTTATTACATGACTTCATATTGTTTTATAAGACTGAAATATCATGAATGTGGAATTTCCTGCTTGACTTCTTGATTCGTTGTAATAAACGCTTAGGTATGGACAACTTATAACTGGCCAATACAATGTGAAGGTATACAAATGAACTTAAAACCGAAAATGTATAATATGCTCAACACTCATTATCATTCGTATCGTTGAAAAGAATGATGTTGATATATTATGTTGGTTTCACAAAGTGTTGAACAGTTTATTTGATTACAAAACACTTTGATCATTGTTTTGTTTCGAGTCACATACAGTTTACGATCGCCACACTCCACACAGATGTTGTTTCCTTATAAATCAAAGTGCGGTACACTCATGACGTCATTGTGGTTGAGCGTTTCCTCCATACAGAATATGACAAAATATGGTGGTTTTTGGCTTTCGGCAAGATGGATCGGGCGCACAAAAACACGTTTATAGATGGTATGAAAAACACTCTATACTCAATATCTATCAATCACCAATGATTGAAAACAATAACATTTTTATTTCAAACCTGACGTGTTTTGCTGGGCACACTCACTTGGCGTGCTGGTGTTCAAAGATTCGTCATAAAACTGATGATGTATTTTTTTACCGAATAGAGATAAACAAATTTAACCACAGCCGTTTTAAGACGCAATATAAGCGATTCGACATGTTTTATTTAGACACGTTAATTTATTCTTTTAGACTTTATCATATTGTTTTTTCATCACAAAATGTAATTACTATATAAGCATATTACAAATTGTTTTATTTATTGATGTGTAGGATTTAAAATTTAAATAATTGCCACAAAGTCTGAGCGATGTTGGGCTTAGAATGAATGTGAAAATATCATTTATAGTAAAACCTCACTTAAAGGCCACCTCAATAATATGACCACCTCGAAATTAAGAATCCAATTTTCAAGTCAATTTTCACTGCTTTGTTCTTTATTTAACCTCAATATTAAGACCACCCCAATAAGAAGACCACTTTTCAATAGTCCCAATGGTGGTCGTTTTATCAAGATTTTACTGTATATTAATTTTGAAAATGACATCCATTAGTTTTTTTATTTATTAAAATGTGCTTAAGTTATTAAGCTAAGAGTCGTGCACAATATGTGGTATTTACCCATTTGTTAGATTGATAAAAATCAAAGGAAGTGTATAGGATATTATTGTGTGTATGATGATAATAGATTGATTTATTTATTGAGTTGTTGTCCCTTCAAACTATAAGGATATACAATACCCACACCTGCACTACACTGCCCACGATTTCACATAAACAAAACATGCAAATATATATACAAAAATAACGAAATAGTATACATTGGTCAATGGGAATAATATCATTTTGCCGTGCACAATAGTATGGTTGATTAGCATAATTTAACTCATAATAAAGTACACATTACATGTTCATTGAAACAATATGGAACATAATCAAATAGAGAATAGAAAATACGTATTTATAATACAGCTTATTTCTTAGGTTAGAAGCTTTATGAATAAACAATGACATATTTTAAGACTTTTCTAAGCTTAACAGTTCAACAAATGTTGGTATTTTGTATATAAATCTGTACTACTGTTTATATATACGTATTTCATGGTACAATGTATTGGTTCATTATAACCTGGTAACATCTACACAAAAAGCTTACGATAACAAAATGTAGATAGGAGATCAATACTGATGAAACACTGGAGTCATTTATTTGCTCATACATCAGTTTAGGTCGAAAGAAATTATGCATAAGGAATGTGAACGGAATGCGCGAATGCTTCTCTTGTTTCTGTACTACCTGTACATACAAATTAATATTATAATAAAACAGACGAGTTAATTATTCACTGAATATCGATAGTTTAGCTTTTAAAAGAGACATTTTCTGTGAAAGAAAAATAAATCTGCCGAGTACGAAACTCTGTATGCACGATGTAGATCTAACACTGTAAAGTATAAGATTTGTTATTAGAAATGTTTTTTGAAGCCGAATATAGATTTATACTCGTACCTCGTTTACTCGACATCCTCCAGTCCGAATACCTGGTATCATCTGTAATAAATATCAGGTGCCGATGTATCTGCTTGTGCACGTCGAATTGAAATGGGCTGTTTGAAACTATGTAGTATTCGAAATTAATTTCGGACCCGATGAATTCGAACTAACGAGGTCCGACTGTATTTAATTGATTCTTATTTATAAATATAAATTGATTCCCGTGGACTTAGTTTGCGGATCCGTGGTCCAGTGGTAATGCGCTGGACTAGTAATCCAGGGATCGCAGTTTCGATTCCACGCTCCTCCACTGACAGTACTAACAGTCTTTCGGACGGAGACTTCGAAAAACGGAAGTCCCGAGTACGATGCTTTACGTCGGACACGTAAAAGAACCAGGTGTGCTTCTGGAACTGGGGCATCTTCTGTATCATGCACTATCCTCGAAAAATCTAAAATGACTGACATTCTTCCGGAGGCCTATATGGGAATCCGGTGGCGACGATAAATAAACGCAGACACAAAATACAAAGTTAGTTTGCGCATTGTGTGTATTACAATGACACATTACAGTCCTTTGTGTTAGCGTATAAAAATTCGTACCGGTGAAATTAATGGCGATGTACTGTTTGTGAAAAGTATAAACTTTTACTGGGCACCAGTTTCTTTCTTAACCAGTTTATTATGCCCACTTATTAAGAGCACATGACGTTTTATGCTCTTCCTTCGGAGAGCATACAGTTGTCACTTTGTCCGTCCTTCAGTCCGACCATCGAACGCTTATAAATACAGAGAATAACTCGAGAAGATTTAACTGACGGGATTTGAAAGAAACTTGGACTATAGATAGATATTAGCGAGAGGAGGTGTATGGTCGGATCGCTCATCATTGCAGAATTATCTCCTGATCACTGATCAAATAAGTATAATGTTGCTAACGCTGTTCCGGTGAATTTCTCAAAAAGTACTGAATGGATTTAATTGAGACTTAGCTTATAGATAGTTATTAGTGACAAGCAGCAGAACTTACTTTGGACTATTGCAAAATTATCTCCACCTCTACGTTTAACATTAGATGTGTAAGAAATAGACATTGCGATCACGGACCTATATACCATATATATATAGGTCCATGTTGCGATGAAAGTAAGAGTCTATTCTCTTTTGTGCTATATACTATGTATTGGTGTGTAAGGCATGGATATTATTGACATGTTATAAGTATTATTTTTATAGTATTTCTTTCAAATGAAGAATACAGGAGTCGTTTCCGACTGTAATGTTGACGTATGTATGATGTACTCCTTTACCAAAATACATAATATTATTAATATATTATGACATTCGGAACACCATCGTGTGATACGCGATGTTGACCGAGATGAACCGAATAGAGTCGGTACGGAGGTTTTAGTAGCCTGGAATCCTGACCAAACCTCCTATTGCTCCGCGTCGGTAGGGCCAGGCGTAATAGAATCCACATGACTATGTTTCAGTGCTGATCAGGACTGAAGTTTATCACGTGATCAAGATACTGGATAAAGAAAATGCGCGCGCATGTCACTATCTTGTCCAATCAGATAATCAAAGTGATTGTATTCCGCCTGGCTATACTGACAGCGTTAGCAATCAGTGAGCCATGACCCCAGGCTAAGGTTTTGTAACACATTGTTGACCGCGATTTTAGCATAGTGACATGTACTAGTACTTGAACTGTCAAGTTATTTACGCTGATGTATCATTATATATCACATACGATGATTGCCTTTTAGGCTGGACTTGATTGAGAAAAATCTACTTTTAATTGTTGTTGGAATATTTACTAAGACAGATATACTTAGATGCGTTTTTATGAGCGTTTAAGCATAGCAATTGACATATTTGATCACTCAATTAAGAAAACTGGTATAATAAATTTGTGGTCAAAGTGGGAATGACATCCCATCATTTTTCCACAATGTTTGATTTGAGAGCGCGGTATATCGATTATAAGATAGAGTATTGTCTCTGTTTGTATTACATTTGTATTCTTAAACCGCCCCCTTGGGAGCGGGCGATCAAAGGTTCGAATCCTGGTAGGGGTCCGTTCTGATATGGCCGGTTGGTGAGCCGCCAGCTAGTTAAATAATTATTACTGTGTTCCTACCTCTCTGGCATTAAAGGATAGGATTCAGACACTCAATGTGCTCAGAGATCAGGTGTCTCATAAGTCAGAAATCCCTGACCCTTTAAATAGGGGCGACACTATAAAAAAAACACTTTACTTTTTTATTCTTAAACGCGGAATATTTTTTTCTGTTGTTCAGAAATTGTATGGCTGGAGATGATGACGATGATACTGGGATATTGTAGTTACACACGTTAATGTTTGTTCCTGATCCAAAGTACGTATTTTTCTTGACATGCTGGACCTTCTAAATGTGTAGAAACGGTCATGAAATGAAGTAACGCTAAGCTAACATTCTAACGCAATATCTTACACAGTAAAAAAGGAATCGAAGCATATATTTTAAAGAGCTCCAAGAAGTAAGCACGAAATTCAAAGAACTTTATGAGGAGACGAACTTCGATACTCGATAAAATTGATAATCGACCTTCCTGTAAGCTCGATATTTACTTCCAGCACGACCTTCTTGTGAGCTCGATATTCACTTCTAGCACGACATTCTTGTGAGATCGATATTCACTTCTAGCACGACCTTCTTGTGAGCTCGATATTCACTTCTAGCAAGACCTTTTGTGAGCTCGATATTCACTTCTAGCAAGACCTTCTTGTGAGCTCGATATTCACTTCCAGCAAGACCTTCTTGTGAGCTCGATATTCGTTTCCAATTCGAATTTCGATCTTCGAAACATGTGCTAACATCTCGACGCTTTTTAGGGACACTTATTTCTTAGCACGATGCTGATGTAGAAAAGAATAGTGAATAACAAAGTATATCATGAACAAAACTAATTTCGACAATGAACGACGTGTACATGTATGCGGAAAAAGACTATTTTAAATACGACAAAACAATTGTATTGGCTAAAATTCTTTGTGATCTGTGATTCTAAAAATCTGGTGAGGTGAGACGAGTTTTTGATGATTTGCGAGTAAGAGCAATAATATCAACGGTAATCATGATGTATGAGGTACACTTAATCACGTGCAGTGCACTATTGTGATATAATTAACAGCCATTTAATGTTTTGTTTAATCTATTAAATGCCAGAAATGACGTAGACTTCTAAGTAAATTCAACCATTAATTATATTCAGGACATAAAGATCTTGTATTAAATTAATTTACATAAAAGTGATGTACAAACATAATAATAGATTAAATCAAATTAAATTTAAATGTATGTGTGGTACTTGCGTCATTTATTTGTATATAAATCAAAAGAATTGCTAGCGTCAATTAAAGAGAGATTAAGTTGCTACAGGGAAAGCCACATTCACAAGACTCCCGGGAAAACAACCATATAGTGTTTCACAATGTGTTAATACAATATAAATTTCCACGTCGGTAACGGATCCGTGGTCCAATGGTAAAGTGGTAACGCACTGGAATAGTAATCCAGGAATCGCAGGTTCGATCCGCCACACAACCACTGACAGTACTAACAGTCTTTCGGACGAGACTTTGAAAAACCGAGATCGCTTGTACGATGCTTTACATCGGGCACATACAATACTGTATTGTGCACTATCCTCCAAAAAATATAACATAGCTTACATTCTTCCGGAGGCATCGCCAATATGGGAATCCGGTGGCGACGATAAATAAACGCAACTAGACACACTCCATGCTTAATATCATACAAACAGGTGCTGCATTCTTATATTAATGAAAAAACAATAAGTCTGGTAAATCATGGAAAACTATCTTAAAAATGCACATGTCTGTGTTAAATCTGGCTAGACTCAATTACAATTAGCATGATATTGAATAAAGAAGAGCTATGGGACTATTATAATTCATTTATATGTAATGTCATCACTATTTTTTACAGTTATCTATTTTTCTAAATGCTGGTGACTGCACAGGGATAAAAGGCACAGACGTTTTTGAAGTTGCACAAAACAGTGATATATGTCGATTAAAGCACTTTAATGCATAATGGTTTTCAAATGTAAGACCATTACACGCAACATCATGAATAAAATTCACATCATGGAAGGGAAGTGGTGGAACGCTGATGGTTGGATCACACACACATTTACCAAGCAAATCTCAACAATAAACAGAACTGGTTAGTATGAGAGGCGGGTTTAGTGTCAAGGAACTGCACATGTGGAAAGGGAAACTCAACACACATCTAAAAACATAAATAATAACTTCATAGCAATTTACAGCCTTTGAGCTGTCAGTAAAAACACTTGGGTTTTAATCGATTCAACAGCTAAGAAACCTCACACTGTAGTGTGACCCTACATGGTCATTGATTCCCTACATACACTTAACAAAAGTTACAAGTACTCCGATGACAAATTTAGGATAGTGTAATTAAATATGAATATATCAAATAGAAAGTTCACGCACAGAAAGACCAATATGTCTGTAATGTTTCTACTAATTTTCAGCACAAAATACAGTCGATGGATTGAAATCAAGTCAATAACATAACACCGCACAGAAACAAAAAGTCACATATTAATTGAATTGGTCATTACCGACTGTGATCGCCGTTTGCCTGGATAACGGCTTGTCACCTACTGCTCATTGACATAATTAATTTACATAAATATTAGACTCTTCTGTTACTATCATATAGGGCCTGTTCGCGGTGGATTAACTCATCATGGACACGTTATTGAAAGATTTTGACTGGCAAACATTATCCAGTCAAACGACGAATTCACTCGATAATGACCGATTGAGTTAATAAATGACTTTTTATTTCTGTGTGGTGGTATTTATTGGCTCGATTTCAATTAATTTGCTATATTTTGCGCTGAAAATTAGTAGGAACATTACAGACAGATAAAAATTTCTGTGTCTTAAATTTCTATTTGATATATTCCTATTAATTGCAATGTCCTAAAAACGTTATCGGAGTACTTATAACTTTTGTTAAGTTAATATTCATAAACCGACTAACCAGGCAGTAAATGGTGATCATTAAAAGCAATTAACCATTATGCATACAATAACATGTAAACATTGTGTATATTCCAGAAAGAAGCCTTATACTGACCTTGCTCTCAGTAACATAATTATGTAAATGGCCAACATTAGGTAGATTGTTTTTCTTGAGAATCAGCAAGAAAGTGCCGTTGGTATTCATTCCCCTTAAACAAGTGTAACCCCAATTATAATGTATAACAAACAGCCATGTATCTGACCATGAGTTTGCAAATGTCCTAAAAACTGCTGATGGTGTATTTTGATTTTATCGAAATTTTATTATGTTATTATGATTTTTTTGTAAATGGATGCTAAATGTACATTAAAAACATAAATGTTCAAGACCTTTGCAAAAAAACTAGCATTGTGTTAGAAGATATGGGAGATATGTTGTATGTATTAATTATATATAATACCTTTAATATACTAATATAGTCTATAAGTACATGAACTATTAACTTCCAATGAATCTCAATATTCACAATTAGAGGTATATTGGTCATCCACTTACAGCCTACCAGACGACCAGCAGTCATACGGTGAGAGAATAATACTTAACTAGATTCAACCAGATATTTAAACTTAGGTATTGCATGTATCAAGAGATGAACGCGATATTCTTAATTGCTTAACTTCACTTACTATCCGAGTACTTCAATGATTGAGTTGTTACGGTGGACTTGTGTCATGGACACAGGATCAGTTTGAACACAAATCCACTAAAACCTGTACGATGGCATGGATCTATTTCCTAGCAGTCGTTGTTTTGTAATTGCAATACTTGCCTATTCTTCCACAGTCTTATACAGTAAGACAACAGCATTGATTCATTTAGACAGTCTAGTCCATCCACATGAATGTGTTTTATAATATTCAGAAATGTGCAGAAGGTTATTTTGATACTTCTGTTTAATAGAAGCCAGACAAATCTGCATCTTTAGTAGCCAAATGCAAATTAGTCTAATGCATTACTGTCAACATTGATAAATGTCTGCATCGAGGAATGATAAAGTAAAGTAATTATACAAAAAGAAAAAAAACATTTTATTGCACAAAGATGACATCAGCATCAACACAAATTGTCACAAGGTTACAGAAGGTGTACGTGATATCACAAGTGTAGATATAAACACAAGGCAACAAGAGTTTATTGACACTGTCTGTCACTACATAACAGTACATTGCAGTACATTGCAGTACATTACAGTACTACATTGACACTGTCTGTCACTACATTACAGTACATACAGTAAATATACAGTCCAACCTCGTTCATTTGAATTCATCTGGTCCAAAATTTTATTTCGAATAATACATTTTTTTGAATATCCCAATTTAATTCAACATGCCTAAGAAGATACAAGGAGACCTTATATTTATTTCGAACTGTAGTACAAAGTATTTGGATACAAGGTTGTCGAATAAACCAGGTTTGACTGTATACTGTTATTGCAGTATATAAGTATTGACTTCCATTGAAGAGCACACATAAGTTTTATTCATGCCCGATTCATTTCAGAATAAAAGTAAAAATATAAACAAATCCAATTTAAATCGATTCAAACCTAGTTGAGAATATCATTATTATGTATACAATGTCTACTAGTCAATTTTTCCAAAACTTTTTTCACAAAATGTTCAAGTAAATAAAAACAAACTTCAATTATAACTACAAATGGGTACATAAATAAAATGCCAAGAGGCATAAGCTGAAACTCCACTAACAATACCAGACACTATGATATACAGATAATCTTCATAGAATTAAACACGATTGCCAGGAAGGTGTCACATTACAACACAAGATGTCTATAATACTTTGGTAAATGTAAAAGTATGTTACAATGGTAAATATCATACACAACAAGTAAAGTAACTGCATTGTCATCATGATACAATCTTAATGATCAATAAAATACCTTGTTTTACCAGTCATGATATACATACTACATGTAATCATGTACTAAGATTATTGCTTGAATTCTCATTAGATTGATTGAACCTTAATTACCTGTAAATGTTAACTTGATGGCATTTTGAAAGAACAATACATTATTCTGATACCTTTAACTGGTGGTGTTTAATTTTATGATAATGTTCTGAAGTTCATCTAAAATAAAATTCATAATTTTTTAACAAAAAGGCATCAAAGCCATTTATTGATACATAATATGCATTACTACGGTAGACATTGTTTGAAGTGATTTAACAAATCATTTAATGTCAGACAATCAGGTATTTAAATTTGTGATAAAAAAGTGTCAATTAAAAAGATTACCAACTCTTCATTACATCAAAGAGTCAATAACAATGAAGACAATAACATCAAACTATTACTTACATTACAAGAAGACCATTGAGTGCAATATTCTGCAAGATGGTGATGGTTTGAATACTAAAGGACAGCTTTTAACTGTATTACATGTACTAGTAAACAGTATCTAAAGGCAGTATCAATTCAAAACAAGCTTTTGAAGAGCTATCGGCAACATTTGTCAAGAAAAATATGGGAAAAATATGGAAAATATAGGTTTTTGATAATAAAGAAATCTCTTAAAAATATATGAATTTGTTGACGGCCTGGAAGCAAATTTGAAGTTTTTGTATCTGAGAAAAGAACTAGCAATTAAATATTTTATAGTGGACATACTGTGAGCCAGATTTGTACAATCATACTTCCATTCAACACTTTACTATTCTTCTTTAGATAAATTAAGATTACCCACAATGCATCTATACATAGAGGATCATACATGAATGGTCCTACTTATTGAATATATTCAATGGTCAATAATTTTCAATAAAAATGTCATACTTTGTACAAAATGAATATTTAACAGTGTCAACATCATTTGAGTGCTGCTACATCACACTTGTTTTGTTGCTATTTTGACATCACACGTGTTAATAGTTATTATACTAGGGAATTATCAGAAATAATACATGGGTGTTATTACCACTCTATACTGTATGTTTTCATAAGAGAAAAACTATACAGACATAAGTTAGTGTGACTTTTTGTCTTGTTATAGCCACATATGTATCGTATCCCGTGGCCGCGTGGTTAAGGCATTCATCTTTAGAGCGAGAGGTCTAAGGTTCGAATCCTGTAAGGGGTCCGTTCTGATATGGTCGGTTGGCGAGCTGCCGGCTAATTTAAATAATGGTTACCGTGCACCTACCTGCTTGGTGCCTGGCATTAAAGGAAAGGAATCGGGAAGTAAACGTGCTCAGAAAGTAGGTGTCTCATAAGTCAGAAATGACTGGCCTTCAGATAAGGGTGACACTATAATAAATAAACACTTTTTTTGTATTGAATTGTTTGCAGTTGTGCAACAAGATTGGTTCAGTCTAGGTTAGGAGATCACAACAATCCATCACAAAGGACCTTGGCATAAAATATGCACCATACTCATAAAATATGCAACTTTTTTACCACAATCTATTATCCTTAAGTTGCAATTAAAGGTACATAGACTAGGTTTTTTTTGATTATGATTAGTCGTAAATACAAGAAAATTGGTGGTAAATGCCTTCATGCAGATGTACTCTACAACACTGCTTTGTCACTTAGCTTACATTTTCCCCAAACCCATTAATAAAACAGTCCAACACTGGTATTTGTTCCATTCAGACCTACATGCCATGTTAGCACTAGCACATGAAATACCTGTGTCCTACTAATGTTTTGCAATTCCAGGTAACTTGTAAGAAGAACTATAATGCAATGTTTCTGAAAACGTCTGGACAAAGCCATCACCACACCATTTTCTTATTATGACGGAAAATTTGACAATCCACCTTTAAGGGAATGTTTTAATGTTTTAATGTTGTTTACTTGCTAATGAAGCATTATCTGAAGGTCAATGCCCCAACCTAAGGAGCTTTGCTAACTATTCATCATATTTAACAGTTATGAGCGTATATGTTGGGTTGAAGACAACACCTCATCTATATTTCTTTATTCACTGGAATGTGGACAAATTTCTTCCTCACCACAAACAGTTGAACATGCATACAATCAATAGCGCATATTATATGAGTGTCTAAAACATATGGAATTTATTAACAAAGTTTTTTGAAAATGATGCAAGCGAGCATTAGTCGAGCTTATACTATTTTCCGAAAACGAGTTCAATAAATTAAATATCTTACTAAAATGTTGGAACCAATGAATTCGAATGAACGAGGTCCGACTGTTACCACACATATTAGACAGCAGGTATTGAACAGTATTTTAAGTAAATTATAACCCTTACATTGTCAAATATGTAAGATATTGAACGGATTACTTGAGCTGCGCCACTACGAACCCTGTATTAGTGACGTTGGTTATGTTTGCAAGTATTCGTCAATCAAAGTGTTGATGTCACAAACAAAGCTCATTGTTGGAAGATGTTTTGTAGGCTTAATTGTGATTATGTTTATGATATTGCATAATCTTGTTTCCGTTTGAAGAGCTGAAGATTATTTAAAAATATGTACATACTGACTCGACGTCACCATTTAGTAGCTTACTTTTGCATCTTTTTCTTAATATTGGAATTGCTATAAAAAGCAAAGTAGGAGTCTAATATTAATACTTTTGCTATCATATCTGTTAGAAAAAGGTAAAAATATGAAAATTGGTCACTAATACAAGTTTTGTTGTGGCACAGTTATGATCTATATGTGCATAAACTATAAATTTATCTAAACCTGATATGTTTGAATTAGATTGTATGTAATGAGATGCAGTAATGTGATATTTTAGCAATAATGTCTTTTATTGTATATAATTTTGTGATAATGTTATTGGGTATGTGGTATTTTGTGATATATTTATTTTCTTGTTCTGTGATATTATTTGATTAGATTTTTATACCTCTCTATGTCATGCCATCAACATGTAGGACCACAATGGAAATAAGAGTTTACTCTTTATTGTGCTATCCTAGGTGTTAGTGTGTATGGCATGGGTATTATGCACATGTCATAATTATTATTTTAATATTATTGCATGTCTTAATTATCCATGTACCATGTATACACAACTACCGAAATAAATATATATATATAGTTCCTATCTGTTACATACAAGAATGGTATAAAACATCGGTGACATCATTAACAAGGTAATTCCTTACAAGTGAAACAAACATACTTGCGCTCCTTTATATAAAATCAAGTTATAACAGATAGAAAAGTAAACATAACAGAAATGTGGAGTATTTGACGGAATGTTTATGGAATGCATATACGATAGTGTAACAACCTGAATAATACAATTAACACAACCTGTCCCACAATCTAATTAGAAACCAAATACTCCAATGGCTCCTGACAATCTTGCATAGTTACTGACATGCTGAGCTGTCACAAAAACTTGACTCTGAAGAAAAAGGAAACATGAGACATTCAAATTTGTTTATCACATATACACTATAAAGGTATGTGATAAAAGTATCATGGATTGCTCATCTCAGTAGCACTGCTAAATATGGCCTGATGGTCAACATTGACACCATAATGTGGAGTTGAGTTTATTTACCCTCGCCACCGGGATATCCCATATGGGCGAGCATTCACTATTTTAGTACACTATATTGGAACATACTATATTAACATTTCTGTTTTTAAATAAAACTATAGTGAATGTCTGTGTGTGTGTCTAAATCAAATATAACTATGTTTACATGATTTGTGTATGTCTTTAAAATGGTAATATATTTTAAAAATTTCTATTTTTCAGGTACTATTTTTTAAAAGATATGCTGTATTAAAAATACTGACTAGCAGTAACTATTTTTGTATATATATATTATGACTTCATTGTATTAAAAAAAAAAAAAAATAATAAATGAATAAGATTTAAATTTTGCGGACCAGCCACTTTAAAGATATAAAAATGAAGTCTTAAACTTTTGGAATCCTCTCTCTGCAGTATTTAAGACAATAAGAAGGTGGTGGTAAAAATGTATTCATTGTGGTGACATGACAAACGAATGAACTTTTTAGGGCCTAAAATTAACTAGGTATTTAAAATGGTATACAATATTTACATAAAATATACATCTGACAGAGAGAGGAAATTTAAAAAGGAGGTTTTACATATAATGATATTTAAAAATTTCTATGGGTAGATGGTTCGGCAATGCTAGATTGGAGCTAGGGCATTGAAAATGCTCCGTCCCAGCACTATATATCTTTAAGGTATTTTTCAAATGATAAGTCTGGATGTTTAGGAGGGCCAACACCCCACATTACAACGAATTACCCACCATCCGGATGCGGGGCAAGGCCCTCCATATTTATAGTTGAGATTTTTCTTATCGGTTTTACATGGGCAGATATTTTATGGGGATTTTAAAGTGAATTGACCGGCGGAATTGTGACCTAATGGTCAATAAATTGATCCATCACTTAGATTCTGCCAGTCAATTTGTATAGAGAATAAATATTGGGCTGATTTATAGTGTTGTGGGCCCGTGGGCGGCCAAGGAGCTGGATTTGGTCTAAGATAAGCTTGTAATCCAGCACCCCGTCCGCCCCCCGGCCCACATACCAAGTGTAGTTAATAGTTGAAATTTGCTGGGACTAAGAGACATAACTCATTTTAGACTCCAGATAAATTTGGCCAGGGTGCTCTCCCTTCCCAACTCAGCTCATGTGGTCGGAGTATACAAAAATAACAATTCTGTCTGGACTGTTTACATAAACAGCCTGATTAAAACTATTTAGTATCAGACAGATGACTGTCATGATACACAATTTTATTAAAATATAATCCCCAATAATCCCTCCCCAATTAAAATGTAAATAACATGTGAAACATGTTTATTTATTAGGTAAAATAAGATAATTATATCTGTTGTCAATAAAAACAAGGTTTTCCTGAGATTTTACAGAGTGACCTAGATTTTTGACCACAAGTGACCCAGTTTCAAACTTCACATAAGCTTTTATAGAGACAAACGTTCTGACACAATTTCATGAAGTTCTGATTAAATATGTGGCCTCTATTGTGTTAACAATATTAATCTAAATTTTGACCTAGTGACCTAGTTTTTGACATCAAGTGACCAAGTTTCAAACTTGATCTAGATTTCACAGAAACAATCATTCTGACAAAGTTTCATGAAGTTGTAATTAAAATGTGGCATCTATTGTGTTAACAACATTTTACTAAGATTTGACCTGGTGACCTAGTTTTGATCCCAAGTGATCAAGTTTCCAACTTGGCATAGATTATGTAGACAAACATTCTGACAAAGTTTTGACAAAATGTGGCCTCTATTGGGTTAACAAGGTTTAACTACAATTTAACCTAGTAACCTAGTTTTGACCCAGAGTGACCCACTTTCAAACAAGATTGCATAGATAAAAAGAGTCTAGTCAAATTTCAAGAATTTCTTATACAAAATGTGACCTTTATTGTGACAACTGAGATTAACCCTGGAGACCTATTTTTTCATCCAAGGTGACCCATTTTCCAAGTTCTTCTAGTTTCAGTAGAGACAAACTTCATGAAGTTCTGATTAAAAATGTGACCTATGTTGCGTTAACAACGTTTTGGCTTAGATTTGACCCAATGACCTAGTTTTTTACACCACATGACCAGGTTCGAACCTCAATAACAGAGGTCTTAAATGTTTATAAAAAGCAGCAGAACATACATGTAATTGTAAATTCCGCCAGTCAATTCGTATAATTGGGAGAATAAGAAAATAAATGACAAAAATCAGAGTATAGACAGAAGTTGAGCAGGAAATGCCAAACACAAAGTGCAAAAGTAAGGGAATAATTTCATCAAATGTAATGCAGAGATATGGAACCTGACTTTGTAGGGTCAGATTAGAATATCAAAGACTTGTGAAAGGATTCGGTCCAGTAGATGCCGAGAAACCTGCATATAATGCAAGGCATTCACCACAATTTAACAAGTACATTACAACCTGACACCCAAACATCGTTGAAAGAGAGATAACCTTGTTACATGGAACGCCACATACACAAGACAAGACCCCCAGGAAAACAAAAATCTATAAAACATAGGCACTGAAGCAGTGCAATGGTAAACATGTATTGGAATAGGGGTGCAAGAGAGGGTTGGCTGACCATATAGAACAAATAAGTCGAATCTAGGGGACAACAAGGGGGAAACTTTTAATGGATGGAAAACATGACAGAACAAGTGAAGAAAGTCAGTAATCAAAGGCTGAAAGGGGGAGAAGAGAACATGAATAGCATATCAAGTAAAAGAACTGCACGTGGGGACAATATTTTTCAATAAGCCAAGCTATCATACAAGAAAAGACAAAGATTAAAAATAATTTGAATATAAATATACTCACTGCATTTTTGAATTTTAAGAAGGCAAGATTTGTTCCAAATCTCACTTTAGATTCACGTTCTATCCACTGTAGGACATACGTTGCCTGAGAAAATAGAATATATAACAATTAATATACCATCTGATACATACATTGATCATTGCTTGCTTGACTGACACCAAAACAAGTATGTGGGTAAGATGTTTACAGCGTTCAGGTTGTGAATGAGTACATTACACAGGCCATGGCCCCATCTCCTCATCAGACACCTGGCTCCAAGTTCACTAACATACTTATGTATGATGTCAGTAACTATATTCATCAATTGTTTCAGGATGTGGAATCAAAAGGTTAGAATGCTTCGACTTTCGTCCAGGAAAAAATAGGTATTTGTTATATCAATGTAAGATAAATACCAGTATCTACAGACAATATAGAGTAAAATATACTTGAGATAAGTCTTAGGTATATTTTATAAGTCTTTATAAATAACTGATTAAAAAGGAGATATATTGTCAAATTGTGCTCTTTCGATACACTTATACTATACATTTGTAATATCAAAACATAAGTTTTAAGAAAAAATCATTTGATAGCCAATAAAACCCATTTTGAGTTTTACTTAGTTAAGTGCCTCATTACAAATTTAAACAAACTAGAATACAATAAATAACAGCACAGATAAAATGACCGCCGCTGTATGATTTCCAACCTCTTTATTAAGTGACGTCATTTCCAGAAAACGTCACATATGACGTCACCATGTACTGACAATAAGCAATATTTGCTCCATATGGCAATATGAAAACGAAGTGACCATACGGATAAATAATGTTTCCTGCTTGCAAATAGTGACATCACATGTTGCGTTTTCTTGAAATAACGTCACTTACAGAAGAGGTTGAAAATCCCACAGCAGCGCTCAAATGGTGATGTGCAATATTCTAACACAATTCATGTACAGTACCTGTACAGATGGACATGGTTTGATTAAAGAGTTTCCACAAGGAGTAAGGGAGGAAAAGTTCTCTCCGCCAGCATACATATAGACAAGTCCTTGGTCCGCTGAAATAGAAGAGAAGGTAAGTGGTACGTTAATGATATTAAATTAGCAGATTCTTGAAGTTGGCCGAGATATTATGCCCACAAACATTATCACCAAGTTAGGTGAAGAACGGATGAAAACTCTTTGACTTAGAGAGCGGACAAGGCTAATTTGGCAAATTTTGGATTATTCAAGGGCAATAATTCCGAAGTGCAGGAGGCGATGTGGCAGGTTATCGAACTTGGCCGAGATATTATGCCCACAAACATTTTCACCAAGTTTGGTAAAGATCCGATGAAAACTCTTTGACTTAGAGAGCGGACAACATGTGGACGCCGCCCGCCCGCCACGGGTGTTCCCATAATACGTCCCGTTTTTCAAACAGGCACGATATATGTGGCAGTTATTTAGATACATACTGTTTATTTCTATAGTCATTGATACATGCATACACAGTCAAGTGTACACAACCAATGTCGCATATGTTACAGAACACAAATATATAATCACTACAGAACTGAACTGAATGGACAGTTCTATCTTAATTATAAATGTATAAATAAATACAAGTACAATCAAATATGATATGTTTCCTATGACACACATCTCAGCATGTGTAACTTGGCTCTATACTTTGTCATTTATCTACTGATACTTGCAAAACAATGTTGAAGTGGTCGATCATTTCTATGATAACAATGCTTCACTAGACCCTACCTCCATATAACACCTCCGAGACATCATCCGATCTCATTGGAGCAGTAACAAACATATCATCATTGCCGTCATTATTTACATCCCAAAACTGAGGAAACAAGCAAAAACATTATCAAAATCACATAATTATGTTATTTTGTTTTATTTAGATTCAACATCATTTTTCAGATACGCTATACAGCAACCAGCTTATCTTATCAGTGGACATAGATGTCCAATCAGTTAAGCCTGTTTTTCTAGCATCCAACTGATAATTTCAACACTTCTTTAAATGAATCAGTATTGAATTATGAATGGTTAACTGTTTATAAGAATGCCGAATGAATATTTGAATATTCATTTGTATGTCTGAATATTCAAATGCTATTTCAGCATTTGAATATTCAATAAAAATATAAATTTTCAGTATAATGCTCAATACTATAATAATATTCAGTCTGATTATGATCAAATAACTGAATGGCATGTTACTCATGAAAATGGTATTCACAGGTGTTAATACATATCATATTGCATAGTAGGGGGGAAAAGAGATATAACACTCTGATAATGACACTTTGGCCCAGTCATTAATCAAGTAATCATAGTTCATACTTTTTGATGTGTAGACTCTGTATACAGGCAAGAAGAAACGGTAAGGGTAAACAAAGGGTTGATTTTGTTTTATATTGAATGAAAATCTAAAGTTCAAATATTCGTTTGGAAGGCCGACATTCTTTGACATCCCTAATATTCAGTACTTTTAGTCTGATCGTCAACAAAAAAATACACGTTGTCGTATTGCAAGTGGGCTGTAAACCCACACACATTAACAGTAGCACCCGTAGTAACCTAGTAACCATAACATCATCTCACCTTGACCTTGGCACCAAATCTATCAAATTCTCTATCACCTTCAAGAACGACTGGTTTATCTGAAGGAACATCGCCAGCAGTTGTGTTATATAAGAAAACTTTTCCTGCCTGACGGAATCCAAAATAAGTGCCATAAATAGATCCATCCACCAATGCACCTGGTTCACTCACAGCTATTACCTAATAAACATAAAATTGAAACAATATGACCTTGATTTTACAATACATGTACATAACTCTTTACGTAAGTTCCAATTCTAATATTACAACACCAATTTCAAACCAGAAGTCAAAAAGGTTACTTTAAATTATTTATCAAAATTGAACATTTACAGTAAAACCTCAATAATTAGATCACCTTTAGGACCATTCAAAACTGGTCTCCTTATTGAGGTTGTCTTCATATTGAGGTTGAATAAAGAGCAAAATAGTGAAAATGGACTTGCAAAATTGTTGTCTTAATTTTGAGGTGGTTATATTATTGAGGTGGTCTTTATGTGAGGTTCTACTGTACAATATACTAGCAGAATATAATTATATATAACAGAAATATAATGATAAAAATTATCCCATTTAATCAAATATTAGGGCAGATCCAGGATTTGGGTTTAGGGGGGGGGGGGGTTTAACATTTTGGTCATTGTTTGGCTTTGCTAAAGCCTTATAGAACAGCAAAGTCTGTATTCTATTCTTATTGAACATAAAGTATAATGGTACAATAAATTAGAATCTCCTTTTTTGAAAATCTTATAATTGAAAATCTCTGTATATTTTCTAATTGATATATGTAAGGTTAGCGAGTTTTAGGGGACACATGCCAGGTGCACCCCACACCCTGGATCAATTGGACACCAATAAATTAAAAATACAAGTATTCAGTGTTTAATTCAAGGTAATCACAAATAAACATTTGCTCACTAAATAAGAGCATAAACTACAATTTGATCGAACAAAAATCATTACCCTATGTACCAGTAGGTAATACTTTATTTTGAAATCTGTAACTACATTGTATTTACTTGTTTAGATTTATTTGGAAATGGATATCCAATATCAGCGTTCCAGCCAAACTGACCCAAGCCTGGTATACCTTGGACTGTCCAGTTTGTTGTCAGATTTGTGCCATAAAAAGCAACAATTCTCCCAACAGCTTGAATATCTGCGTCCGTATGTGAACAATTCTTACTGAAAAACAAACAGAAATTCACATTTAAGCACAGGAGATTGTCACAAGATCTTTCCCTTTATACCATCTAAATATGTATAGTCTACAGAAGGGGCAAAGGGAGAGAACTCTAGATTGGATAAAGGGAAACTTGTGAAATCTCCTCTGCATTTAAGGGAACATGACAGAATGCTTAAGTTTAACAATACCATAACAAATTACACATTGCTTGATATATTTGGTGTAAAAGTCGAAGTGAGACCGTCTGGTTGCTACATCAAGTACTCACCTGTTATTGCACTTGTGTTACATCCCGCTTAAATCTTATAGAAACAATGCCTTCTTGTAGCAGACGTAGTGCAGCCACACTGTGGTACCATGCCAAAGACATGATATCACACCCAGTCACAGACTCAGTCACACATCCAGTCACATATACCCTTGATGATCATCTCAAACCTCTTAGATCACAGGATTATAGTTAAGAACAGAATCTTTCACAATAATGAGTAGACTATCTTGACTACGTGTAGACTATCTTGATTATGATTAGACTATCTTGACTATGTGTAGACTATCATGACAACGTGTAGACTATCTTGACTATGAGTAGACTATCATGACAATGTGTAGACTATCTTGACTATGAGTAGACTATTTT